>CAWUFW010004016.1:1275000-1653355 GCA_963921515.1 Calotriton arnoldi | reverse complement strand
AGTCGCGAGACCGGCGAGGCGAAGTCTTAGAGCGATGGTGCTTCAGACTTTTGTGCTTCGACTTACCCGAGGAGTGCGAAGACTCTGGACTCCGACGACCGGCGAGGACTCCGCGACCGGCCCCTCGACCTCTCCCGTGACCGGGGCTTGGTGCGGCGCAGAGCGGACTGCCGGACCTCGAGTAGCTTTCGAGACCGCTCTCGCAAAGCCTTCGGGTGTAAGGCCCGGCAGTCGGAACACGACTTCGTGTCGTGGTCGCGGCCGAGGCAGTAGAGACACTCTAAATGCGGGTCTGTGATCGACATCATTCGACCAAAGGCGTCGCATGGCTTGAAGCCGGGCATCCCTACCGACACCTTGGAGCCTAGATGACTCGAAGAAAAACAGTGAAAAAATCACCCAAAAGTTTAGTCAAAAAATGACAAGGCCACTGCTCTTCCCGGATCTGCGCTTACTGGCGCGGAAAAAGAAGAACTGACGTCAGCGCGCAGGGGCGGCGTCTAAGTACTGCCCGCGACATCATCCCGGCGATCACGACGCCGACGACTGACGCGGAGCCGCACGACGACGCCTACTGACGCGCAAGGGTACTGCTACGCAAAAACTTTCCGGATCCAGCCTGATGCCTGGGGATATTCTAAGGTAAGGAATCTGTCACTAACGTGTCTCTTTCAGATATGTTACTCGTATGCCTGTCTAAATAACCATGTTTTCAGGAGTTTACGAAAAATCATGAGGTCTGTACAAGATCTAATCTCTAGAGGTAGGGAGTTCCAGTATCTGGGACCTAGTGTGGAGAACCTTGTTCCACCAAAGCATTTCAGTTTAAAGGGAGGTATAGTCAGGAGATGCATATGGGCAGATCGCAGGTTGCGGGTCGGAGTGTACCTGTTGATCAAGCTGTTGATGAATTTAGGGTTTCTGCCGTTCAGAGATTTAAAGATGATGCATCCCACCTTGAAGGCGCATCTCTGGGTTATAGGGAACCAGTGTAGCATCTTTAGAAGAGGAGTGACATGTTGGCGCCTGTTTTCCTGAAGAATCAGTCTGGCCGCCTGGTTCTGTACTAGTTGAAGACGATGGGTAAGATAAGCCGGGATGCCGAAGTATAGTGAATTGGCGTAATCGATGTGGGATATCACCATAGCAAGTACTGCCTGTGTTTTTGCTTCCTGTGTAAGGAACCTGCTGATTTTCTTTATTTTTCTTAGTTGGAAAAAGCATGTTGAGATTACGGATCCTATTTGAGTTTTCATAGTAAGATTATTAATTATGACTCCCAGGGTTTTGGCAGATATGGAAGGAGTGGGAGGCTGTCCCAGCTCTTTAGGCCAGAAGCGGGAGCTCCAGGGGTTTAAGGAGCCTCCCGTAAGAATCACTTCCTTCTTGTCTGGATTTAACTTCAGATGGTTGCTGTTCATCCAGTCACGGATGAACATCGTAGTCTGGAATTCATGAACGGTGGTAGGGGAGTTATTGATGGGGAACACTAGTTGGAAGTCGTCTGCGTAGTTGAAAGTTTGAACTTTCCTTTCTTTCAGGGCATGGATCAGAGGGAGAAGGTATACATTGAATAGATGAGGGGAAAGTGAGGATCCCTGGGGGAACACCACATGTAGTTCTAATCTTGGGGGTTGTGAATTGGCCTAGGCGGACCGCCTGAAATCGGTTTGTTAAGAAGGAGCCAATCCATTTGAGGGCTGTTCCTTGGATTCCCGCATCCTTGACACAGTCGACCAGGATGTTATGGTTGACCGTGTCAAAAGCAGCAGAAAGGTCCAGCAGCACCAGGGCTTGCGGGTAGCCTCGGTCTGCCTTCTCTCGCAGGGTATCCAATACTGACAGTATAACTGACTCTGCAGAGTGAGCTGGGCGGAAACCTGCTTGATGTGCGTCCAGATAAATCGGACTGCTCCAGAAAGGCAGATAGGCTCTTGGCTACATGGGCTTCGAGTAGTTTGGCCAAGTAAGGAAGCAGTGATATAGGTCAGTAGTTGGTTAGGATTTTAGGGTCTGCTCCTGGCTTCTTTAGGAGGGGGATAACAGACGCCTCCTTAAAGGTGTCAGGTACATAACCCTGGGACAAGGACTCGTTTAAAAGGGTCATGGCTGGACTCGGGCAGGCAGTAAAGGCTTCCCTTAGGATCCAAGGGGGGCAGCAATCCCTAGGAGAACCAGATTTTACTTTTGTCAGTAGGTCTGTGAATATTTCTTGACTTATCGCTGGAATCTGTTCTAACCTGTATGAGTTCTTGGGTTTTGTTGGGCATGCAGGACTCGAGCATATGGGGATACTTGCTTTAATGGCTTTAATTTTGTCAATGAAGAAGTTGTTCAAGGAGTCGCATAAGGATTGCGACGGTGTTGATTTTAGTGTCACTCGGTCAGGGTTGGATAGTTCGTTAATTATTGAGAAGATTTCTTTTGATCGATTTGTGGAAGTGATGATTTTTGATGAGAAATATTCGGCTTTTGTATCCAGTATAGTGTTTTTTGTAAGTTCTAAGTGCTGCTAGATAGGTGCTTTTGTCATCAGGCAAGTATTTACTTCTCCACTTCCTTTCCGCTTGACGCAGAGCAAGTTTTAATTTCTTTAACTCATAGGAGAACCATCTCTGGGCTTCATGGCGACGTGCTCGATGTACTTTTCTAAGTGGGGCGTGTTTATTGCTGGCTGTCAGGAGCCAGTCTGATAGGTTTTTCTCACTCTGATTGATGGAGAATTGGGTAATGGGAATTGTGTTGGTCAATATCTCTAAGAATTGACATTTGTCAATAGTGTTCCAGCTCCTAAATGATCCAGGATCAGGTGATGTTTTAGGTCTGGTGAGATTGTTTATGGAGAATTTGATGAGATGGTGATCAGACCATATACAGGGAGTGACAGCTGGATTGGTCATAACCAGGTTGGTTGACCATGCCTGGTCTAGTGTGTGCCCTTTAATGTGTGTGGCGGTGGTGATATGTTGACTGAGGTTAAGCCCCGTGAGTAAGTCTGTTAATTCAGCTGAGTATGGTCCACCTGATGAATCGGTGGCCCAGTAATTGAAATCACCGATCAGCAGTACTTTTGCATGATTTGTTATTAGATGTGTCATCTGTTCACTCAGACTGTGGGAACTGTGGCATGCTCTGTGGTGGTCTGTAGAGTAGAATGCAGACCAAAGGGGCAAAGTCAGACTCTAGTTTAATCACTAGGCTGTCTACTTGTGGTAAGTCAAGGGAAGCAAGTGCTGTGAATTTAAAATCTTGGTGTACTATAAGCTGCCGCCACCCCCCCCCCCCCCATTTTTCACTGCGGGCGGTTGGCTTGTAGATGTAGAAGTCTCTAGGTAGCGCTGCTAGGATGTCAGGGGAGGAATCCTGTGTTAGCCAGGTTTCTGTTAGCAGTAGGATATCTGGTTTCTCGGTCACCAACAGGTTGTGTATATCTAGTTAGTGTTTAACCATAGAGCGGGTGTTTAGATAGATAACCGATAGGGCCTTTTTCTTGTTTATAGCCTGGAGGGTGACAAATTTCGGGAAAGGATGATCTTTTTTCCGTTATCCCGTTCCTGGCTATACTAGCATGAGTGAGACGGTTGACTGCTAGCTCGGTTGAGTGGAGCATTTTTAGTTCGCTCGCAGAATAGGTTGTGATTTGGGCATAGAGACTTGCCCCTTGCCCCGGTCGGCCGCGGACGGGGCGCAGATGGGCTTGCCTTTGGCGCGCCGCTGGAGCGCCCACTGCGCTCCCGCGCTGCTACCGGCATTAGTAGCCGTAGTCAGCCTTAGCTCCTCCCCCTCTTCTCTTATTGGCGCTCAGGTAGGCGTTTCTACCAGGAAGGGAGTCGAGCCGGTATTGCGGCGAATTATAGCCCGGTGAGTTTCAGATTCAATTTTTTAAAAACAGTGCATCAATTATTTCAGTTTGTGACACAGAATTCAATAGTATTTTAAAACAAAGCGGCAGTAACAGTTACCACAGGCAGCGGCACCTTTCTCAGAGTGAGAGTGAGCTTTCTGTTTAAGAGAAATCATTTCCCAAGACCTTGTAGGAATTCTGTAATCACAGAGCGGAAAAAGGGGTCTAGGAAGGTCTTTTCTGAAAAGGTGTTGATGCAGGCAAATGCACTTCATTGATGAGTTCAAGTGCCAAATAAATAAGTTACTAACCTTTGGTAATGCTCTATCTGGTGGATACTTTATGTTCGCACAGGTTTCTGACGTATTGAGTTTCCCAGGCACCAGACTGGATTGGAAAAGACTTGCAATAGCTCAAGCGTACCTGTAGGTTGCTCCACTAGGCTCAACTACAGCTTTGTCCCATAACAGATAGGACGACAAGGAGCTACATAAAAGACTCTCCCGTGCGCATACTTTTGTGCCCTTTTTTACACAGACCTACAAATGTGAATTACAAGATTCAGGTGTTAACTAGTGGTAAGCGAATTTAACTTGGGATTTTATTTATCCACTTCAAAGAATGGTGAAGTGGACAGGTGGTGGGCAGTCTGCAAGTAAGGAAGGATTAGTTACTTACCTGTAATCCTAGTTCTCTTCCAGGGGTATACTCATCAAAGTCATAAGCACTGAATTATCCCCGCCCATCTGCGGGATCCCGGAGCATATAGAAATATACATATATATATGAGTATGTTGGGGGATCACAAGTGCATAGCACTTCCGCGACATACATATATACATGTATATAAATACATAAATATGCAGCCTAACAAATTCCAATAAGGCAAAATGCCAAAATTACAAAGGTTTTCCCTGTACAGACAATCTCCTATATACACTCTGTAATAGAGAACATACACTGTAATAGTGTTATGCAAGAAAAACCTTTATTTTCAGAAAAGAAAACATGTAATAGCAGGCAGTTGGCCCATAGGCTGCATAGCTGAATAAATATCACCGTACAGTAAAACACTGGCACCTTGCCTTTAAGGCTTCCAAGAACTTGGACACTTTGCCTTTAAGGCCTCCAGGAGACCCTCTGCTCCCATCATGCACCACAGGTGACAGTTAGGTCAGTTCTTTTTGCACGGTGTACTAACTTTTAACAATTACTAAAAATGCTCGTCCGGGGAGGCGGGAGGGTTGCTTATGACTTTGATGAGTATACCCCTGGAAGAGAACTAGGATTACAGGTAAGTAACTAATCCTTCTCTTCCAGGGGATACTCATCAATAGTCATAAGCACTGAATAGAGTAGCAAGCCCATACCCACTACCTCGCGGACGCAGCAAATAGTATTAAAAAACAGATCATCTTAACATGACATTAAGCAAATAAATTCCTCAGTGAGGCTTGTCCCCCTTGGGCATCCTCCTGAGCATCTGAATCTAAACAGTAATGGCGAGAGAAAGTATGAACAGACCGCCATGTAGCTGCTTTGCAGATTTCTGCTATAGGGACGTTCCTGAGGAGGGCCGTAGTAGAGGCCTTTCCTCTGGTTGAATGCGCTTTAGGCCTTCCCTGAAGAGACTTATTAGCTAATTGATAGGCTAGAGATATGCAGGAGACTATCCATCTTGAAATAGACCTTTTAGAGGATGCCAATCCTGTATTAATGGGACCGTAGTTGAACAAACAAGCTGGTCCGTCTTTCTTATTACCTTGGTCTTATCCAGATAAAACTTCAACACCCTCTTAAGGTCTAACGAGTGTAAGGCCCTTTCAGGAGGTGTAGAAGGATTAGAGAAGAAGGTAGGCAAAGTGATAACCTGATTAATGTGGAAATCTGAAACCACTTTTGGCAGAAAACTTGGATGAGTTCTGAGAACTACCCTATTTGAGTGAAAAACAGTGTAGGGTTCCTTACAACATAATGCTTGTATCTCGCTGACTCTACGAGCCGACGTGATAGCAACCAAAAAGCCACTTTCCAAGACAAGTGCTGCAAAGAGGACTTGTGTATTGGTTCAAAAGGTGCGCCCATCAGTTTGGTAAGGACCACATTGAGCTCCCAAGGAGGAGAAGGGGCTCGTACTGGTGGGTATACCTTTAACCCTTCAAGAAAATCTTTCACCACTGGCATTTTGAAAAAGAAACCTGTGAAGGTGATTTTCTATATGCCGTTATTGCTGCTAAGTGTACCTTGATAGATGTAAACTGCAGGCCCGACTTAGCCAGGTGTAAGAGATACGGCAAAATGACCTGTTCCTGCCCTCTAACTGGGTCATGACCATTATTCAAACACCATAGTAAAAACGTTTCCACTTGAAAGCGTAGGAAACCCTGGTAGAAGGTCTTTTAGCTTCCTTAAGTATGTTCATACAGTCCGCTGGCAAGTCTAAGTGACCATACTGCAAGACTTCAGGAGCCATGCTGTCAGCCTGAGGGAAGGAAGGTTGGGGTGAAACACTCTCCCTGGCTCTTGGATAGTAGGTCCGGACGACAAGGCAATCTCTGTTGCGGAACTTCGGAAAGTTGTAGAAGATCCGGATACCACCACTGGCGTGGCCACTCCGGAGCGATCAGAATCATCCTGGTGTTGGACTTGTAGAACTTCGTGATCACTGCTGGAATGAGAGGCAGTGGAGGAAAAGCGAGAGTAAGCTCTGAGACCATTTTATCAACAGAGCATTCCCGCTTGAACCTGGTTGGTGATACCTGGACGCGTAGACGGGGCATTTGGCGTTTGTTGCATCTGCGAACAAGTCTATGTCCGGCACACCCCATCTTTGAAAGATATCCTGAGCCACTTCGGTGTTTAGCACCCAGTCGTGCGCTTCTACGAACTCTCTGCTTAGGAAGTCCGCCTGTACATTTAGGACGCCCGGCACATGGACAGCCGTGATGGTGAGATGCCGTGCCAGAAGCCACTTCCAAATGGCTTGTGCCTCCTGGAGACAGAATTCTGGACCTGGTGCCTCCTGCTTGTTCAGATAAAACATCGTCGTGGTGTTGTCTGTCTGAATCAAGAGGGAGTTGGACTGAAGAGAAGGAAAGAAGGATTTTAGGGCTAGTTGGACAGCCCTCAACTCCAGAAAATTGATATGGTATCCCTTTTCTTTGTCCGACCATAGCCCTTGCACTTGAAGGTGATTCATATGAGAGCCCCAACCTTGCAGGGAGGCGTCTGTCACTATAGTTTGAGTCGGAGTCTCTTGATGGAAGGGAACACCTTTCATTAGATGTGATCGCCTTGTCCACCACACAATGGAGTCCCTGGCAGACTGGGGCAGAGTGATCCGATCCTCCCAGCTGCCCGAAGCTTGCACCCACTGGTCCTCCAGAGCTTGCTGCAGGGGACGCATGTGCAATCTGGCATTGGGAACTATGAAGATGCAGGAAGCCATCGAACCCAGGAGAGAGGACACTTGTCGGACTGTTGGGTGGCGAATCCGCAGGAGTTCTCTGCATTTGATCCTGATTGATGAAAACCTTCTCCGCCGAAGGACACACGCTTGCTTCCGCGGTGTCCAGCGACGACCCTAGGTAGTGAATGTTCTGGGTCGGATTGAGAATCGATTTTTTGAAATTGACTCGTAGACCCAACTTGTTCATTAACTGGAGACTGTAGGAGAGATGAGACTGAAGCAGGGAAGGAGTTGCACTCTTCAGAAGCCAGTCGTCCAGATACGGGTAAACAAATATTTTGTGTCTGCGGAGAAAAGCTGCCACCACTGCCATGCACTTTGAAAAAGTCCGTGGGGCTGACTTCAGTCCGAAAGGTAGGACTCGGAACTGGAAGTGACGTAGAGCAACCTGAAAACGGAGAAATTTTCGATGTTTTCTGGACACTGGAATGTGGAAATAAGCGTCCTGCAGATCTATGGAGCACATCCAGTCTCCTTGATGTAGATGGGGAAAGATCTGGTGAAGGGCAAGCATTCGAAATTTCTCTTTGCGGATGTATTTGTTCAAGATGCGCAAGTCCAGAATTGGTCTGAATTCTACTGTCGGACCTTTTTTTCTGACCAGGAAATATCGAGAGTATATTCCCTGGCGCCTCTGATGAACAGGGACGTATTCTATGGCTTTTTTCTGTAGAAGACCGTTTACCTCCTCGTGTAAAATGTGATGACACAAGCGGACTCGTCCTTCTGGAGGAACCGAAGGAGGTGGGATCTTGAACCGTAGCAAGTATCCATCTTGAACAATGTTCAACACCCATTTGTCGATGGTTATGTTTCTCCACTCCTCCAGATGTAATGCGATACTTCCTCCTACCGGAGTGGAACACGTGTCTAGAGGAAGCACTCCCTCATTGTTTTGATGGTTGCTTTGAGGTAGAGGCCTGCTGTCTATTGGTCCCTCTTCCTCTTCCTGGTCTCCGTTGGTGGAAGTGAGACCTCTGCTGCTGCTGACCCTGAGCCGACCATTGAGGGGTTTGAACCCTCTGTTGGAACGGGCGTTTATCATAGGGACGGGAGCGCCTACGGAATTCCTTCCGCTTTTCGAGACCCACAGCTTTCACCGTGTCCAGCTCTGCTTTCATCTTTGCCATTTCTTCGTCCGCATGTGGCCCGAAGAGAGAAGACCCGTTAAAAGGCAGGTTGGTTATCTTCCGCTGGACATCGGGTTTGAGGCCAGTCAATCGTAACCAAGCAGAACGCCTCGAACAGATACCATGGGAGTATCCGTGGGCAGCCAGATCAGATGAGTCAGCGGAAGCACTAATCACCTGATTAGCCACTAGACCTCCCTCTTGTAGAATTTCTCTAAAGTCTTGCTGGTCCTCTTTGGGAGTTTGTCTGCAAAACGTCCCAGTGAATCCCACAAGGATCTATCATACCTCCCCAGCAGAGCGGAGGAACTGGAGACCTTCATGATAGAAGCTGAAGTGTTGCACATCCTTCTACCTAAAGAATCCATCAGTTTACTATCCTTATCCGGAGGCGCTGAGGAGGAAGACATAGCTGAGTGCGTCTTTCTAGCTGCCGCCACAATGATGGAATCCGGAGGAGGATCCGATCTAAGGAACAACGGATCTTGGTCCGGAGCCTTGTACTTTTGGCTATTCGGGAAGGAACAGCTCCCACCGTTGCCGGTGTCAAAAAAGTTTGCATAGCAGGTTCGAGAAGGCCTGGGACAAGAGGAAGCAAAGGCCGAGTCGAGGAGCGATGATGAAGAGTCTCAAAAATCACTGAGGAGGTAACAGTCGGGACATACATAGAAATGTTCAGCTTATTCGCTCCTCTACAGAGAACTTCACTAAAAGTGCTGATGTCATCGATTGGAGAAACTCTTGACGGAGGTGTAGCTGTCAAAGTTGGAGAATAGTCTCTGATAGAGGACCTGGTGGAAGAAGACCGGGTGGGAGACCTATGCCGCCTCCTCTTCGGAGAAGAATGATAAGAGCGAGATCTGTCCCTTGATCTAGCATGCAGAGCATGTGAAGATCGTGATCTGCTTGGAGTCCTCCTTCTGGAAGAAAACACAGTCGGTGATCTTGATCTTCTAGGCGTTTTAGGGGATGACAAGCGTGAAGGAGAATAGGTACGGAAAAATCAGACCCCGGGCTACTGAGGGCCCTAGGCTTCCTGCGCCGTGCATCTTCACCAACCACCGGAGAGCCTTCCGGGGAGATCTGGACAATATGTAGTCCTGGAGAAGATCCCGATTTTGATGATAGAGATGCAGCTCTAACCTCATCCGAGGCAACAGCAGGCTCTTTAGCTCTCGACGTCGAGCGCCTCGACGTCGATCTTGGTTTTCCTCGACGTCGACTTCTCCCTTGACGTGGGATGATGTCTAGGAGGAGTTAAGGACTTCGCTGCCCTCGACGGCGACCTCACCTCCCTCAAAGGTGTCCTCGACGCCGACCGCTCTACTCAGGGACTTCGACGTCGAACGTACTCGCCTCCTCGACGTCAATAGCTTCGCCGTCTTCGACGCCGACTGGTCTCGCGGCACCCTTGCCGCCGGCAAACTTCTCGACGTCGACCTACGGGAGGTGACGGAGAGTGCCTTGACGCCGACGGATGTCTCGACGTCGATGGATGTTTTGACGTCGATCGGTCTTTGCCATGGCTATACCTCGAGCCCGAGGTAGCATGCTTCGACGTCAATACCTTTCTCGACGACGGAGACTCACGCCCGTCCTCGACGCCGGAGATTGTGTCGCTCGCTTCTTCGACGGCGGCAACGACGCCGACGGTGAACAGTCCGGAATCTGCCGTTTCCTCGATGTTGAAGAGGCAGAATGATGTTGGCGTCGATGTTCTTGAAGAGAGGAGGGCTCTTGACACGCAAGGCCACTTCCCAGCCGGGTTTTTCCTCTCTCGATCACAGCCTGAAGGCGAATCCTCTCCCTGTCGCGAAGAGTCCTCGTAGAAAACTTACTACAATGGTAACAAGTGTCAGGCTTGTGACTGGAAGGAAGACAAGCGATACACACAGAGTGTGGATCAGAGATGGCCATCTTCTTTCCACAGGATGGACATTTTCGAAAAGAGCTGGCATTCTGACAGAAAAAGTTTTGTCAGAGAATGATAATAAAACACTGCCAGCACAGGAAAATCGCAAAAAACTAAAGAAAACAATTCCTGACAGAAAAGTCAGAAAAAACTGTCGAGCTCAAGCTCCAGGATCCTCATAGAAGGAGCCGGAAAAAGAACTGACCTAACTGTCACCTGTGGTGCATGATGGGAGCAGAGGGTCTCCTGGAGGCCTTAAAGGCAAAGTGTCCAAGTTCTTGGAAGCCTTAAAGGCAAGGTGCCAGTGTTTTACTGTACGGTGATATTTATTCAGCTATGCAGCCTATGGGCCAACTGCCTGCTATTACATGTTTTCTTTTCTGAAAATAAAGGTTTTTCTTGCATAACACTATTACAGTGTATGTTCTCTATTACAGAGTGTATATAGGAGATTGTCTGTACAGGGAAAACCTTTGTAATTTTGGCATTTTGCCTTATTGGAATTTGTTAGGCTGCATATTTATGTATTTATATACATGTATATATGTATGTCGCGGAAGTGCTATGCACTTGTGATCCCCCAACATACTCATATATATATGTATATTTCTATATGCTCCGGGATCCCGCAGATGGGCGGGGATAATTCAGTGCTTATGACTATTGATGAGTATCCCCTGGAAGAGAACTTGCTCACGTTCATTGAAGTATTAAACGTGGTCCCACTCACCTGCAGACATTACAGAACACTTCATACCCTATAATCAACATATGATTATACAGGCGGTAGTACACAACCTACTTGGTTTAAACCGGACATTTCTCCAAATTCTTTGTTTTCATGTTAATGACACTCAGGACAGCACCACGGCAGAAAATCAAAAGTGCTGATTAGAACCAGACAAACTTTTGTGAAAAAGAAAACCTGAAGGAAAAAAGGCAGTCTGAGAACTTAAATGTCTAGAGAAGAAATATATGCATGGTTCCTTCAAGAAACCAGCAGCCTTTGGCCTTACACAGCGGTGGTTGAACATGCTCCACCAAATGGAATAGCCACGAAGGAAGCCTGTACATAGCCTGAAAAGCCACTAGAGCGTATATTAGTGTATCTGAAGTTGATAACATCTGCACCCACAGAAGAGGCAAGAGTCTGTAGAATCCAGGCCAGCAAGGAAGATTTGTTTGGCCACATTCTGCCCATTCTGAACTGTCTGTGCAATGAAACCTGCAGTAACAGACAGAACCTCCATGTCATCTCCCACAAGGTATAGCAAAAGTGGATCAGAGAGCAAGAAGCATTCAAGGAATGCAGTGCTAAACACCCAGAGAAGACATTCTTGCCTGTTGAATCGATCCAATTCGACTTACTGTCAGGAGGAGTAGAAGGGAAGGAATTCAAGCAGACACTTGCACTACTAGATTCTCAGATAGAGAGTGCAATGTAAGAAACGTCCTGTCTTCAAGTGCCAGTCTGTAGCACCTGGGAATAGGGTGACTATCAGCATGGTCGAAAAGGGCTTGGACAAAGATTCTAAGAAGGGATCTGCTACTGCCTCTTTAAACAGTACATGAGTCTCAGAAATAGAGCAACGGCTGGAGGATTTACACAAGCAAACTGGCTTTCGTCTCCACTGATGTAAGGGCAAGTTTCAACACTTCTGCAGCTCTATCATTAACCATTGTATATGATGTGCTCCTCTTGATAGGAGGACCATATGGAGAATCAAGAGCCAACCGAGCAAAGTCAGGCAAGGTGTCACGTTCACTGGCATTTTGCAAATCTAGGTCAAGATTAGCTTCGGTATAATACGGGTAAGATGCCATCAGAGTTGGCATATGGGACTATGGAAAAAGGCCTCTATTGTATGTGTTTTTCAGCAATGTGCTTATTAACCCATGATCTTTCTCTATCAAAGGTATTATCAGGGGAACTAGGGAGACCCTATTCATTGAAAGTGTGTGACTAACTTTCTCTTCAACCTCAATCTCCTTGAGTGCTTTGACTAACATTCCGTTGCTGTCTGTTGATTTCCAATCTCACACTGCCGTGGGATAAACACTGATACACTCTATGTGCTGGTGTGTACAGCATAGAGATATCTCAATCTATTTTCTTTTTATTTGCCCCTCCCCCCTTAACCCCGCTTTTTTAAGTCCATCTTTAATGTTGATGCAGAAGAACAGCGTTTTTTTTTTGCCCAGATCATGATCCATTGGAAAATGCAGGCTTCCACTCTTCAAATTTTTTTGTTATTTATATATTTCCCGGAGCACATGCCCCCCCAATTGCATCTTTTACTTTTATTTACATGGGGTCCCCAAAATGCTTTCATCATTCCGGGGGATGGGTGGAGGTGTAGACAGAGGGGAAGGGAACAGAGGGACTGCAGAAGGAGCAGGAGGGTGCACCAAAGGCCAGCAGGACGGTACACAGGGAAGAACAGGCACACAAGGCTTCAGTCAGGTGCCATAAAAATGAAACTGCCACAAAGCCCACGAGTTAAGGTGCTACCTTCAGATCATGTCCATACCCCGCTTTGCTAAGTCAACTTGCACCTCCAGCATAGTCTTCGCAAAGTCACACACCTTTTCAAACAAAAAATTTACTTATGTGCCCATACCATCATACATATCTACATCAAACATATACACACCCACAATATGAAATCAGGTCCACTTTCATAAGTAGATCTATCCACCGTCATGACAGAACACCCATCATCATACACCCATCCACCAAAATACCCATGGGGGGGTTAATTCACTTCGTACTGTACAGTTAACCAAAAATATTCTAAAGAAATTCCCTACCCAAAAAATACAAATTAAGTTTCAATAAAGTTATGGTTGACTACTATATTGATAGTTGCTTTACAATAAAGAAAAGGTTTCTAAAGTTAAGGTGTTACATTGTTCTTGTGTCCCATTGTTAACTCCCAGCACACAGACTTTGCTACATCACCGACCAAGACCCCCCCCCCACCATCATACATTTCTTTAGTCACACCATTATCTTTCATACCACCAGCATATGAAAATACATCCATGATACACATGAGCGCAGAACCAGCAGTATTCTGCCACACCCCATCTCAAAGCCACGTTTATAATCCCCACAAACACCAAAATAAGTCTAAATAACCAACAGCAAATGGCCACATAGCCCCATTCTACACCCACATACCATTATACGACAACACACCTACCTTCATACATGCAAACTCTAACATTTGTACATTATGACAACCATAATACAGTACCATACCCACCATTATATGCCAACAAAACAACCATAATAGCACAGACACTATTTATCAATGCTCTACAGGGTGACTGCAAGGACTGAGTCGCACAATACATCCTTTTACCCACTTACAAGCATAATCAATGATTTGCTCAAACACCAGCTTAATCACGTAACAAAAAGGGAACATAGCCTCCAATACGTAGGCATACAACCACAAATATACCCCAACACAACTACCATCATATATTTAAATGAATCATTGCACATGTACACCAGCTAGAAAAAAAACACCAAACCCAGCATTGTAAGCCAATAGGGCAGAAGCTATACACCCACAAAGCCACCATTTAACAATGGCTAAGAGTGTCATTTTAAAAGGATTAGTACAGAACGAAAACAATTAGTCAACACCAATAAACAATGAATTAATGTAGGTCCCTAAAACACATCTCATCAGGAACCATATCCAGGCATAACAGGAGTGGGAGCTGAAGTCGGGTTGGGACTTTAACTTACGAATTATTATTCACTTTTTAGTTTTTATAGCCGAACGACATGATAGTCAAACTTGACTCCCTTCAAGATTATTTTTGTTTGGATATTTCTTTTCTCTAATGATATACATCTTCGTCCTACAAAACAACATTTTAGAAACAAAACAGGTGTTCAGGGAAACTATATCTACAGTCTTTGTTAGAGAAGGAAAATGCTACTTACCCAGTAAGCATTTGTTCTTGGCATGTATAGCTGTAGATTCACATGCTTTGCATAAGCCTGCCATCTAGTGTTGGGTCCGGATGTTTGCACGTTGTTTTTCTTCGAAGAAGTCTTTTCCAGTCACGAGGTAGGTGACTCCTCCTTTCGGTGATAGTGAGCATGGGCATCGACTCCACTGTTAGATTGTTTTCCCGCAGAGGGTAAGAATGGAGTTAGTAAGAGTAGAATATAGATGTCCATGTGTGTGTATCTAAGTAAGATATTAATGCAACAGGTATAGGTACCCGGGGAGGTGGGTGGGCGCATGTGAATCTACAGCTCTACATGCCAAGAATAGATGCATACTGGGTAAGTCGCATTTTCCGTTTGAGGCATGTGAGCTGCATATCACATGCTTTGCATAGACTATACAGCAGTAATCTCCCAAAGTGGTGACTAACCTGTACCTGTTGCAGTGGTTTGAAAGAGTGTACGTAGAACTGCCTGGCCCACATTAGCTTGTTGTCTTGCTAACACATCTACACAATAGTGTTTTGTAAATGTGTGAGGTGTAGACCATATTGCAGCTTTACAGATGTCAGCTATGGGAATGTTTCCTAAGAAAGCCATAGAAGCCCCCAGTTTGCGAGTGAAATGCGCTCTAGGGGAAATTGTTAAAGTCCTTTTTGCTTTTGCATAGCATGTTTGTATACATTTAACTATCAACCGTTCAATACCTGATTTAGAAATAGGGTTGCCTTTGTGAGGTGGAGCAAAAGCAAGAGTT
Source organism: Calotriton arnoldi (assembly GCA_963921515.1). Classification (NCBI taxonomy): domain Eukaryota; kingdom Metazoa; phylum Chordata; class Amphibia; order Caudata; family Salamandridae; genus Calotriton; species Calotriton arnoldi. The sequence goes on along the minus strand of CAWUFW010004016.1, from coordinate 1,638,270 downwards.
TAGTTTTACAAAAAGGTTTTGTCCTTTCTATGTAATAGAGTAATGCTCGTTTAACATCTAAGGTGTGTAGAGCACGTTTTGCCACATAATCTGGTTGAGGAAAGAACACAGGCAACTCAACAGATTGGTTGATGTGAAAGGCAGAAATTACTTGGGGTAGAAATTTAGGATTAGTCCGAAGAACCACTTTGTTTTGGTGTACTTGTAAAAATGGTTCTTCTATGGTTAGTGCCTGAAGCTCACCCACTCTCCTCAGTGATGTGATAGCAATGAGGAAAGCAACTTTCCAAATGAGAAATTGCAGCTCACATTTATGCAATGGCTCAAAGGGTGGACCCATTAGTCTGGTGAGAACAATATTAAGATTCCACACTAGGGCAGGTGGAAGTCTTGGGGGAATAACTCTGGAGTCCTTCCATAAATGCCTTAATAACAGGCACTCTGAAAAGAGGCAAATGTTGTCTATTCTGAAGGTATGCGGCTATTGCAGTGAGATGTAAGCGTATGGATGTGTACCCTAAATTTGAGCGTTGTAAATGCAGTAAATAACAAATGATGTTTTAAACTGAAGCATCAAGTGGGTTGATATGATTGTTATTACAATAAATAACAAACTGCTTCCATTTTGCTGCATTGCAAGCCCTTGTAGTAGGACGTCTAGCCTCTTTAATGATGTTCATACAGTCTGGCGGAAGATTGAGGTAGCCAAACTCTATGGCTTCAGGGGCCAGATCGCAAGGTTGAGATGTGTGGGATCTGGGTGTCTTATCTCTCCACGGCTGTGTGTGAGATTGGATGTGAGATGTAGTTTCTAATGAGGAACTACTGAGCGCTCCAACAGGGTGGTGAACCAAAGTTGACGAGCCCATGTGGGAGCTACGAGGATTAACCTGAGGGATGTTTGCCTGAGCTTCGAACCACTAGCAGAATGAGTGGGAGAGGCGGAAAAGCGTAGGCAAATATCCCTGACCAGTTCATCCATAGTGCATTGCCCTTGGACAATGGGTGTGGATACCTGGAGGCGAAGCTTGGGCATTTTACGTTTGTGTGTGGCAAACAGATCTGTCTGGGAAGCCCCTCACCTGAAAGTACGAGAGGAGAACTCGAGGGTGGAGTTCCCACTCGTGAATCTGCTGTCTTTGACTCCTGAGCAAGTCTGCGATCTCATTGTCTACTCCCGGAAGGTGTTCTGCGAGGAGATAGATTTTGTGGCGTATGGCCCACCTCCAAATGTCCTGTGCAAGTTGTGACAGCTGGAGAGAATGTGTCCCCCCTGTTTTTGTATATAGTACATGGCTGTCATGTTGTCTGTACGTATCAGGACAGCTTTGCCTGCAAGGTGAACTTGAAAGCCTTTGAGCGCTAGAAATACTGCTAGCAGCTCTAGATGATTTATGTGAAGCTGCTTTTGCTGTTGACTCCACATGCCCTGAATGGTGTGAGTTTGGAGCTGAGCACCCCAACCAGTGAGCGATGCGTCTGCTGTTAGCACCATCTGTGAAACCGGGTCGATGAAGGGCCGCCCTTTGGAAAAGTTTTGTGGATTCCACCACTGCAGAGAGCGATGAGTCTATCAACACTAGATCTGATAACTGACCCTGAGACTGGTTCCACTGACGTGTTAAACATTCTTGAAGGGGACGCATTTGAAGTCTTGCATAGGGAACTATTAAGATGCAAGACGCCATCATTCCCAGTAACTGCATGAACACCGTAGCTGGCAATGAGTGTTGAGGCTGGAACTGGGAAATTAGAGCCTGAATGTTGCGGATTCTGGCCGGATTGGGAAATGCTAGAGCCTTTTGAGTATCGAGAGTGGCTCCCAAGAACGTTTGCGTGTTGGAGGGTTGGAGATGGGACTTGGACAGATTCACTGTGAATCCGAGATCGTGTAGCAGCTGCACTGTTTTGTAAGTGTGTTGTAGACACTTTACTTGTGAACTGGCTTTTATGAGCCAGTCGTCTAAGTATGGGAAGACGTGAATGTGTTGTCTTCGTAGATGAGCTGCGACCACTGCTAGGCATTTGGTGAATACTCTGGGAGCGGTGGTGACTCTGAATGAAAGCACTTTGAACTGGTAATGTTGTCCAACTACCATAAACCGGAGGTATTTGCGATGAGTGGGATGTATTGGGATATGGAAGTAGGCGTCCTTCAAGTCTAAAGTAGACAGAAAGTCGCCTTGCTGAAGGAGTGGGAGCACTTGCTGGAGTGTTACCATGTGAAAATGGTCTCATTGGATGTACAGATTCAGTTCTCTGAGGTCTAGTATAGGCCTGAGAGAGCCGTCCTTTTTGGGTATTAGAAAGTGAAGGGATTATACGCCGGCCCCTTGATACTGTAGTGGGACTGGCTCTATAGCTCCTTTTTCTAATAAGGAGAGAATTACCGGTTTGAGAAGGTTCAGATGTTCTTGTGACATGTTGTGTGATCTTGGAGGAATGTTTGGGGGAGTGGCGGTAAGTTCCAGGCAATAACAAAATTGGATAACTTGTAGAACCCATCTGTCTGAAGAGATTGTAATCCAAACTGGTAGAAATTGGGAGCGACGTCCCCCGACAGGAGTGGAATGATCGGGGGTCAGAGGAAGGAAGTCACTGTTTATTGTTTGCAGGGGAAGTACGTGTTGAGTTGCCTCTACCTCTTCCCTTGCCGTTATTACCTCTAAATCCTCCTCTAAAGTAACCTCTTGAAGAGGGCGACTAATTATTGCCTTTGTAAGAGGAGGAGGGATTTTCTGATATGTTCTTTGAGCCCCCCTGTAAAAGGAGCGGCGAAAGGAGCCCCGATTTGAAGGAAGCTGCAAAGCCCCCATGGATTTCGCGACCTCTGTATCTTTCTTTATCTTCTCTAAAGAAGTATCTACTGTAGGCCCGAAGAGGTGCTATTTATCAAAGGGCTGATTTAAAATCGAGGCTTGGATCGCGGGCTTAAACCCAGAAAATCTGAGCCAAGCATGTCTCCGTAACAGAACGCTAGTGTTCACCGCGCGAGCTGCGGTATCACCTGCGTCTAAAGCGCATCTAATGGATGTGTTGGAAATTAATTTTCCTTCTTGAATTAGGTCACTAGCTTTACTCCTATGTTCATCTGGCAAAAATGTTATTAATTTTTCTAGCTCGTCATAATGAGCCCTGTCATAGCGAGCTAAAAGAGCTTGGGTATTTGCAATTCGCCAGTGATTGGCTGCTTGCGCAGCTACTCTTTTGCCAAAGGCATCTATGAGTTGTGACTCCTTATCAGGAGGAGGGGTATCTCCTGTGGTCTGCGAGTTTGCTCTTTTGAGAGCGTTAGATACTACCATGGAGTCTAATGGAACTTGGCCCTTGATGTAGATAGGGTCAGTAGGTGCAGCCTTATACTTCTTGTCTACTCTGGGTCTGACAATCCTTGCATGCACGGGGTCTTTAAAAATCTCGTCTGCGTGTTTAAGCATTCCTTTGAGCATAGGTAGTGTTTGTGTCGCTCTTTGGAGGAACTTAAAGTCTCAAAGAGAAAATCCTCTTCACGGGCCTCCTTATGAAGTTGTACCCCATGATACTCAGCAGCCCTATTGAGTAGTTCCATGTATCCTATATTGTCATCTGGTGGGGAGGGTTTGGAAGGGTATAGATCCGGTTCATTATTATTAGGATCTGTATTGTAATCCTCCCATGGATCAGGAATAATGCCTTGACGTATATCACCATCCCCATCATCTTGGTGATCAGGTGACTGTGGTTGTGGAGAATTTGTGGGTGTATTCAATAAATTTGGGTCAATGGGTGAAGGAGGTGTAATAGGAGGAGGAGAAGGATTAGTACCCACATTCTTTCTTTTAAGTGGAATGTGGTATTCCTCTAGTAATTCTTGTTTCCTTTTTAATTTCACATGAATATGTCCAGTGTCTGGATTGATGGCCAGTTCTTTTTGTTTCGGGTCCGTATTAGAAGGCAGAACGTCGAAACGAGGCTCTTTGGATGGAAGAGGCAGCGGTTTGGAATTTTGGCGCCAGAATTGTCGAAGGTTTCGGCTTCGAAGGGTTTGGATCCGAAGATTTAGTTTTCGGTGCCGAAGGGATGGTCACTAGTACATGCTTGAATTTCGATGCCTAAGATTTAGGATCGGTGCACGAACGGGGCTGACTCGATCCCGAGCCGGAAGGCTGGTCTATGTTTCGGTGCAGAGCCAGAGGGCGGGGCGTTCGAAACCTTTTCTCGGTGCCAACCTTGGCCCGAGGGCAGAGGAAGGACCGGAGCCTTTTTCTTTGGTAAGTATTGGGGCAGGGGAGTGTCAGTAATCACTGTACGCTGAACCGGTGTTACTTGCTCTTCCGTGTCGGAGTCGGCTTCAGACACGGAGATGTGTTCTTCCTCTTCTTTGGCTCCTTGTGTGTGGAATTCTTCCTGGTCGGAATCTTCCCTGAGGATTTCCGGTGCGGACCCGCTTGGTTGATGCATTTCGTGACATCGAGCCCAGCGGTCATGGAGCGTCTTCTTGGATCGAAATGATCAGCACGAGTCGCAGTCCTGTTCGTCGTGTTCTGGGGATAGACACAAGTTGCACACTTCGTGCAAGTCGGTGCGCGGAAACTTAGCGCGACACCCGGGACAGAATTTAAATGGAGTCCGTTCCATCGACTGCTAGCGGGCCTGACGCGGGTAGGCCCAACGGCTCTCCACGAATCTTCCGATCATAGACTTTGAATGGAATCGATACACGGAGAATGGGCAACGCGATCGAGAAACAATACCCTCGAGGGTAGTGGATTGCACGCCAAGGGGAACCCAAGAAACGGTGCCGAACCGGAGCGCAGCGATTCACGTCCGAACCCGATGGCGGAAAAAAAACAATGTAACAATGGAGTCGTTGCCCATGCGCACTATCACCGAAAGGAGGAGTCACCTACCTCGTGACTGGAAAAGACTTCTTCGAAGTGCAAACATCCGGACCCAACACTAGATGGCAGGCTTATGCAAAGCATGTGAACTACAGCTCACATGCCTCGAACATTACAATTATGTTTTCTATAAAGATGACATTAGGCAATAGTATGGGACTACAAAGCTTCACAAATCTTTTAGAAGGACAAAATAAAGGAAAATGAGAATAATGCAGCCAAACAGCCAACAGTTTCATGAAACATCTCCTGTAAGGGAGCCAGCGGCATCACTGTCTAATCATTCTCTGCAGTAGCTTGACCTAAGTCTGCTTTCACAGAACCTCAATAATCTGACCCTCATGAAGAAACCAAACTGATCCTTCAGTCTATGAGGAACGTGGTGAATGACTTAAATTTAGAGTGCCAAGAAGGAAAACTAGGATTACAAGTAACTTTTCTGTCTCCAATCTGGGATCTTCGCTGATAGCCATAAACACAAACCAAGGCAGCAAATTTCATCCCTTGTAAAGAACAGAAAAACATACAGATATATTAAGTAAAATTCATTTCAATAATGAAGCTTGCTCTACTTGGGCATTAGCTGTATGGTCATTACTATAATGCCCTATGAAAGTATATAAAGCTATTTCCATTACAGTACACATGGATAAATCTCATTCTTACCATCCTTGTTAGCAGCCGTAACCTTAGCAGGGTAAAATCGACAATCAGACCAGCAAGCCAACACCTGTTGATTTACACGAAACTCCTACAAAACAAAATACATTTTCAAAAGTCGATAATTAAATCACAGTGCAATAATGAATACTAACAAAATGGAAAACATAGCATTGTGAAGGATGACCAAATAGGAAGGAAAGAAAACTTACTTGAAATGTAATTACAAAGCAGTTGCTTTTTATCTTTAAAATGTAATCTTGTTACTTTGTATAGGCCTCACTGGGCAGCAAATCTTTGACCCTTTCCTCTACATCAACTGCATTTTCTATTTATTTCCCAATATTAAAGTTCCACTTTGAAACCGTCTCATGATCTTCCACCATTACTTACCATAGTGCAACAGACTCAATTATCTAGCAATTTGAAATAAAAAAATTATGAAATTTGTTCCAGTTATTTGCCCTGTACATTCAGCATCTAAAGAGGCCACTTTCTAATATTTTTCTCCCACAAAAAGGCGAAAACCTCTCTCCTTCAATTAAGCGTAACTTACTATGTAAACGTCCAGGCATGCGGGCCAAGTATCCCTTTTCCCATGTAATATGCTTGGAAGAAATCAGGCCGGACCCAAGCTCTGAGAGTACCTCATAACAAAAGAATTATAAATAGAAATACTTTCGGCCTCTGGCAGCACAAGTAATATCTAAGAGAAACAAACAACTGTTGTGACTGATGCTGGGTGTGGGGGTGCAAGTAGCAAGAGAATTGGGCACTTGTTCGTTGCAGAGAAGGCAGCTGAAAAGATCCCGGAGAGGAAGATTTCATGCATTTACAGAATTTTAGGATCTCACTTTGAAGGCAAATTTGCTATGGGATACCATTCTGAATGGATTTGACCGAAGGGTAAGTAAAATGATCTCTATGATTTCTCAGTTACTCCTAGGGCTGCCACATTATAAACTTTCGCCCACCGACCGAAATGGAAACTTGTTGATCAGTTTAAGAAGCTTTGCGTGATGTGATAGCAAGTATGCAGGTGTGATTCATGTACAGTCATGTCTTCTACACCCCCACCCCCCACATAAGTAAGCCCGCTCACCAGTTCTTTGAAAAAAGCAATCGGTATGTATTTTTTAAATGATGGCTGAGGCATGGGCAGAAGAGTGTTGATAATGAAAGAATCCCTTTAAAATAGGTGTAACTCACTTCACCATATGGTAATTTGTCCTTTTTAAATGCACTGCCTCTCTCATTCTCGACCCTGTGTGAAGATCCCACAGCAGAGAATATAAGTAAGTGTGGGGGGAACGGGTTAAAACTTAGGTCAAAATTCTTGACCACATTTTGCATTGCTACCTGCGCAAGGATACAAAATTGTGTGGAGTAGACCATGTGGCTGACAGCCACATACAAGGGGAATGCCAATGATGCGGTCTTTCCTCTGGTAGAGTGAAGACAGTGGATAGATGGTTTTTCCCCATGCAGAATAACACTGGAACATGTAGGGTGTAATCAAATAGGTAATAGCATAATTGGCTTCAGCCTGGTTACCTCATTGGTACTATAGTTAAAACACCTACTCCCAGAAACATAGATCCCAGGTTCCTCCAGTTAGTTGCATCTAAAACGTGCTCAATGTCAGGGTTTTGAAATGTTTTGTATTACAAAAGGGTGTGCTAGCAGAGGAAAAAAAATAACTGGAAGGATGGTGTCATCATTCAGAAGGAATTCAGTCAACAGTTTGGGGTCAAAGATCCAGATAAATTCAGAGGTGCAAAGGCTCTGTAGGTCACTGATTCACCTGGTGGATGCAACAGCTACAAAAAATAATGTTTGCACATGAAAAGACTCATGTTGCACAAAAGCAAGAATTGAAGAATTTAGTTATGAGCTTGACCAGAACAAAGTTTTAAGTTCCTGCTGGTAACGCACTGGTGTGAAGATATCATCAAGCTTGTCAGAGAAGGCTGCACCATTTTGTTGGCAGTGGGGGACCATTTCCCAGGTATGTTAATCTAAGCACTAATAGCTGCAACTTTAATTTTAATGCTGGAGTTGTAAAATAGGACATGAATAGTGTAATACAGTATTGTAAGCACATTTTGACCACACCTAATGAAAACCTAATAGTCTTTTAAACAGCCCAACCATCTACCATAGTGGAAGTACTGAAGGGCACTGAAATCTAAACCCAAAAAGCTGCAAATTGAAGTAAAGGCTGGGAATAACTTGGAGCATAAAATATGAACGGAAACAAGATGTTACATTTTCACTGGGGCGAAGTTAGACTTGACCCTCCAGAAACATTTGCAGTTTAATTCATTAGCATCTTAAAACCTCATTGCAACGATATAGGGACGCATAAAAACAATGTTACGCTGGATGAACATTAACCATGCCTCTCGATTCTGGGAGGCGTGCATTAAGAGGAAGACTGATGACCAAATGGAGCTAAACACAATTAGCTTTAACAATTATAGTTGTACATTGAGAATTGAAATCTGTAGATGAGAGAGAGAGAGGAAGGGGAGAGAGAGAGAGAGAGAGAGAGAGAGAGAGAGAGAGAGAGAGAGAGACAGAGAGGAAGGGGGAGTGAGAGAGAGAGAGGGGGAGAGAGGGGGAGAGAGAGAGAGAGAGAGAGAAAGAGAGACAGAGAGAGAAAAAAAGAGAGAGAGAGAGAGAGAGAGACGAGGAGGAGGCACTCTGATCACCCGGGGAAGTGTCAGTCAGAGCCCGGTTAATGCCGATTCAACTCTGCGGCCCTTCACAGGTCCCATTCCACACGAAAGCTCTAACATAAGATAGGCAAGGCTAGTACAGATAAGTGCGCCAGGGGCTGTGGAATGCAGGGGGGGGCAGCTCCTACACACACTGGGACTGCATACGATTGGAGGGCTTCGGTAGAGGGGTTTGCGGCTGCCTTCATGAGGAGGCTGGCCTCACGACCAAGGTCTCACATAGAAATATTCCGTTGAATATCAGGGGTGAGGAATGCCCTGGAAAGTACACTAGATTAGTATCCACCCTAAGATTTGCAGTGGCAAATCAGAATATTGTTTGCTGATGGGGCGCGACTAAACCACCGAGTGATGGAGAGTGGAGATTGGACATGGACTGGTGCAGGGCTGCAGAACGCCAGGTCTATGAAAGTAGGGGATGCCCAAGCAAATGGAGGAATATATGGAGTGGCTGGGGGGCTTATCAGGGCCTTCTGGATGTCATGCCAGGAGAAGAGTAAAGCCATGCCTGTGATAATGATTGCTTTTAAAACACTTTGTTTATGGGAGGGAACCATGGGAGGAGGGAGGGTCCAATCGGGGAATGTCAGTAAACATTGGTGAAGTATCCTCCGTAGCAGTTTTGTTCGTCTTGAACTGCAAAATAAAAATCGTAAAAAAAAAAAAAATTGAAATCCGTAAATCACTGCATGTGCCAACTGAAATTTCAAATATTGTGCAACATATACACACGCCACCAGTAAAACACTTTCTCAAGATTTGCTGTTTACAAGGAATGGTCTATAGTAAATGGTCTCTACTTACAGGCTGCACTGGCTCACTATGCAAGCCTTCTGTCCGTAGTTGGATCTTCTCTTCAGGGCGCAGATCAGGACTGTCCCAACAGAACCATTCATCATGGCGGTGATTCCAGTGTTTGAAATGAATAAGTACCTTCCCTTCTTCAAAATTTATTTCTTCAATAAGAGCTGCATACCTGCAAAACATAAGTAAGCTCACTTCAATATTTCACAATCAAGTCAAACACCAAAAACCTATTATCAGTGTTCCCATTTGCAAAACACTTGGTGAACTTTCTTGATAGCCACAGGGTCGAAACTCCATAGTGCAGAAGCCATTAATTTTCCTGATTTATATTTGCTCATTCAAATCAGCCTGATAAGATTTCAAGTGCAGACGACTAGCAAAAACCACTGGAAAGCAAAGTGTACAAGTCTGGTTTGAAATTACATACTAAAATGGAGAACAAAGGACTGTTTGTGCTCACCATCCCTGAAGCAAGACCGTTGCAGCTTGTCAGACTGAGCCTATAAGGCGCATCATCTGAACAAAGGACTGTGCCCAAGTGCACGACAAGAGCTGCACACATAACCAGAGATAGGCTGCCTGCCCATCCCCACATTCTATGTCCTACTATGCCCTAAAAAACATGGTCCCTCTTCAGACAGGAAATCATCGCTGGGGTGAGAAAAGTGTCCTACACTTCTCTGTAGAGTGTGGCCCAGCCTAGAGTTTCCAACAGCAATTTCTGTGGGTTATTGACTTTTCACCTCGGCGCACAAAACAATCATGCGCAGAGGGTTTCTTGCTCAGTTGTCTTGAGAAGCACAGCAAGTGTGCTCTCTGTCAAAGAACGCAAATACTGTCAGTTCACCGAGTGGTTGAGAACCAACAGTGGGGGCAGCAACAGATTAGTGACAGCTCAGGTCTTTTTGTTCATCGCTTGGGAGGAAAAAGTCACTTTCTGGCCTCGCCATCTTTAAAATGGTACGACAGCTCCCTTCAGTCAGGTCCTTCACTCCATCCAAGTAGAACAATTGAAAGAAAAGGCTGGTTGTGGATGTGTCTGTTATATTTGGTTGTGGCTACAGAAGAATCCATTTTGGTTTCCTAACTTAAAGTGATACGCAAGTGAAGACCAAGAATCTCTTCTGTGCCAGGGTTGAGCTTGCTGCTTGCCAACTCTTCACCAGGTTCTGGAATAGGGACCTGAAAAATGTGCTGCAATCTTCAAGAAGACCTGCAAGGGGCCTTCCTTAAAGGAAAGCGCTGATTAGTGCTGAACAGGGCAGATGGATGTGCCAGAAGACAGTTCCTTGAAAAGAAGGATGCTGGAAGCTGAGGGACAAGTGCAACCTGGGGAATGATAGTTTCTGCCAGGACAGATGGTGAGAAAGGGCCACCCCCAGAGACCCTGCAGCGCACCCTAAAGTCAATATCAGGCCAGAGACCTGGCCGGGGCAGAGTCAGCAGAACTGTTTCAGACGGGCCATGCAGGTAAGCACCACCAGGAGCTACGCCACCCCTACGCTCACCCAAAGAAAATGGGTCAACCAGCATGTCTTAAAATGCCCAAAGGTACAGCGGCAGTGATGAGAGAAAAGTGACCTTCGGAAACCTGAATTAAATTCTGCCCGGTAATTAGCCAGAAATGCCTTTGAGGGAAAGGGAGACACAGCAAGTTGAAAGGGCAATCCAAGAACCAGATCACAAGCGATTTCCAGAGGTATAGGTCCGCATTTTTGCACCAAGTGTACTTGTTGCACTGCCTGGTTAAAAAGACCTATTGGAGACATGCTGAAAGCTTACCTTACCTAGGAATGCATTCCACCCATTACTCACCATTGTCTTTCTGTTTTGCAACTCACATATGCTTGCTTTCTATTTGCTGGCTCTATTTGTTTTAGGATTTCCAGCAGGTCTTTGTCCATCCTGTGGAGCACAGCCTGTTTATCAACTCTGACTGGCTCCTTGTATTCTTCCACAAGTGCTCGCTTCCGGGGAACTCTTTTCTTTTTCGTAACACACTCCACCAGAGTGCATGTGTTTCCAGTTGTTTCCCTTGCATGCTAGTTCAGGAAACAGTACACGTGCTGCATTGCCTTGAAAATGTTTCCTGCCTCCTATCTTTCTGCTTGACTGATTCTACTCATCTGTCACTACCAGTTCAATTATGCATGCCTGTGAGGACCAATGCTCCGCCTACAAGATTGTTTATTTTGGTCAGTGCTCTTTACTAATAAAAACAATTAAACAATACTCTTCCTCAATTTCACGCCAATGCCTTAGCCACTGAAAGTAGGGAAGTGGGGGGGGGTGCTGAAGCACTCCCAAAATAGCCATGCTGGATTTCAGAAGTTAATTAGCAATAAACAGGTCTTTAAATTTTGTTTTTATCTTGTCACATTTGCTGTGCATTCAAAGACAGAGGCCAAATGTTAAGCTCTGTCTTCCGAGGAGGTTAGTGTTTACTTTTCTTTCTCTGCCTGCAAAGTAAGAGGATTTAAGTGGCAATCTTGCTGGGTCCTAAGGGCTGAAAGGAAAGGATATTTTTTCTAGCACACAACAAAATTTAAATGCCAGTAAACAAACTGTACAAATATTTCAGAATATATCAAAATTAGGAAAGCACAAATTAAACACTTTTTTGTCATTCTTAAGTGTGGTGGAAACTTATTTCAATACGATCAAAACAAAATCAATACACTAGGTGATGCAGATTTCCACACATTGTTTGTGCGCTGTATAGTTTTATCATTCTGTGCAAATGTTATGGTAAATTAAACTGAAAATGTGTTGTCTAAAGGTAGTGCGCTACCACGACATGTGTTCTCAACTCTATGCCCCTCCACTCTACTCCAATTTATTCCCCTTCCACTTTATGACAATCCACGACATTCCACAACACAAACTTTAGCCGTGCTCAACAGCAGCCACACTGGTTTACAACATGACTAAAGCACATTGGCAAAGCCAATAGCTCTTGCATAGGCGAGACCTATTGGCTTAGCCAATGCCTGTTTCTATAAGTAAATGCACTGGCTGGACACCAAGTATTATAAATGTCATTGCTAACAGTTAGTTAGTGACGGCCATCTTGACAGGGCCGTGCGTCATTCACGCTCAGCGCTCTAGTTGATGCACGCTGCTCGCCCTCCACACTTCCCTACTTAATGGGCTGTGGTCGGACGCGCAGCGGACGCGCGCAGCGGGTGCGCCGCTGGCACGCCCAAGGCGCGCCTAAGGCAAGCCCGTCTGCGCCCGTCAGCGTCAAGTCAGTGGCCAGGGCCAGTTATGCTGCTCGATGTGCGCTGGATGTTGGAGCTCACTTCCGGTATTCTGGCGAGTTCCTAAAAGCACTTCGGCCTCCGCCCTGTCGCATACACTGTTATAGCACTATGCCTTTTAATTCGGACTTTGTCTGCGCAGCCTGTGGTTTTGCTCCAAAATTAGAGCTCTTGCCGATCCAACCGCACGCTAAATCCACAGTATGCCCGCGCATTAGAGCTGCCCTTATAAATGCCAGATCACTGAGGAAGCATCATGCTGATGTTTTTGACCTGGTCTTGGATAAATCTCTGGATCTGCTGTTTGTTACGGAGACCTGGCTTGATGTAGCTTCTAACCCTATCGTTGCGCTGGCTACCCCTGCTGGCTTTAAGCTCTGTCGGGTGGACCGCCCTGTTGGTAGAGGGGGTGGTTTAGCCATCTTGCACAGGGATAACTGGGTTCTCCATAGCGACACTTCGAGCACATGGGATGAGTGTGAGGTCTTGGATTTCAGTATCCACTTCTCCGATCATTTTACGCTGGGTGGCTCCCTCATCTATCGCCCCCTGGGTCGGCTACTGCCTTCCTCAAATCTTGTGGGGATGCTATAGCTGAGCGTGCATTGCGCTTCTCCCATTTCATGGTTCTGGGTGATGTGAATCTCCACCTTGATCAACAAGATGCTAAAGACTCTGTGGTTTTTCTTGATTCCCTTCACTTAGCCCATCTCTCTCAATGGGTCTCTCAGCCCACTCATCAGGGTGGCCATATCTTAGATCCCATCTGTTCTAATTTTCCTGTTCAGGTGGCTGAGCCCTCCCCGACCTCTTGGTCGGACCACTTTCTTATTTGCTTCTCCTGGGAGATTGCTCAGCCTGCTCGGCCTACGCGTCTGTCTTCGCCCTCCGCTGTTCAGTAAAATCGATCCTCTTCAATTTATGAGCTCCTTGGCTGCCTCTAGGCCTGCCCGTCAGCAAGATCTTGAAGGGAGCGTGACCGGGTTTACTAAATGGATAGCTGATTCAGTGTCTTCATTATCTTCACTGCGCCTGCCTAAGTTAGTGAGGAATTCTCCTTCTAAACCCTGGTATCTACCGGAGCTTAAAACTCTGAAACATGAGTGCAAAGTTCTGGAGAGGGCCTGGCGTGCCAGCAGCTATTGCCCGTTGGCAAAACTCACTCTTCGAGCTAAACAAAAATGCTACTATGCCGCTATTGCGGCTGCAAAGGGACGATACTTTGCGTCACGTATTGACCAGGCCAATAACAATGCAAAATAATTTTTTCAATTGTGCAAAGCTTTATGTCTCCAACTGCCTTGGTATGCTCCTCGCCTGTTTCGGAGTCCTGGTGCAATACCCTTAGCAAGTTTTTCTGGACAAAATTTGTGCCATCCAGGCCACGTTCTCATCTTGTGCCTTAATGCTTACGCCCTGTTCTTTTGTCCGGCCTTTAGCTGATCCATTGCATAATTTTTCATCTTTTTTGGCAGTAGATTTACCTACTACCCTCAAGATCCTGAAGGTCTTGAAATCAGGCTCTCCAACTGACCCCTGCGCGGCCAGACTTCTGGCCACTGTCGCAGACTGTATTAATCCTGAGGTCAATCAGATTATCAATATGTCATTGCGGGACGCCTTTGTTCCATTATCTTGGAAACAGGCGAAAATTCTTCCCCTCCTTAAAAAGCCGTCCCTTGATCCTTCGATTCCGGTAATTATCGTCCCATCTCGCTTTTGCCTAGCCTGGCTAAGGTTTGTGAAAAGGTGGTCACAAACCAACTCACTGAGTATGTTGAAACCTATGGCCTGCTCCATCCGGCCCAATCGGGTTTCCGGGCTGCATATAGCACTGAGTCAGCATTATTGGAGGTGTCTGAGGCGATTCGTGAGTGCCTGGATGCCGGCAGGAGGGCAGCTTTGGTTATGCTGGACCTCTCGGCGGCATTCGATACAGTGCCTCATGTCTTGCTCCTTGATCGCCTCCTGGAGATCGGCGTATCCGGGTCCGTTTGGGGCTGGATTAGGTCTTTCTTGGAGGGTCGCTCGCAGCAGGTCTGGCTTCCACCGTGTGCCTCAGTCCCTCAACCAGTGGCCACGGGTGTTCCACAGGGGTCATCCCTTAGCCCTCTTCTCTTTAACATCTATGTTACCCCGCTGGTTTACCTCGCGGAGGCTTTAGGGGCTAAGGTGATGGCCTATGCTGATGACACCCAGCTGCTGTTCTCCTGGGGTCAGGATGAGGACGCAGTTGCCCCTGCTCAACATTGCTTATCTTCGGTTTTTCACTGGCTTGCTCAGGCACAGCTTAAGTGCAATGAGGAAAAATCAGAGATCCTTTTGTACGGCACATTTCCTGTCGACTTCAGAGAGAAGCTATGGCCCCCAGGTTTCTCCCTACCTAGTTTTAAGGGAGACTCCGTCAAGAATCTGGGGGTCTGGTTCAATGAGAACTTGCTTTTCTCTTCGCAGGTCAAGAAGTTGGCCGGCACTTGCTTTGGCATTTTGAAGACCTTGAGGAAGTTTCTTCCTCTTTTGCCTAATTCTGCAAATTAAACTGTTGTCCGTGCTCTAATACTTTCCCGCTTGGACTACGGCAATGCACTATATGCGGGCATTCCAGGTTCCTTTTGAATAAGTTACAGGTGATTCAAAACTCGGCCGCTAGACTCCTGTTGGGTCTTTCCAGCAGGTGCAGTGTGCGTTCTCATTTGCGTTCCCTGCATTGGCTCCCGGTGGAGGTGCGGATAAAATTTAAAATTGTATCTATTGCTCATAAAGCCCTCCACGGTCTGGGACCCATCTATCTGCAGAAGAGGATTGCTTTCTATTCTCCGGTGAGACAGTTGCGTTCTTCCTCCCAACTTTTGGCACAGACCCCGCGGTTCAATCGCCAGAGGCTTGGTAGGCGCTCCTTTACCCGGATAGCTGCGCTGGCATGGAATGCTCTGCCACTGGCCTTACGGGGCGTCAAAGATCCGATGATCTTTAAGAAAAAGCTGAAAACTTATCTTTTCTAGCTCTGTCTTTTGATTCTGACTCTGACCCTTTTCAGGCTCGCGCCGGGACACTCCTTGGAGTATCTGTGCGCGTTAGAAGTTTATATAACATAACATTTCTGAGTTTCGTCCCTACAACACCTCTCCAAGTAAGCCATGAACTGCTCGATTTTGCTACCCTGTTAATCAACTGCTAAATGGGTGTACTTGGTGCTACGTTATGGGTTCAACAGTAGGGTAAAGGAGGTGTGGCCTGACACCAACTAAGCTTGCCATTTAAGTCTGCAGTGCCACTCCTGGGTCTCAAGATCCAATCAAATACTATCCGACGGAGGTAGCATCCATACTTCATGCCTGAAGGGTGAAGATTTGCACGCTGTATAATTCACTTGGGACGGGATCAGTGTCTGTCTGCGCTCCCTCTGCCCTGTGAGAGAGAAGCTTCCCATTAGGATTGTGTGATTGCGCAAGGAGGCAGTGACGCGTGTGGGGCGATGGACTGCAGCCCTCTGTGCAGTCAATTCAGCACCAAGAAGGGAGACTCAGGCTAACCGCTGATTCGTGGTTCCAACTGCATCAGTAGGCCAAGAAGGCAGTAACAGTGATGAGACTGGAAGTGGCACGAGTGTCTGACATTGTGGAGGAGACCAATTGAGGAGTAGATGACTGCCAGGTCCCTGGCACTGTAGACCTGGAGCCACCAGCTGCTGGAGACTGAAGAGGTGTGGTTTATCTGTAGAATTGGGCCTTAGGGGAAGACCTCAGTGCCCTCCAGATGTAAAAGATGACTTTACAAGAGATGAGACAATATGTTATACTGGAAGGATTGTTAATCACCTGGTGGAGTACTCCAATCTGAGAACACAATTCCCCCAAAGGAGTTTGGCACAATGAATTGTAAAAACAGTAGATCTCGGCAGAATAGTTCCCCTGAGGTAGCACCTAAAGGGCTGCAGCTCACTCTAAATGGTATGCGACTGGGAGACGGAATACACCACATCAGGCACACAGGAAGAATATCCCACTGCAACATATAGGGGACAGGGTCCCGGCACCTTGTGGACTGGAGCTAGCCCCACAAGCTCCAGAAACACGAACATCCAATTAAAATCCAATAAACTAGTGGAATGCAGGATACTGGGCTATCCTAGCTGTGTGGTGTAGGAAAGTGCCCCTTTTTGCATGGTTACCCCCACGTTTTGCCTGACACGTGAAGCACTTTGACTTGGTGTGCCCTGGGTCCCTGCCAATCAGGTTCCCAGGGCCTGTGTTCTTTCCCAATGCTGCACCTTTGTACCCACAATTGCCACATCTCTGGCCACAGGTAAGCCCCTTGTAAAAGGTACCATGGGTACCAAGGGCACTGTGGCCAGGGAAGGCCTCTAAGGGCTGCAGCACCTATTGTGCCACCTTTAGGGGCACTGCATCTTAGCACCCACACACTGCCATTACAGGCTGCGTGTTTTGGTGCAGAGAAAAGTGAAGAGTCGACATGGGACACATCCCTGTGTGCCATGCCTGCAATCCACTGCCTGTGGACTAGGTAAGCCAACCTTCTAGCAGGGTGCAATAGACCAGAGGTGAGGGTACAGTGGCATGAGCCCTGTACCCCTACAGTGTCTAAGTCCATTCTTAGACATTGTAAGTGCAGTAAAGCCATAAAGAGTATATGGTCTGGAAGTTGCCATTATGGAGCTGTGGAGTTTGTAATGAGCTTTACTGAACACTGGGGAGTTTGGTAGCAAACCTCTCAGCACATTAAACCCACACTGATGTCAGTGTGGGATTTAATGTAAGATTCCCTTAGAGGGCATCTTCGAGATGCCCCCTGAAAAACTACCAGGCCTGGTGTGGTTCCTGAATGGCTGCCCACCATTTGCCACCACCAGACAGGTTTCTGGACCCCTGGGTAGAGAGCCCCCGCTCTCTGGGTCCAGAAACAAAGCCCATCCTGAGCAGAGGTGTCATGCCTCCTCCCCAAGGATGAGCTGAGTCCACGAAGGGGAAGCTTCAAAGGCCTGCCACCTTTAAAAGCTGTATTTGCCTTTTGCTACCCCCAGCAACTGGCTCTTACCGTTTCTGCCCCCCCACTTTGGGCGGCTGAATCGGTGGGAAAACCAGGTTAGGGGAGGTGTGCCCACCTTTGTCAACCCCACCACTCAGGTTGGGGAAGCGAGGTGAAGCACACATCTCAGTCCCCTCCAACTTGAAGATGAGGGGACCCAGCCAATTAGGAAGAGGCTCATGCCCCCCTACCACTGGAGGGTGGCATAATAGGGGGTGTACCCACCCCAAGGAAGGGACCCATTGGTCCAGACGTGCACACCCCTTTAACGCCCCTAAATTTGGTATTTAGGGGCAACCCTGAACCTTGCCTCCTCAGATTCGAGGAAGAAAGAAAAAGGACTGACGAGCCGTGCTGACCCAGGAAGAAGGACACCAACTGCTTTGGCCCCAGCCCTACCGGCTTGTTCCGACTGCGACCAGACTACAGTGAAACCCTGGTGTGAGAGGCTGGCCTGGTATATGATGTCCACTAATGTAAGTGGGCACCTTGCACCAGTTAGACAACCTTAGAAAGCTCTCTAAGTGGCAGCTGTGGAGAGCAGCCTTGAGGCTTAGTCCAGAAGGAGTGTAAAGCAGCTTGTTTTACCAGAATGTTATCTTATAGTATAGATTAAGTGAAAAGAACCACACCAAGTATTTATAAAAATATGCATTTATTATACAATAGTCTCTAGAATGTTCAAGTATCTCCAACACAATGCACACAATACTTTAGCAAAGAAACACAGTAAATAGCACGAAATACACAGTGGCCCCAGAGGGGGACCAAACCATATACTAAGAAAGTGGTATAAGAACCATGACTCGAGGCAGGACGATGTCGAGAGGACGTAGAATTGCTGGGGACCCACAGAACCACCCAAGCTAAGTAGATAGGGACCCCACGGAGTGCGCGTGCAGTGTGGGAACACGACCGTGTGCTCCGTATAAGTCTATGTGCAAATCGCGGTTGGATTTTTAAAGCTTAAGGACCATTCCCAGTGGACCCTGAAGAAACCCCGTGGAAGACAGAAGGTTGGAGAGCCACCCCACCCGTGGATACCCTAGTACCCACGTTACCTACACCAGGAAAGCCGGGTGCATACATGTGAAGTGGTGTTGGAAACCGCCGAACCCACTGGAGGACTTCAGGAAAGTGCCGCTGCTGGAAGAGGAGAAAGTGTCCTTGGGAATCCAACTGTGGATTCTTGAAGAGGAGTACCTGAAAGCAGAGGGAACAGAGTTTATGTCACTCAGGAGTGACCAGGAGACTTGGAAGACTAATATCCTCCGATGTCGGGTGCTTCAGGATGGATGACGAGGACCTTGACTCTGCAGCTGTGAGGACCAGGCAACGCTGAGGAAGACCAGGACCCGGATACGAGCTGTCCCACGAAGGATGTTGAGTGCTGAGGGGGTCGGTGTCCGGCGGGAGCACCAACAATCCTTGGCAAAGGCAAGCCACGCAGGATTCAAAGAAGGAGCAACGTCGGGACCAGCAAGGTCCAGGGGACTCACCAAAGGCAGGGGAGTCAGGGCAGGCCCCGAGCAATCAGGGGAGCTCAAAAGAAACAAGTGTGACCCTCAAGTGGACCCACAGGCCGGAGGCACTGGAGTCACGAGAGAACCTCAAGCAGCTCACCAAAAGATGCAGGCCACGGTGCACACGAAGTAGTGTGGCTGAAGATTCTGGTCACAGGAGATGCTGGAGGTTGGGGCTACTTGGAGCCCGAAGATCTTCTTGCAAAGAAGCCAACAAGCCTTTGCAACTGCAAGTTGGACGCGGTGCACAGGGGTTCAGTTATTGCAACCCACACGAGGACTACTGGCCTCAAACTTGGTGAGAGGGCAGAGCAGGCCTCGGGAGCCGAGGAAAAACCACCACCTGAGTTGCAGAGCCCACGGAGTCCGGAGGAGCTCAGGATCTGCAGACTGGTCGACTTAGTTGAGGTGCCTGCGAATGCAGGGGAGTGACTCCTTCACTTCAAGGGAGATTACTTTGACTGTCTTTGATGCGTCACAGGCTTTGAAGGTTCCTGTAAGATGCACAGGCACAGACGATGCAGCAGACTGGAAGGGAGACGAAGTCAGGCCCAAGCGAAGTCCAAAGTGCCCAGACGGTAGAAGTGCAGTGGTGTCTGAATCTTATCCCAAGACGAATCTAGGGACCGGCACCCAGGTAAGCCCTTAAGTACCCTAGGGAAAGGGTTGTGAAGATTCAGGAGACCCTCCCAAGGGAGGGTCTCGACAGGAGGGAGGTTACTTCCATGTCCTTTGTCCAGTTTTGCGCCAGAGCGTGAGCCAACGGCTCCCAGAACTGGCTTGAACTGGACTATGTACAGGGACACCAAATGTGTCCCTCATGCAGACTTTCAGGCGCTGGCAAGCGCACCCACGTGGTCCCAATACACTAAATCGTGTCTGTGACAGGATGCCTGTTGTTCCGCCTTCCTCTGCTCGAGCTTGGCTCAGCAGCAGGAGGGCAGAAATGTGTCTCTGGTCGGCAGTAACCATTTTGTGCTGTCCTGGACTAGAAGGTTGACACCGGGAACACTGAGAGCCTAACGGAGGGCTCTTCCAGAACTTGGAATCATACCTCCCACACCGTTTACAAACCAATTTAGGGAGAAAGCAGATAGACTGGGGTCCTGATTAGCAGGATCCCAGTCAGACTAGCGAAAAACAGCATCACATCAAGCAAAAAAAAGTGGGGGTAACCATAGAAGTAGATCCTATTTTCCTACACCTGGCATGTCCAGCAGCCCCCCAAGAGGACCCTCCCTGCACTCGCCTTACAGACTGTCTCCTGTGAGCACCAGATTTGCTGAACAAAGCCTCGCCCACAGAATCCGGATCCAGGCGGCTCTGCGATTCTGTACCACTCTGCACACGACGCCCACGGCTAGAGTTAGAGTGGCCCAACACCACAAGGTGATCTCCCCAGCAATCCTAACTTGGGATCTGGTGGTACCAGACCTCCCACAAGCTTCAAGCCGATGCCTGCAGCCTCAACCTGGGGGTTCCCTGGACTCTGTGCACACTATAACTTACTTTAGTACAGTATATACAGAGCCGGATTCCTACATGTGGCCATAAAGCTGTGATCCAGGTTGAATGAGACCCCCTACCATCCATAGCAGCAGTGGTGGTGCAAGGTGGTGCTGGTGTCAGGACTACGACTGGGAAATTGGTTAAGGCCAGTGTCCCTGCACCGGCTATTTGAGGCACCGATGCTGGGAATGACCAATGAACTAACTTGCTAGAATACGTTATACAGGAAGGTGGAAAAGGAACAGAAACAAAGCAAGATAACCTTTGACAAAAAGAAAAATGCTAAAACAACTGACATGCTCAACACAATGCCTCAAACAGACTCATGCAAGTCTAGCCTGATGGTGATGAAAGTCAGCATGATCAGAATTGATAATAAGACTGACAACTTATCTATCACTTGGACCAGATGAAAAAACATCTAGACAGACAGGAATAAGGCTGAGCAGAGAATTTGTACTCTGCTACCCATGGAGAAACCACTCTGTGATTAAGGCGAAAACAAAGATTTTAACCAAGATATCGCCATAACAGCCACATAATCAGCATTTGTGAATCCACAGCCATGGAGACAAGGAACCGTTTAAGCCATGATCATTCTCCTGTTGGTAAGGACCAGCAAACTGATGGTCTGGGTAGCTGTATTGAAGATACACAAAGGAATGGAGAAGGCGCATTCATTCATTCAATTGGTCTGTACACAATGAGTAGTCCCATTAGGTTACTGGTTTCTCTGCAAAAAAATAACCCACTGGGCTGCAATCATCGCACTAAATAAACACTATGACCACACACCAGTACTGTTGGAGTTCACTATAACAGTGTTCTTGCCACAATTAAGCAGCTAGAGGTTCCAATCAATGACACTCCTGGCAAGGTATTACGAAACACAATTTTTAACTAACATTTTTTTTTTAAACAAACATAGGTTTGGTTTTACTGTCTTGGAACTATATACCCTAAAAATTGAGGTGCTCTTGAATGGACCTCATCCTTAGTCCTAAGAATGAGAGGAACACATGAGGAGATGCTGCCATCAAGTGACTTGTACAGTCTCATTGAACGTCATGTCCTGCTTTAGTTTTAGGAAACTGTGCACGAGTCTGTTCTTTCCACAGATGGATAGACTGCCCCTTCATTTGAGTGAAGGTGGAAGCCAAGAATATGAGAGCTGCGCACATTTAAGTGAAGATTTATCTATACTGAGCGATAGTCCCTGCGTTAGGCTCAATGTGTCTTTTATAGTTTGTCGCACTCCGAGATGCTGAAGTTTTTAGTAACCAGCTGCCGGGGCAAAGAAAAATAGAGGCCTTTTGTCCGGACGGGCACTTTCACAGGACCCCGCGCTTGGTGGAGAATGTTGGTGTTGATTTATGGTTGAATGGTGGCAAACCTGAGTTTATAAGATGTATTGGTTGATGCCAAATCAATGAGTAAGTTTATTATGCAGGATTAATAAAAACCTTTGCATATACAGACATTATGCACATCCATAAAAATGAATTACGCGAAAAGTTAGAGGACAAGCTACTTACCTTCGATAACGCCTTATCTGGGAGAGACATGATCTAGCCTCATCCTTACCTTTGAACTTCCAGGCATCAGGCTTGATCGGGAAGATTTTTGATAGCAGTAACCCTGCGCGCCGGTAGGTGGCGTCGGTCGACTACGCGTGATGTTGTAGGTGTCGAGTTAGTCGTTGTGACGTCTGCGTCGTCTATATAGGCACCACCCCGGTGTGCTGTCGTCAGTACTTTTCACAACTTTACACGCCAGAAGCGCGGAGCCATGAAGTGACTGTGTTAAAAAAACAACTACGGCTCTGAAGGGGAACAGCTCTTGACACAAACTAATCCGAAGAGCGGGGAGGATGGGTGGGTGGGTCGGTAAGGAATCTGCGGCTAGATCAAGTCCCTCTACCAGATACGGCGTTACCGAAGGTAAGTAACTTGTCCATCTGATAGAGACATCTAGCCGCAGATTCCTTACCTTTGAACAGATACCCAAGCAATGCCATCCCCGGAGGAGGGACTTCAGAAAAGTTTAGACCAGGAAGTCCTGCAAGTTAGAGTGACCAAATATGCACTCCCTGCAAACCTGAGAATCCAGGCAATAGTGTCTAGTGAACATATGCAGCGATGCCTACATGGCCGCTTGGCAGATATTAGCTACTGAAACACCACGCTGAAGGGCCATGGTGGCTGCCTTCGCCTGGAACTCTTTTGTGCGATCAAGGTAGAACAATAATGCTCTATTTGGGTCCAGACGGTGGAGACGCTCCTCTTCCTTGGAAGGATGCGGAGGTGCATAGAAAGTAGGCAGGGTAACAGACTGTCTCAGATGGAAAGGTGTTACCTCCATAGGCATAAAAGATGCCCTAGTGCGGAGCACTACTTTGTCCGGAAAGACTGTCGGGTACGGAGGTTTGGACGACAGTGCCTGTAGTTCGCTTACCCTACTGGCAGATGTTATCGCCACTAAAAAGGCTGTTTCAATAGCGAGCAGCCAGAGGGGACAATTGTGCAGCGGTTCAAATGGTGCACACATCAAGAAGGTAATGACCAAATTAAGGTCCCACTGGGGCATAATAAAAGGAGAAGGGGGAAACAAATGGGTTAATCCCTTTAAAAATCTCTGCACAAGAGAGGACTTAAAGAGTGACGGCTGATCTGGTAGACGGAACAAAGAAGATGGGGCCGAAATGTAGCCCTTCAGAGTGCCCAGAGCAGAGCCCTGCTGGGCCAAAGAAAGAATGAATAGAAGGATATCAGACAGAGGCCGACAAGCGGTCAACAGACTGTTCTGTACAATATTTACATAATTTGCTCCATTGGCAGGCGTATACCAACTTCGAGGAGGAACGCCTGACTGCCAGAATAACCTCGCAGACGTCGGGAGGAAGGTCAAAAGCAGTCAACTGTCGCCGCTCAATCTCCCCTGCTGCTGTGACAGAAGATCCTCCCGAAAGGGCAGTCTGATCGGATGGATGCTCATTGCCAGAAGCTCGGGATACCACTCTGTGCCCAGTTCAGGGCCAAAAGAACGATGTGTGCCTGGTCGCTCCTGATCTTCTTGATCACTCTGGAGCAGGAGTGGTATGGGCGGAAAGGCGTACAGGAGGCCTGAGGGGGGAGGGGGAGGGGAGAGAGAGAGAGAGAGAGAGAGAGAGAGAGAGAGAGAGAGAGAGAGAGAGAGAGAGAGAGAGAGAGAGAGAGAGAGAGAGAGAGAGAGAGAGAGAGAGAGAGAGAGAGAGAGAGAGAGAGAGAGAGAGAGAGAGAGAGAGAGAGAGAGAGAGAGAGAGAGAGAGAGAGAGAGAGAGAGAGAGAGAGAGAGAGAGAGAGAGAGAGAGAGAGAGAGAGAGAGAGAGAGAGAGAGAGAGAGAGAGAGAGAGAGAGAGAGAGAGAGAGAGAGAGAGAGAGAGAGAGAGAGAGAGAGAGAGAGAGAGAGAGAGAGACGCTTCGGAAACTCACAAGCGCAAAACCGCGGCCATTGCACGTTCTTTGGTGGCGAACAGATCTAACCAAGGCCCTCCCCACCGCTGAAAGAGTCCTTGCATCACCTCCGGATGGAGGCGCCACTTGTGATCCGCAAGG
The DNA here is from genome assembly GCA_963921515.1 of Calotriton arnoldi. Taxonomy (NCBI): domain Eukaryota; kingdom Metazoa; phylum Chordata; class Amphibia; order Caudata; family Salamandridae; genus Calotriton; species Calotriton arnoldi. The sequence continues at coordinate 1,614,251 of CAWUFW010004016.1, read as the reverse complement.
CACCACGGCCGAGTTTGTCCGCTCTGGCGTTCAGAGAACTGGCCAGATGTAGAACCACCAGGGAAATGCCCTGTTGTTCCAGCCAAGTGCAGAGATGCAGGGACTCTTGACAAATGGTCCACGACCCCACACCGCCCTGTTTGTTGCTGAACCACATGACGGTAGTGTTGTCCGTGAACACCTGAACTAGCCTTCCCTTGATGGATGGTAAAAAGGCTTAGTGCCAATCGGATCCCCCGAAGCTCCAACAGGTTGATATGGTGTGTGGCTTCCGCCGGAGATCGGAGTCCTCTGATCTCCACCTCCCCCAGATGGCCGCCCCATCCCAGAAGAGACGCATCAGTCATTACTGAGAGATCTAGGTGGGGAAGGGAGAGGTCTGCCTCTGACCCCAGTCGCGGTTTGTTAGCCACCGCTGCAGGTCTTTCACAGTGCCCACCGATATCTGAACCGGGTCTGAGATTTCCCTGATGCTGTGCCCATTGGAACTTCAAGTCCCACTGCAGATGCCCCATGTGCCATCGTTCACCAGCAGGATACAGGAGGTCATGAGGCCCAACAGCCTCAAAGTCATTCTCACCGAAATCCAAGAGAGTCTGAAACATCGGTATCATAGCCTGAATATCCTGGACTCACCGCTTGTTGCGGCTTCAAGGTCTTGTAGCTGTTCAGGACCGTCGAAACATGTTGTCTTTTAGCTAAAGTAGATTTATCCTCCAGAAGCAATAGATTTTTTGCTATTTTATTTGCCACTTTCCTGAAGGAGTCGTAACTGTGAGAGGAGTCCCAGGCTTCTTCTAGACGAAACATGAAAATTGTTGAGGTATTTTCTAGCAGGGAGTTTGTAATCTATTATCTTCAGCCATATATTGTAATTTATAGTGCTTTAATCATAAGTTTTGAATTTATAGCAGCAGATGGTAAAAGCCACTCTCCTGGCTAACGACTGTTTGACTAAGCAGAGTTCCAGTCTTATCTGTGCTGGAGATGTGTGGCTAGTAGCTGTAAAGATTGCCTGTAGATCCTCACTGTGGCTTTGTCTAGGGTAATCAATGAGATCTTGAATGTTTTGAGAGATGCAGTATGGCAAAGCAGGCATCTCAGGGCTATGGAGACCAGAAAATACTTCTTGGGTTCATGGAGTGAAAAACTTTCAGCAGTCTCCCAATACAAGTATTTGGGAGGAACATTTCGACCTACTCTTAGCAACCCACAGAGAGATGGCCATATGAAAAGCTCTAGTAACTAGTTTAATAAGCAGCATCACACAACCACCCAGCCACATTAAAGTTTTTAAAACTAATCTTTTCTATGGCTGCTCAGCAACTATGCTCTGCCTGCAATTCTACCTTGAAGGCCTGGAACTACCTGAAGGAAGCATACGCACACCAAGTTACACACTGGCAAAAGTTGATGCTGTTGGAAGTCTGGGGTGCTATTCCACCGGAAGGGACATGTGAGACGCGGTTAAGTCTACCCAAGTATCTGACATTTTAAACGGATTTGGGACACCAATACAGTGGCAAAGATGCAGAAGACTCTGCAAAATATATATATTATATAAAGGTGATTGCAAAGAATACATTTTCCAGTTTCATCTTCAAGATGGAATGGAGACTGTCACCAGAAAATGCCTAAAATAGATCAGAAAGAATGTTACTAAATTTAAGAACCTTTTTCTTCTAATGGATTCTGGCTTTCGCAGACTTCTTAAAAGTCACTACCAAAGCATCCTGTAAGCATGGTTGAGGATGGTTGCTGTCAAAATATCCAGTTCAAGAACTAACCAACTGGCACTTAGATCAGCTGCACAATACTGACATATTATGATAAGCATAAACCAGTTGTATAGATTTACTATTCTAACTGCAAATAAACTTACCTTGAAGATATGGTGGTAGTCAAATCAAATAATGCTTTATTGGGTTATTGAAAAACCATCAAAGCAAGCAATTAAAAACATTCGAAATAAGACCATACATTTAAAACAAAATCTGATTAAAAAAATACTAACATTGTAATGTATATTACAATGACTCAAATCAAAACTTTAAAATCGTCCTGGTCTATCATTAAAATATGCTTAAAAGCATCTCAGCGAATACCAAAGCACTTAAAAATTTAGTCTACTGTAAGATACACACAATATAATGTATTTTGCTTAGCCCAGACCAAAACCTTTAAAAAAAAAATCCTAGTTTTATACATAAGAGTATACTTGAAAACATCCTTTCAAGTGCCAAAACCTTAACCACATTTCCTTCCCACCAAGGGTACTAAATCAAAGCTTGAAGGGTCAACCTCCCACAGACAAAATGGGTTCACACTTGCGCCAAACTGCAGCCAAAAAGCTGCTGACAGCAAACAGAACTGGTGTGGAAGTGTCTCTCGTCAGAATCCTGAAAGATCTAGAATGGATTTTGGTCCTGAGATTTGAACAAATCGGGCATATCCATTTGCGCCTCAGATGCAAATCCGCAGAACAAAAAAAAAAAAGAAAAAAAACAGTAAATGCTACACAGTCTCTGGTGTGGAACTACAGGCAGGGCAAAGATAAGAACCAGTGTCCTTGTTCCACCTGCAGGTAAACACTTTTGTGGGCAAACAGCTAAAACGAAAAAGCACATATAAGCTCTTGGTGAGTGCAGGAGTATTTATATCAAGATAAAAGTTCAAGAGTGTCCTTAATTTCAAGGAATTTCTCAGTTAGCTTCCCGTTAGTTTCTCGCAAAATACCATTTTCACGTACAAAAGCCCAATATCGTTCTTTTAGGATTCTAGTATCGGACATGCGAATGCTAATCGCATTGTGCCAAAAATTATCAGTGCCAAGCTGCAAAAGCTAGCAGCGTACAAATTTGAACCAAAGGATTTATTGAACATTGCTAAGGGCCATGAGTTCTCTCAAAGAGTCCCTATATTTCTTGAGTTCTGGGGTAGTCCACAGGGGTACCCAATACACACGTGGCTTCAAAACAATTAAGTGTGAACTTCTTTTAATGCCTAAATCAAAAAAGAGCGGAGTCAAGGGGATACTAGCTGGACAAGCAAGCAGTGATGTAGCAAAATTATTCTCTGCTACAGCTAATCGGCGAGTATTAGTGTATCCCCAAACCTCAGCTCCAAAGGACACGGCGCTTAGTGCTTTTGCACAATAAACTTCTAATGCAGGAGATACTGCGCGAGAACTTGATTCTTTGTGCACCCGCACAATCGCTGAGGCTCTATGCTTAAGAAGCAAGCTTTTGTTAAGTTGGGGCTCCCAACTAAGACTGCCTGATATCTTGACTCTAAAATAGTTATGCACGCTTTCAAGAAAAACAGATCCTGCCCTCAAAGTTCAATTTCTAACCATCCCAGTTCTGAACACCATAAACGTGGTCTTGGCTGCGTTCAGTTCTAGAACTCTGCTAAAACAAACATCCTGGAATTTATTAATCAGTGCTTGTAGACCCATTGGTGTTTTTGAAATGAGAAGCGAGTCATCTGCAAATAAGAAGATTGGAGTTTTTTTGCTGTTTAGAAGAGGAGAATCATTCTGGCAATCTAAAAGAACTTGTACCACGTCGTTAATATACAAGTTAAATAAAGTGAGAGTGAGGACGCACCCCTGGCGTACTCCACGCAAAATAGGAATACAGTCCGTCAGCTCTCTTTTGCTGCCCCTTCGGACCTGGGCATAGTTAGCCGTATGCAACTTGGCTATAATACTGACCAGGTTCTCAGGCGCTCCCATTTTAAGCAACACGCCCCACAGTTTCCCTCTGGGAACAAGATCTAAAGCGATCCTGAGGTCCACAAAAGCCACGTACAATTTCTGTTTATGAAGTTGTACATATTTCCACTAGAGAAGGGCCAGACACAATGGTCATGGGACAGAATCCGGCTTGAAAAGATGGCAAAACTGAGTTGTCATCAATCCACGTAAACGTTTTTCGAGGACTGGTCTTGTGAAAAAAAATTGCAGATAGTCTAAAAGACTTATAGGCCTGTAGTTAGAGGGAATACTTGGATCTCCCTTCTTGGACATATGCTGGTAGTCAATACGGTGCTGTCCATGCAAGTGCAGAACATTACTAAAAACAATTATTTTGGTAGAACACCTTGAGGATCACATGTACCGTGTTCACAGCAGGAAAGGTTGGAGCACAGCACACAAATTGAAATACGCCATGTTGCTCTGAGACGAGGCAGTAAGATTTGCCAACAAATCCATAAATTACCAAGTGGCCGCATTAAAGACAGTTGAATTAGCACGAAGTTCTTCTGGAATGCTTAAAGCTGTACAGTTGATGATAGCCAGAAGATGGCATTTTCTGACCCCTTTACCCAACTGAGAACCTTGAAATCCTATAAAGCCATCATTCATCTTAAAGGGTTGTGTTTTATGGATATAATGATGCAATACCATTTTGAGGGCCACCTATAAAGCATTTCCGGAGGGATGGGGAGGTAGTGTCAAGGGTAAGAAAATATCCTGACAGTTATGGTATTCTGCTGAGAATTCTGAAGAAATTAAGGTTTCACTCTGAGAACCAGCTCGTCCATAGAAAAGATGCTAAAGGGTGGGGACAGTGACAATGCCTTAAGCTCACAGACCAGTCTAGCCCAAAATACAAGAAGAAAAGTCATCTTCTAAGAGAAGGATTACAGAGGGCAAACATGTAATGGCTCAAAATCTGAGCAGTCTCCACCTTAACTGAAACCAACAATTTACCGAGAATGCCAGATGCAAACTGCTGCAGTACATTCTTCCGGTGGAAGGATGCGCAAGGTGAAAAAAGGGCATCGGTAATGGCATTGACAAATCACAGGAGGAAAGAGCTAGCTGCTGTAGTTCAAGGAAGACATTTAGCACTGCCACATTTGGGTGAAGGATGGCAAAGGTACCGACTCCTGTGCAAAACATTGGGATACCAAGGGTGTCTGGCCTAATCGGGCACCATCTAGAATACTTGCTGCAGAAATGGCACAAGAGGAAAGTAGGGATGTGCGCAATTCCCATAATTTGTTTCCACATAATTACGGCAAAATTATGCAGAATTGTGTTTAGTTACGCGAAAGGCAAATCTGTCATTTCCCAATATATTTTAGAACAAAATGCATCCTTACATCAATTTTAGGCACAAGGACATATTAAATAAAAACACAGCAAACAACCGCCACTTGTGTTCTGTTGTTCCTGTTCATTTGATGTAAGAATTGCACCATTCGTGGTAAATTTTTATTACAATTGGTATATTGAAGTGGTGTAATGGCATAATTAGGGATGATGAAGAAACGTAATGTAAAATTATGTAAATTACGTAAATTACATCAGCGTAACATAAATTTCGCCCAGACCTAGTGAAAAGGCACAATTAAAATGGTACATCCACGGAAAAGAGTGAGCATCCCCTAAGGAATCCCAAGGGGGAGAATAGCTAGAACAGTGAAATGGCACACTAAGTTTTTAAGCTTGTTGCAAAACCGAAAATTTCAGAAAAAGGCCACATTAAAAAAAAATATCGGGTCCAAAACCTCCTGCAATTAGTGGTTCACAGAGAAGAGCGTGCTGAGAAAATGTGCCGACAGACTACTTTGTTCACCGCCTAGTCTCAGAGTTCTAATACATCTTGGCATACAAAAACAAACCCTACCCCGCACTTAATTTTGAGGTATTACATGGTGTTTTGAAGTCTGACAACACCAAAGTTTGCTTTGCCTGTACAGGTAGGAAAGGATGCTCTCAAAGCCAATTGCACGGTCCTTAGTTCTAGGAGGTTTATGTGGCGCAAACATGCTAAAAGGAAACCAGGCAGTTGAATGTGATGTATCCATACTTTGGAGAGTTGCGTCCGTCACCACTGTCAACTGAGATGGACAGGAGACTTAGAACTGGGGTTAAGGAGACTTGCAACTAGGGCTAAGAAAACTTGCAAGTGTCCAATATCGCTCCAATAAATACAAATTACAGCAGAGTCCCAGGCACAAATTATTTTGGTCGATGGAAAAGCCAAGAATGGTCAAAAGGGTGGCAATAGTTGGAAAGTTGATCAACAGCACAGGTGATGTGGCTTTCACAGGTGATGTGGCTTTCAGAAGCCAGTCATCCAAGGTACAGGTAGACATGGATGCCCAGGTGGGACAGCCATAATGCGAGAACTACAAACTGATGTGTAAACCTCAAGAACTTCGTGTGTTGGTGTGAAATCAGCATATGGACAAAGTGTCCTACAGATCCAACAAGACGAGACAGAAAAGCAAAAGAATTTTGATGAGTGATTACCAAATTTGTTGATGAACCAAGATGGGTCAAGGCACTTTCTCAGCAGCTGCAAATGGCGAGTATAATATTTCTGCTCTCTCTGTGAGGGAGGAACAAATTCCATTGCACTTTTGGCCAGTAAGGAAACAATCTCAATCATCAAGAGGTTTGCGTGGGGAGGATCGATATGGGTGTTTGAGGTGAGGACGGACAGGAAGCGGCCTCTCTAGAATTAGCAGAGAACAACCTGAAGCAACTGTCAGCTTGCAGTTACTTTCTGTCATTAGCGGAAAATTAAAATGCACCTCAGGCCCAAACTGATGAACTGAGGTTTTATTGCTGGGAGGAAAATCAAGAAGGCTTTAGGTGGTGTCCTCTGTCTAATCCTCACCCTCTGAAAGAGAAAAGGCTTCTGTTGCTATACCTGTTGCCTAACTGCAGAATTTGAGGCACTGAAGAAATCGTTTTGAAGCGAAAGACAAACTTAATGCTCTGGTCGCAGTCTTGCTGTATTTTGGCCCTCTCATGACAGGAATCAGCCTCCTCACCTAAAGAGCGTTGCATTTCAAAAGGCATTCTCAGAGGTTGGGCCTGAAGATCTCCCAAGGAGCCTGCTTCATCCATTCATAAATACTGCCACAAGACAACTGCTGATTCCATAGAGGGTGAAAGTGCATCTATCATATCCAGAACAGTCTGCTCTGACTGGTTCATGAAATCCATGCCACCGTGTACCAAATGTGAGAACAACTTTCTCATATATTCCAGTAGGCTTTGCAGCGCTAGCAAAGCTATCTCACTGAGGTAATGGGAGTAATGCACCAAAAGGCATGCCGCATTAGCCGACCTAAAGACGAAACTGCCAGAAGTAAAACCCTTCCAAAAAGTCAATACAATTTATATGACTGACAAGATGATATGGAAGCTACCAGATCAGCTTACAAGGAGGATGTTTGCACAACCAAACTGTGCTAAAGATATAGCAGGTCCAAAGGAGGAGGACAGGACTTCCTAAATAGCTCATTAATTGGCAAAATGTCCTCTAATGTTGGTTTGCTTAACAGCTCGATCAACAGGGATGCCTTAAGCACGACCAAATGCAATAGAAGGCAGAGGGTATAAACATGATTTTACTTTACGGTCATTAAATGCTGATTTTCGGCAGAAACTAAGCCCTTCAGTGCAAGAAATTAAATTCCTGGGGAGGTAAAGCCACTGTCAACCTAGAAGTCTGACAGTAAAACGTTATCAGAGCCTTCAGGGGCTAAAAAGGTTCCTCTGCCACCATCATCATCAATTTCCTTATGCTAGAGTTACCGGGCACCTGCACCGCATAAGAGTCTTGAATTTGAAGGACTTCGGTTTATTCACAGTAGGTATATCTGGAAACTTCTTTGGGGAATATGTCTTGATTTAGACCTTGCAGTCTCTAAAATCAGCTGTTTTACAGAAGCCTTTTGAACAGGCACCGAAAATGTACACTCATCACCAAAGTAGGTGCCGAAGAAGAGCAGACTGAGCAAATGAATGCCTCAGAAGCACAGCAGGGGACAGCTTGAGAGTAGAGTCAGTCTACTTTGATAGGGCAGAGGCAATAGCGGTCCTCAGATGATGCTGAAGTCTTAGGCGCATCCCTCCTTCAGTCATTTGCTCTTTTTACCTTTGTGTAATGATGAAGATGGCAGTTTATGGTCCATATGACTGAGAAATACAGAGGATGAAACTTGTGCATTTAGAAGGGGGACTGGACCGTCCCCTTTAAGGAGGATATCACTAATTTTGCTTCCTTTTCACGATGCTCCTGGAGACATCTATGAAGAAGTCAAAGTGTTGCAGACATAAAAAATTATCCAGAAGCCACAAGGAGTCTAAATGCTGTTCTGTCACCAACGTCAGGCCACGCAGAGCATGAAGTCAGATGGAAAACATGAGAATTTTATTTAATTTTTTTTAAAAAGCAGCTGCAAATCCTGTGTCTGTGGATGAGCGCAAAAAAGTAACCGACGTCACTGATAATTGTGGTATCTGATAAGAATTCAGATACATCACTTACAGAGAATTGCGGGACACCTCCTTGTTCCGCTCACGAGCCACCGCTATGACATTTTTCCATATTTAGTATGGCGCTTTGGGAAAGAGATTGTTTAAGGAATCTGCAGGAACAATTACCCATTAGAACACCTGCCTTTGCTGAGCCACAGTATAGGGTTGTTCATGCACGAATCAGTGCCCTCATTTACAGTCTTCTCTTCATAATGTTATTTCTAAATACACTTGCAGAACCTTATTTTTTTTATTAAAATGCAAGGAAGAAATCTTTGGAATTTGTCAACATTTATAACTTTAGGAGGTAACCCAGATCTGGTTTTTAACTCGGTCCTTCTTGAGCTAGTCTCAAGTTAAGTAATAGCATTGTTAAAAAGCATCTTTTTCACTTCATTTTCTTAATAAATGTTCATGAAATTCACGGAGGATCCTGTTTACGGCTAAGGCAAAACTGAAATAACATTGGCAACATGGCATTTTAAAAGTAATTTCAAAATATGTCCTTTGTTTTAATATTATTGTAATGTAATTGTATTTATATATTGCTTACTTCCCCGGATGAGGCGTGTCAGTGCTTTTCGGCAAGTAGCACGCTACTCCGGAACTAAAAGGCGCATCAGTGGTGGATTACTAGAGAGAAATTATGTAACTTTATTTTAACTTATGCATATCATCCTAGAAATGTTTTCATGAACTGTAAAGTCTAATAAACTGAGACCCAATAATTCTTTGGATAGGGATGGCCATCCTCTTATTGTTTATGAAAGTACCTTTAAAAAGGTTAAAGCAGCATCCACCCGCATATTTTTTGGGGGGGGTGGGGAGGGGGGAGAATTTGGGGATTTATTTATTTTTATTTTTTAGGACCACTACGTTTCTATATTGTACTGTATCCAACACCCAATGACTGATCCACAGCTTGGAGGCAATGGAATAGCCAGCCACCCACGAGGGTAGGAAATAAGAGTGCATGTAAACAAAGGAATTCTTTGCATTCTACTGGAGTCTTGGGCCTGGAATTAAGTGGTAACTTTTCTTTTGGAAGCTAAGCAAATATACGGTTGTCTGAGTAAACCAATGGTTACCACAGCCTTGACAGACGATGTTAGATTTATTACCTGCTGGTAGTACTGGTTGCATCCATCACAAAATCTGTATTGTAGTCTTTCCAGTCATTGATAACCAAAAGAAATAATCTTGTTGCGTTTGCCAAATGGCTAGGTAAAGAGTCATTTTGTGTCAGTCTCCGTTTTGTAATGAATCAGCCTTGTGTTTGGCAACAAAAGCGTCCCCTCGTAAAGAATGTCAAAATTCTTTGAGTGAAATGCTGGGCAAAGAAATGTGCACGGGCCATCCTCAAAGGAGTAAAGCACCTTTGATAGCTGGCAAAAACAAGACTGGGATGTCCACAGCAGTATTCATTATGGCTGCCAACCTCAATTGCCCTCTCTAGAAAATGGCCTTTGCACCAGCTCTACTTTCTTCAGGGATCCCTCCACAGATCTGTCAATCATAACCCTATGGACTGCCAAAAATTGTGACGCTGTAACTGTTAAGCCAACATAGTGGTGATCTTTTTGCCCAGAACGTCCAGATAGCATCCTTCTCTACCCAGACACACAGAACAGAGACAGTCTATTCCACGGCCCCTGAGCTGCAATCACTATGCTCGAGATCTGTTTTGGTTGTCCTATAAGCCATGCAGTTGACACATCGGCATTTTCAGTGCATATCTATCCAATCAAAACGTCCTGGATGTGTGTGTGTGTGTTTATCCTTAGAAGTATCCACTTCGCCCACAAATGAGATGGATTTGACCATCTTCCATGGTTTGTCTTTGAAGTAATAAAGAAAACATTGTTTTTCGTTTAACTGGCATTAGCAACCGGATTTTTGCAGTCACCCTTTCCATCACTGAACAGAATTTTGTAATCGCATCCAGAAACTAGTCAACCTGTAGTGCATCAGCGTATTCCTCTTCCAGAGCTACTAATCTTCCCACTGGTTCACTATAAGAGTCTTGCATGCCCTATTTTTCTTCTTCATCCTAGCTTACCTGTCCTTCTTGGCCAAAAATGGACTTCCACAACATTCCTGCATGGTATTTTGCAGACAATTGAGGAGAGTAAAAGTGTGCATAATTTTATCTACGATAAGCAAATATGGTTTTCCTGTTCATAACGTTTGATTGTTTTTGCTGGTCATCCTCACGGATGAGGAGAATGTTCAACTTGTAGTCTTCTTGATCAGTGACTGAAGACAACGTTATAATGTTATGTTCAGATTCCTCATTTTTGATTGCCTTTATTCATTTACTAAGAATATAAATAGTAGTCGCTTTTCCAACTGTATACATTATTCAGGGGAGTAACATCAGGATGCAACTGAACTCTCACAATACACAATAAGCGCACAGTCAGCACATTCCAATTTAACAGCCATGTTTAGATGCCTCATAATTCTGTATCAGTAACTATCTCATTCAAGTGGGATCTGAAGAGCTTGAGTCATGGTAAGGCACAACGAAGACACCACGACAGCTGCCATAATCTTCAGCTTTTTGAGCATCACCACTGATGAGTTAGCTGTAGACAATAAGTAAAGCTGACAACTAGGTCACTTCCAAGCAGCTCGATGACATAGGTAGTTAGTTAATGAGAAAGTCCGACACTTTAGGCATTGATGGCAAAGTTGGAACTGATGACCCAGTCAGTCAGCAGGAACCTCATTAATGCTTTTGCTGTCAAGAAGATAAGGAGCTTTTATTTTACAACATACTTCTAAATGGTGAAGGACTCAGACATTGAAGGGAGGGGTCTGATGTTATTCTCCGTTTTGAGGGCCAAGAGGGCTGTGCTCAGCAATTACTATGGAGTTACACCCCAATGAAACGTGAAACACTGTGGTTTTCTACTTTACATAGGAACATTCTGGAGTGGCAGACAAGATATACTTTATATACTTTGAGCTGTTAATGTTTGAAGTTGAACTGTTGAGGCACTTGTGTGATTCAGCTGAATCAACTGCCTCAGCTGAATCACACATTAAGAAAATTCACCCTAGTTTACTTAGCTTGTGGCCGAACATGTATCCTAGAAGCATCATCTGGTAATGTTAATAGAAGGGTCAAAATAGTCCCTGAAAGAAGGGCAACTCTAGAGCGTCCTTCTCATTGGGTCTTTCCTTGGGGATCCATCAGCTGGCCTGTTTCAAAGCTGGTTGAATCTGTAAAACAGAAGCCTGACCCAAGTCTCTCAGGGACGAACAGATTAAAATAAGGAAAACTTAAATTTTTACAGCGCAGTTTTGCTGTCTAGTAGCTGGTGTCACTATTACCAAGCTTAATGGTAGGAGGGGCATTGATACATGTTGCACTTCATGGGGATAAACAAAAGACCTCTTATATTCCCATTTCTGTGTCTCGCATTAACGAAGACCTTTTAACTTTAACAAAATGATATGTATAATACACAGATTCTCAGCCAGTCTCTCACATTCATTGGTCTCGCACTGTCATTCACATTGGTCTTCCTCCCACTATAGCATGGGTCAGCCAACTTAAGAAGTTGGGTAACTTCACTGTGAGTGAGGTCGTTCTGTCCTTTCGCAAGGAGAACATCCACACACCCACACGCACAAAGCAAGTTCCTTCCGTGCCAGGGTCTCCTCAGGCAATGAGTGTTTGAGGCGGACCCGCCAGCCTCCCTAGAAAAGTTTTGCAAAAACGGTTACAAAACTGTAGGAAAGTGCTCCTTTTTGCATGGTTACCACCCACATTGTGCCTGACATATGACGTAACCTGACTAAATGCGCCCTGGGTCCCTGCCAATCAGGTTCCCAGGGCCTGTGTTCTTTCCAAAGACTGTACCTTTGTACCCAAAATTGGCACATCTCTAGCCACAGGTAAGCCCCTTGTAAAAGGTACCTTGGGCACCACGGGCACTGTGACCAAGGAAGGCCTCTAAGGGCTGCAGCACCTTAGAGGCCCTGTACCTTAACACCCACACACTACCATTGCAGGCTGCGTGTTTTGGTGCAGAGAAAAGTGAAGAGTCGACATCGTACACATCTATGTGTGCCATGCCTTCAACCTAATGCCTAGACAAGTCACCCCTCAAGCAGGGTGCACTAGCCCTAAGGTGAGGGTACAGTGGCATGAGCTCCGTACCCCTACAGTGTCTAAGCCCATTCTTAGACATTGTAAGTGTAGTAAAGCCATAAAGAATATATGGCCTGGGAGTTGGTCTTTACAAACTACACAGCTCCATAATGGCTTTACTAAAAACGGTGAAGTTTGGTAGCAAACTTCTCAACACATTAAACCCACATTGATGCCAGTGTTGGATTTAATGTAAAATGCACTAAGAGGGCATCTTAGAGATGCCCCCTGAAAATAGACCAGCCCTGGTGTGGTTCCTGAATAGCTACCCACCATTTGCCACCACCAGACAGGTTTCTAGACTTCTGGGTAGAGAGCCTCCGCTCTCTGGGTCCAGAAGCAAAGGCCATCCTGGGCAGAGGTGTCAAGCCACCTCCCCCCAGAATGGGCTGGGTTGACGAAAGGGGAAGGATTCAAAGGCCTGCCGCCTTTGGAAGCTGTCCCTGCCTTTTGCTGCCCCCAGCAACTGGCTCCCACCGGTTCTGGACCCCCACTTTGGGCGGGAGAATCGGCTGGAAAACCAAGCTAGGAAAAGAGGTGTGCCCACCGTTGCCAACCGCACCCCTCAGGTGGGGGAGGCGAGGTGAAGCACACATCTCAGTCCCCTCCATCTTGAAGATGGGAGTCTCAACCAATTAGGGACAGGCTCATGCCCCCTACCACTGGGTGGCATAATATGGGGTGTACCAACCCCAAGGAAGGTACCCATTGGTCCTGACCTGCACACCCCTTTAACGCCCGTATATGTAGTATTTAGGGGCAACCCTGAACCTTGCCTACTGAGATTAGAGGAAGAAACAATAAGGACCGAAGAGCCATGCTGACCCAGAAAGAAGAGGACACCAACTGCCTTAGCCCTAGCCCTACCGGCCTGTCCCGTCTACGACCTGCCTACAGCAAGAACCCCGGCAAGTCCAGCAGCCAGCAACCCCCAGAGCCCAGAGTACCTGCCCCGCAACCATCTTACAGACTGTCTCCAGGGAGCACCGGATTTGTTCAAAGCAAAGACACCACAGAATTTGGATTTCGGCGACTCTGCAATTCTGCACCACTCTGCACCCGACGAACACAGCCAGAGTGGCTCAACGCCACAAGGAGGTCTCCCCAGCAATCCCGACCTGGGATCTGGTGATCCCCGACCTCCCTCAAGCCTCAGGACACCTGCAACCTCAACCTGAAGGGTCCCCCACGACCGGAGTTGGTAATAAAACTCGACACCAGAAGACACCCCTGCACCAGATGCACCCACAGCCTTAGGTGGCCCAACCGATGGTGTCCAGGCATCCCCCCAAGATCCCAACTTAACTCTCCAGCCAGTAGTCGCCTTCAGGAAGTCTCCCTGCCCATGCCTGCAGCAACTTCGCAAAACCAAAGGTCTACATTGAAAAGCATAGGCTTCCAGACACCCATTTTGCACCCGACCGCCCCAGTGCCGCTGGTGGTGCAGCTCCTGTGCTGGTCGTTGACCCCTACAGTGCTGACCTTAACCCCAGGAGCTTGGCTCCCACACCAGAGTAGCCTGCTCACCAGCAGTCCCTAACCGAAGGCTCCCTTAGCCCCACTAGCTAACATTAGGCCCCCGCACTCTGCACCCAGCCGCCAAAGTGCCGCTTGTGGTGCAATTCGAGTGCCCATCTTGACCTTGGGGTACCATGGTCCACCTTGGTCCTAACCCCCAAAACTCCCACTCATAAGTCATGTACTTACCTAGAAAACAGCTAACACTTTTCCCCCATAGGAACCCATGTTAAGAGATTTTGGGCCTAAAATGTTTTAAGTGCTGAACTGTTGTTGTATGGAGAAAAGAAAACTCAATTGCAAAGTATAAAAAGTCGTACTTGCCTTGTATTGTGAGATCCTAAGGTGGTATCTAGGCATACCACCCCCAGTACTCCAAGTAATTCAAAAGTAACAAACGTAATGTGAAAGTACTTACTGTATAATTCAAACTGCATTTTAAAGTGATATAAACCTTTAACAACTGCAAATTCAACCACAACTGTATTTCCTTGAACAGTCTTGCATTTGCGAATATATTTTACTTACATGTGCCAAATCCTACTTGGTTCTTAAATAAAACATAAGTATATCTTTTTTATACTTACCTAATTGGTCTGAATTCTGTCTCTGAGCGTGTGCCATCAGCCTTGATTGAGTGAATACGACAAATGCTTAACACACCCTCTGGATAAGCCTAACTGCTCACCTACACTACCACAAAGAAAGCTGTTAGTACTTACCTAATTTAGCCTCCGCTATACCTCTGGGGACTCCCTGCACACTAGACCTTACTTTGGTATAGTATATACAGAGCCAGCTTCCTACAAAAACAAACAATGACAAAGCCAAAAGGGGGACCGTCAACAACAGACCTACTGGATTTTCTAATACTGGTTTTCCCCATGTTTCCACTGCACTGAAACACTGATCAAAAAACTGAAATGTGATTTTGGACAGATCTGGCTTGCCACCTCCAACCTTCCTCCCTACATACCAATCCTTTACTTCCTCTTTCCCAATCTTGCTTCTGCAGCCCTCTACTTTGTGGGACATACACTGCAGCAAGCTCAAGAAATTCTTTAGAAAGAAAGTAAAAAGTGGAATCATCACTGCCTAGAAATAAGACGGGCCAAACATACTTGCACATCTCACCCAAAACAAAAAACCTACTTGCACACTGTAG
Organism: Calotriton arnoldi; assembly: GCA_963921515.1. NCBI lineage: Eukaryota > Metazoa > Chordata > Amphibia > Caudata > Salamandridae > Calotriton > Calotriton arnoldi. The sequence continues at coordinate 1,599,116 of CAWUFW010004016.1, read as the reverse complement.
GAAAGTAGGATCTGCTTTCATTGTTACCCCCACTTTTTGCCTGGTGTTATGCAGTTTCTGACTAGTCTGCCTGGGACCCTGCTAACCAGGACCCCAGTCTCTGTGCTTTCTCCCCTAAATTGACTATGGCAAGTACTTAAGTACACCCCAGATTAGCTACTGGTGTATCCCTACAAGTCCCTAGTATATGGTTCCAAAGTACCCAGGGCATAGGTACACCAGGGGTCTCCCATCGGCTGAAGCATATATTATGCCACCCATGAGAGGCAACTCAAATTGTGACTCCAGCCGTACCATTGTAGCCTGTGTAAAACTGGTGCTAGCACCACTTACAACAGATATAGGTTTTCCTATATCGGAGGTCACTGCACTTAAAACCAATAAGTCACCCCTAAGGCAGGCCGTTAAATCCTAAAAGCAGGGTGCTCAGTTCTAAGTGTGAGGGTGCCCCTGCATGAGCAGGGCACCTCTACAACCTTCGGGGTCCATTCTCCCGGGTTGTAAGTGCATCAGCCATTACGATATATAGAGAGGCCATGCGTCATTACGCGATGACCATCTCTAAACTGGCTGTAACGAACCCCGTCATGTTTGGTATCAAACATGTTGGACTCATACCCCCACACCATAAACGGTGTGGGTGGTATGATTCCATGCACTGTAAAGCTCCTCCGGGAGGCCCTCCATGCTCCTGGTACCAGTCTTCCAGAACCGAACAGCAAGCTAGGGCTGCTACCGACCAGAGACATGTTTCTGCCCTCCTGCTGCTGAGCCAAGCTCAAGCAGGGGAAGGCAGAACAATAGATATCCTATCACAGGGAGGTGTGACCACCTCCCAGACAGGGTTTAGTGTATTGTGGCAGGGTGGGGGCGCTTGCCAGCACCACTGAGACTGCTTGAAGGGCACATTTGGTGCCCTCCTTGCATACTCCGGGTCAAACCAGTTCAGGGAGGCGTTGGCTCCCGCTCTGGTGCGAAACTGGACAAAGAACATGGGAGTATCCTCCCTGTCCGGCCCCTCCTCTGGGAGCGACCCCTGAATCGTCCCAACCCTATCCTTAGGATACTTAAGGGCATACCTGTGGGTGGGTCACTAGATTCGTCGTGGGACAAGATTCAGATCAAGACACCACTTCATCTTGGACCGTCTGGGCACTCTGGACTTCGCTGGACCTTGCTCTGGACACAGAGACTGTAACTGGGAAGACTCCTGCTGTTCCTAGTCTCCTCGTCCTGCTCGTCTGCTGCAACGTCTGTACTGTGCTCCATACAGGATCCTTCCAAGGCCTGTGGACATCCAAGATACCTGAAAGAATCTCCCTTGAAGTGAAGGAGTCACTTCCCTGCATCTGCAGGCACCGCAACAAAGCTGACTGGTCTGCTGCACCTGGGCTCCCACGCCTGGGCTCCCACGGACTCCGAAAGGCACTGCAACACAGGTGGTGGTTCTACAACTCCCTTGAGGCCTTCACTGTCTTCTCACAGTTTGAGGCCAGTATCCCCGTCAGAACCGCAGGAACCAAACCCCTGTGCACCTCATCGACTTGCCGTTGCCAAGGCTTGTTGGCTCTTCACCAGAGATCTTCCGGCTCCAAGAAGCTCCAGCCTCAAGCATCTCCTACAACCAAGATCTTCATCCTCACTGCATCTCTTGCACCGGGGGCCTGCATCTTTGGTGAGCTGCTCAAGGTCCTCTTGCGACTCCTATGCCTCAGGCCTGTGGGTCCTCTCGAGGGTCTTCTTTGACTCAAGTGGGCTCACCCGATTGCTCGGGCCTACTCAGACTCCCCTGCTTGTGATGAGGCACTTTGACCTTGCTGGTCCTACTTCTGCCCCTTTTTCGCTTGCCACATTGTTTGCGGTTGGAAAGGCTTATTGGTGCCCCAGACGGACACCGACCCTTCAGCTCTCGTCATCCGGCGTGGGACAGCTCGTGAACGGCTGCTGGTCTTCCACAGCGTCGCCTGGGCCACACAGCTGCAGCTCCAAGGTCATCGTCAACTCTCCTGGAACTCCCGACATCGGCGAGCATTCATCTTCCATGCCTCCTGGTCACTCCTGAGTGGATTATAGACTCTTTCCCCTCTGCTTGCAGGTATTTCTCAACTTGAATCCACCTTTGGATTCCACAGGACACTTTCACCTCCTCCAGCAGCGGCCACTTCCTGAAGCTCTCCATTGAGTTAGATGGTGGTTTCCGACGCCACTTCACACCTATGCACCCGGCTTCCCTGGTTTAGGTATCCTAGTTCCTAGGGTATCCACGGGTGGGGTGGCTCTCAAACCTTCTGTCTTCCACAGGGTTTCTTCAAGGTCCACTGGGAAGGGTCCTGCTTTAAAATTGCAACAGCGACTTACCCATTGACTTGAATTGAGCACGCAGTCGTGTTCCTACACTGTCCGTGGGGTTCCTGGGTACTTACCTCGGGTGGTTTCTTAGGTCCCCAGCATTTCTAAGTCCTCTGGGTACAGTCTTGACTCGAGTCGCAATTCACATCCCTCTATTTTAGTATATGGTTTGGTCTCCCCCTGGCGACTGCTGTGTATTTGTGTTACTTACCTGTTTTTATTGCAAAGTATTGTGTTATATCTCCGGGTAGGAGATATGGTTATGTGTTAGTGAGTGTCTTATAATGAATACTTCTTTTTATAAATACACTGCGTGGTTCTTTTTCACTTAACCTATACCAATAAGATTAAGATCTGGTAACACAAGCTGCTTTACACTCCTTCTGGACTAAGACTTAAGGCTGCTCTCCCCAGCTACCACTTAGAGAGCTTTCTAAGGTTGTCTAAGACCACTAAAATCCCCATAAGTGTTGCCTGGATTAGTGCAGGGTGCTACACTTACACAAGTGAGCACCATATACTAAGCCAGCCTCCTACACAAACAGTTTTTTCATTACTGGAATCCTCAGTTGATTCATGAACACAATGTTCATGAGCGAGATCCCCAAAAAGTTTTTTTTTCCTAAAGGAGTAATGAATTTTAAATATGCCAATCTAAAATTGGGTGCATTGTTCCTTTAAGAGCTCCAATGAATCCCTGAAAATGAAAAACACCAAAAGGCAGACTTTTGAAATGTTGGTATTCCTTCTTTGTAATAAAAAGGCACTGCATATTTTTTGCTTTTTGCGATCTGCAGTTTCTTTCCTTAAGGCTACAAAATGACACTGCTATCAGAGGGTGAGGCTTTGGCAGTTGAAGTTTATCTAGAAATTGGAGTAAGGGACAAAGAACTACATTTTCATTGTTTATTTTTTTTAAAGTGTAGACTACTTTGAACTTTTTTTGTTTAACATTTTTTGTTCGGTCAGTGCCTCAGAACTATATGCATTTTAATGAGAATATTTTCTCCTGGTCATCTACATGACACTATATAGATTCAAGAGGAGACTAACGAAATATATTAAAATACATTAAAAGAGCAAAACTGAAATATCAGAATTCTGCAAGTTTCTGCCAGAAGGCAGAATTTATACTGCAAGGATCGGTCTCTACCAAATGCACTGACCTAGACTTTCAATATTTCTACCACTCCACTTTACAAATGTGGTCAAGCTCTGTCAAGTTGTTTGGAGTCAGTTGATGGACAGCAACAGGAGTTATTTCAAACCTCTAGCTGCTCCACTCAAGGGCACTCATACACCAGTACTGTGTTGGAATCCTCAAGCAAAAGGTAAACTTCATTCCCAGTTCCCCAGCTTTTTTACTGAAGGGAGCATAGTCTCCTTGAGCACCTTTCTGTACGTTGATCCATTCATATTACTTTTATCCTATCAAGGGCCTCTGTCCCTGTTGATGAGAAACATCCACTGTAGAATGCCTTTTCTGCGTGGTCACCCCAGATTGTTTGTCTTATGCTGGACCATATATTGGTGCTGGCTTTATAACTATACACTTTCACCCTGCTAAGCAGTGATGTCTGTGCTCCTCTTAACAAATGTTTGAATTGGCATACTCCTAAAAGGTATATTTAACTTGCCTACAAGTAGCTAGTATATGGCACAAAATGTACCCAAGGACATTGAAGAACATGTTACTTACCTTTTTTTTTTTTCCCATCATCAAAAAATATTTCGATCATTTTGACCTTAAAAGCACATAAAAATACAATACATTTCATGAATTGAACTTTAAAAGATAAGGAAAATCAATGCTCTACACAAAGGGCAGAATTGCTCACAAAAGTGCTTTGTGCATTACATTGAAATTCAAAAAAACTCTGTAGCCTTGCATGCCCACTTCCCAGAACGTGGGATTGGCCTATGAATACAAATTTAATTAAAGTGCATGTGCAATGCATGTGTAGAACAATGGCCATAACCAAAAGCAAATAGCACAAGACAGTTTGGATAGGCGCAGACACGAGCCCCCTGTCCCTCCATTATAATTGCCTAAAAAAATGCTAGTGCCTTACAACATCCCTTCATGTGTGTAAACTGCACGGACATGAGCCCTTTTCCAAAAGCCAGGGTTCAAGTAGCTAACGTCACAACTGTAATTTCCTGATCACAACTAAAAAATTTTACACAGATAAAATGTACAAAAAAAAACAAGTGTACCACATATTATGATTAAAATTGCTTATTAAGAATAAAAAATAATTTTGTATAAGTGAAAACTACATCTGTTTCAATTGGTAAAATATGATGGGAAGATCAAATAAATCCTATGGGCTAATCTTCAGGAAAGCTCTACGTACGCACCACATGACGAATAGGAAACGTGAAATTGAGAACACAATGGGCATGTGAGTGTCATATTTCAGTATCCCAAGAGCCTCAGTACAGTGCTTAGTTCCCAAATTTCTACATAGCTGAATTAGCCATCGGTGTTTCGCCTTATTACAACCTTGACAGAAGAATATTACATGATGTTCAGTCTCTGCTGCATTGCTACAGGCCGGACATCCCAAATTGGGTGGGCCCGCCCATTTGTCTGTAAAAGCGCGCAACAGGAGTACCCCATGCCTGAACTGCAGGTATAACTTCTTAGCAAGGGCCGGCTGGATATCATCCAGGGCAGGCTCTAGTCTGTACTGATCTTTTACTTCTAAAAACACTGTGGTAAGTGAGCCAGACAGTTTCCCTGAAGCCGGGCAATTTTATGTTCCCTGTAGCTCCCTATCAAATCCTTCCTAGATGTTGTTGTACAAGTTTCTTCTGCATTATGCCACAAGTTGCCCCTTCTCATGGCTGAAAAAGTGTTCTTAATGTAAGCCAACCAAGGTAGTTTGCTCGCACCCTGGAAACTCAACACCTCGCTCAACTCTTCCCTGTATACCGCCAGTTCTGGGATGCCCCACAGACGTCACCAGAATAAAAGGGGTCTAAGGGCGGCTTCATCTACGATTGGTCTAATCCCAAGGACCAGGCGAAGTGGAGTAAGAGGGGAGCATGGAGGCAGACCAAATAACTGCCTGGCAAAGGAGTTCTCAATTTTTGTTATAGGGCCAGAAGGACGATGACCTCAAATTTCAGCCCCATAAAGGGCTGCACCCCTGGCTTGTGCATTATATACTTCCACCGCTGGGCTAACAGATTTCTGAATGTAATGCCTATATACATTTGTCAGGCCCCCAGATGTCTGGGCCAGCTTTAAGCTAGCTTTCTTGATTTGAGCATCCCAGTCCATTTTTTTCGTGAGCATGATTCCAAGGTATTCAAAGACGGACACCCTCTCGAGAGGTCTACCTTCTAGACGAGGATTTGGCCATGTGCTATGACCTGCATCAAACACCATGTATTTAGTTTTCTGTACATTAATCTCCAGCCCCCTGTTCTTACAAAAAGCATAAAAGTGATCTACGACCCTCTGAATGCCCATGGGTGACTGTGAGAGCAAGAGGGTGTCATCTGCGAACTTCATGGCAGGTACTTTGCCGCTCGCCAGCTTAGGGGCATCAATGTCCTTCCCTGCAGTCAAAGCCTCCACTAGGCCGTTGATGAAGGCAGAAAAGGGTCGGGCCAGGACACAGCCTTGGCGTACACCTCTGTCTACAGGTATGGGGGCAGTAAGTTCCCCATGTTTGCCAAACCTAATTTGGGCAAAATTGCCTTCATGCAGTCGTTTGAATAGGTGGCAAAGATAAGCTGGAACCCCCATATCCCAAAAAATAGCCCACAGTTTGTTCCTCGGCACCAAATCAAAAGCGAATTTTAGGCCCACAAATATTAGATAGAGACTGCCACCCTCTATGCACACTGTTTTCCAGTGTAAAAGTTGTAACCTGAAGATTTGATCTATTGTGGACATCTTTGCTCTGAATCCGGCTTGGAAAGGGCTAAGGACATTGTGCTCCTCCATCCAGCTCTGGAGTCGGCCCAGCAGCACGCGGGCAAATATCTTTTGGCTAACGTCAATAAGGCTTATGGGTCAGTAATTGGTGGGAAGGAGTGGAGATCCCTTTTTATAAATTGGTAGGATTTCCGCCCCTGCCAATGTATCGGCATTCCTTGTAAAATGGCATTAAATAATGTTCACAGGTAGGGAGCCCAGATAGTAGGTTCGCTACAAAAGAGGTCCCCAGGGATCTTAGCTAGCCCTGGAGCTTTGGAAGGTGCTACTTTGCTCAGGGCGTCCGTTATCTCCTTAAGGGTAATTTCGGGCGCCTTCAGTAACGCCTTATCTGGTATAGACTATCAAGCTGCAGATGCCTTATCTTAGAATATTCCCCAGGCGTCAGACTGGATCCTGAAATCTTTGAGAAATCCCCATGCGCGCAGTTTGGTGGCGTTGGTCGGATCAGTGTGGCGTTGTCTGCGCCGGAAATGACGCGCATGTTGCTTATATAGACACTAACCCAGTGTACTGACCTCAGTTCTTGACTGTTTTTCCACACCAGAAGCATGGAGCAAAGGTGAGGAGGAATGACTAGTGTGCCATGGTGATGTTCAGAAAGATCATTCATGTGGTAAGACAGTGCGCAGAAAGGGGTTGATGGGAGGGTCAGTAAGAAATCTGTGGCTAGATAATCTCTACCAGATGAGGCATTACCGAAGGTTAAGTAACCTGTTTTATCTGATAGAGACTTCTAGTTGCAGATCCCTTATCTTAGAATAGGTACCTAAGCAATCTCTTCCTGGAAGTGGGTCTGCTGCAAGTTTTAAACTAAGAAGTCCTAGAGGACCGAACGGGCAAAATGCCCATCTTGCTGGACCTGTCGAGGAGGTAGTGTTTGGTGAATATGTGCAGGTATGCCCACCTAGCAGCCTAACGGATGTCCAGGACTGGGACCAGTCTAGCCATAGCAGTGGTTACCGCTTTAGCTCTGGTGGAATGAGCTCTGGGTGCGGTTTCTTGTACATTGCGTAGCAGATCTTAATGCAGAGGATGATCCATTGAGAGACTGTTCTCTTTTGAATTGCCTTCCCTTTCTACGCCCCCATCCCGCAAATCCAACAAAGAGTTGATAGTCCACCCAAAAGTCTTTGGTACCATTAACATAGGCCGATAACGCTTTTTTTGGATCCAGACGGAGTCTCTCCTCCTCCTTAGTAGTATGAGGGGGGAGGAAAAATGGTAGTCAGGGTGATGCCCAACGAGGAAAAGTGCGACTACCTATGGCAAGAAAGAATGCTCCGGTTCGATGAATCAGCTTGCTTGGGAAGAATGAAGTGTAAGGAGGGTTAACTGAAAACGCCTGAAGTTCTCAAAGTCTCCTAGAAGATGTTATCACCACAAGGAAAACAGTTTTGATAGTGAGGTGTCGTAGAAGGCAGCTGTGTATCGGTTCAAAAGGTGAACACATGAGAAAGGTGAGATCTAGATTCAAGTCCCATTGGGGCATTATGAAGGGCGTAGGAGAGAATATATGTGGTAAACCTTTAAGGAATCTAGTCACAACAGGTAACTTGAACAGGAAAGGTTCGTCTGGCAGCCGTAAAAAGGCAGAAATGTTCGACAGATATCTCTTTACTGTACCCAAAGCAAAGTCTTGACAGGCCAGAGATAGAGCAAACAAGAGAACTTCAGACAAGGGTGAGGACAGAGGATCAAAAGATTTAGATGCATACCAAGCCATTGTTTTAGTGGAGGAACACCTGGCTGATCTCCCTCCTGAAGTATGAGATGTCATTTTGGCAAACACCCTCAACTGTCGCCGCTCAATCTCCACTCATGAAGGTGAAGAGTGGCAGGTTCAGTGCAGGACCCCGACTTGTTACTGAGACAGACTATTCTCCACCCCCCCTCCATCCCCTTCCCCCCCCACCCTCGACCTACCTCCTCAGAAGGGACACCCTGATTAGTGGTCAGATACCGATGCTCAGGATTTCGGGTCACCATACTCGCCAGGCCTAGTCCGGAGCCACTAGCATGACTTGGGGCCGTTCATTCTTGAGAACTCTGGACAGGAGTGTTATCAGTGGCAAGGCATATAGGAATCCTGAGCTCCATTTGAGACAAAAGGAGTCTCCAAGCAAGAACAGCATTGGAAACCCCAGCGCCCAGAAGTACTGATATTTCGCTTTCCCTGTGGTGGCAAACAGATCTAACCAAGGCTTTCCCCGATCTTGGAAGATACTATGCACCACCTCCGGATTGAGACGTCTTTCGTGATCTGCTAGGCGTCGATGCCCGAGTTAGTCTTCTCTGGCGTTTAGAGTCTCTACCAGATGTTGAACCATCAGGAATATGTCCTGATGTTTCCAGCCATGTCCAGGAACACAGACCCTCTTGACATAGGGTCCACGACCCCACTCCACCCTGCTTGTTGCAATACCACATGGTGGTGGTGTCCGTGAACACCTGAACTTTGATGGAAGGAAAAAAGCCTTTCAGTGCCAGCCCGATTGCCTTCAGTTCCAGCAGGTTGATGCGGAGCAGAAACTCATCCAGAAACAAAGAAGCATCTGATTTTCACCTCTCCCAGGTGGCAGCCTCAACCCAGAAGCGATGAATCAGTCCCCATTGTGAGCTCTGGGTGGGGAAGAGAGGTTGGTCTGGTAAGTGGTCCTCTGCTAGGGGGTCAGAATAACCTTAGGGATCCTCAGATTCTCTCCATTCATGCTCCACAATGGGCCCTTCAGAGAAATAGGGCTCCATCTCCAATTCATGCTGTGTGAGTCTGGCTGCACAATAACAGACGTCGTGCGATGCTGATCCAGCTAGGTTTTGTAATCGTGATGAATTTGGAGCAGATGCCCATTGCTGTGAATGGCAAAACTGGAAAGGTCGCCAGAGAAGGCCACAAAGCTGCGGCAGAGGCATATCCAAATCCACCAACAGATCCTGAGGGGATAGCTGGCGCGGAGGGTGGACCCACCCAGTCAAAGACCCTCCTGAACTCATGGGGCACGAGGGTGCTCCAGAGGTATTAGCTACTCACAGATGAGGCTCATGGGCCAGTGGGTTTCTTCCGGGACATCCTCGAAAAAAGTGATAAAAGGCATACTAGTCGTCAACAAAGTGTAGAAAATTCCAGTCAATAAGTGACTGAGGGGAGCTCATCCCAATCCGCGCTGATGGAGTGGAAAAGAAGGAAATTAGGTCAGCTCGCTACAGTGGCGCCTATATGGACACCGCGCACGTTATTTCCTGCACAGACTACGCAAACTTCACGAGGAGGCAACCGAAAGCACCTACCAGCGCACAAGCGGATTGCCCAAAAATTTCCAGATCCAGTCTGACGCCTGGGGAATATTTTAAGGTAAAGAATCTGCAAGTAGAAGTCTTTATCAGATGAGAAATGCCACTAGTGGACTGCAGCACCTACTGTGCCGTCCACTACAGTGGCAGTACAAACATGGCTTTAGGCCTATCACTGTAGTCAGACTGTGAAAGTGTAAAACATGCACTGTAACCTGGCAAAATAAACCCCTTTTTGACGAGTAAAAGCCATAATTTTTAAATAGCAGTAAGTCACCCCTATGTAGGCCCTGTAGCTTAGAAGGTAGGGTGCATGGTATTTAAAAGTAGGACGTAGAAATTTAAAGGTTAACGTCTTTATAGTGACTGTCAGCTCAGCATCGCGTCATCCATTAATCCTAGGGGACCACCAGCATAGGTCAACTCCGTGTGAAAAGTACATGCCCCAAATGACCCTAAGAAAACTTTGGAATTCACCAATTAATTCCAGGGAAGCCTTCAGCTGAGCTACGAAAAGGGGGTTCTACCTTTACTGCATGGCAAACTACGGCCGCCTTCGGAGCTGAGCTGGTTTAGTATCTGAAAGACTGTGCTTAGAAGGAACAAGACAGGCCAGATTCACATTATTTAGCAGTGCTGTATAAGATTTAGCTGGAATAACACACCAATGCCAGGACTTGTGCATCTGTCCAGTTTGTGGGGTCAGGAGAGGACTCCAACACCTAGCAACCTGCACGGAAGGACACCCCCCCCCCCCAGACTCTTAAGGCCGCATCCGCAGCGCGGGACGTGCCCGGGCAAAGCTTGGCCAAGGGCGGACCCCTTCCACGCCCGGAGGCTGGGCCCCCCCTCTAACTCCTATTTTTATTTTGTCTTTTCCGCTTTCCTTTTTTTTGTTGTTGATTGATAATGTTCTAGTCATTTCTACCCAATGGGCAAACGGAAGGTAAAATCTAGCCACCAAGGGGCGCAGACACCCTGGACTCATTTCTTACAAGAGTCGCAGACACCCGGTCTAAAAAGATTTAGTTAACCGAACGTCGGCTATCCGTAGGAGAGGTAAGACCCTCACTACAAATAAGACAGTTTGGACAATGTTTTAACGACTATAAGTGATGTATGTCCCTCCTCCCAGCCCCCTAATGACATCACTACACCTTAATCTCCCATTCTTACAGCTTCCAGTGGAAGAGATCATGGTTCCCCATAGGAACCGCCAGTAAAAAAAGAAAAGAGGGCATGGGAGGTTGTGCAAACCCCCTAGAGTGGACACATGCGCTAGGACAGGATCTAATTTAGATATGCCAACTGAGAACGAGGCCCACTATGCTAAGTTAGAACAGAGCATCTCCCGACTCATTCAACCCATACTAGATTAAAAAGTATTGAAGATAGTTTAGCCCTCATTAGCACACAAGGGGTTGGTACACACGAGAGGGCAATTAAGGTGCCAGAGATCATGCAGGATTTACTGCTGAATTTACCAAATCGTGACACTAACTTAATTGCTACTTCTCAGCGATTAGCCATGTGTGAATGCCCAGTATCTCATCAGAGACAGGGTGGTTTGGCCGACCTTGGATGTAGGGGGGTAATTTGATTATACCAGCAAATTCTGCAAGATCTCTGCCAACCCTAATTCCAACTCCTTGTTCCCATTCCCTCATGTTTCCACAACTCCTTTTTCCAGTGACAGGCCCGCAATCCGTGCTTGTCATGCGGGGTCGGAAGGCCCCCCTTTTATCCAGAACGGAAGCTACGATTAGAGTGAGGCAGCCCCGATCTAGGGAAACCTGGGAGGGCGCAAATCGACAGAAGACCTACCTAAACCTCCCCCCAGAAGCGTGTCCTTATGTAATTATGTTGGCAAACACCCCTGACTGAAACATACCCACTCAGGGTCACAGAAATTGATGTTTAAAGCCCTACACTGGATGTCAAAGTACGCCCAAGGCAAACGTGACCTTTCAAATCATATTATGGCTAGAAGAGTTCAGTGGGTGGGTAATTGCCGAATCGCTCAGAGGGGATTGTATAGTAGCACATTTTAATTATCAATACCGTGTGAGGCACTTGCTGGACATACTCCCCAATCGCCCTTTGACTGCCGCTCAGATTCATGCAATGTCATTAGGATTGTTTTATAGACCGTTAGGATTAAACACAAACGAACCAGGTTATGGTAGCACCATCATTCCCCCTTATCCTCGTATCCAAGATAACCATCAATATGCCGAGGCCATACCCACAAATAACCAATTTGCTGCCCTGGAAGGTCTCGACACGTGATTGACAGGAGGTAGACAGGTTGGCCCAACAATCACTCATCCATCCTGTAGTCAACTCCCTAATGGTTATAGATGCACCAGAGCCTGAGGATGACATGATCAGATTCATAACCTAAAACATAGCAGGGCTTAGGTCGAAGCTGGCTGACCCCGAATGGGCTAGGCTCATACATTCCTTCGATTTACTATGCCTACAGGAAACCTGGGAAACTGGTCCCACCCATATAGATGGATTTCGTTCTTTCTACACTCCAGCGATTCCCTCGAGGGCAGGCAGAGCAAGAGGGGGGTCTACTTACTCTGATCAGAAATACTCCAAGTCTAAACGTTTGGCTTCTATGATGAATCCCCTTATTACAATCTCTTAGTGGGCGAAGGTCCTGGAGGTGCGGACATGCTGCTAATAAACTTCTATAATAATTGTGAGGGTGAGATGTCACAGGTGATCGACTCACTCGAGAAGGCAACTGATACTGCCCTGATAACCCATCATCAATCCCTTCACATCCTCTGGATGGGCGACTTTAACGCTCATAGCTGTAGTAGGATGTTGAAACCAACGTGTGACCTAATCGATGAAAAGGGGGATGTAACACCACATTTCCTACATAACTCCAATGGCAACTTGTTGAATAGACTTTTGAGCATAAGGAACCTGGCTATTATTAACCCGATTGTTGAAATCACTGGTCTCCCTGAAAAAACATTTGGGACTAGCTTACAGGGTTCTACTATTGATTATCTGGTGGTCTTGGTCCCCTAAAATCCTTTTTTTTTTTTTTTAAATAAATTTTATTGGCATACTTTCAAACACAGAGGTAATCACTCAGGGGCGGCTCTAGGGTGGCGCGACCGGTGCCACTGCACCAGGTGCTGACTTCGCATGGGGGCGCCTGTTTGCTAGTTTATATTGTGCTTAAAAGCACCTGCTGCCGCGTTCCTGGCGTCCAGCAATTTTCAGGCAACAATTAATATATGTCAAGAAAACTCCGGTGATGAATGTTCTTCCAGGCGAGATCGGAGTTTTGTCTAGTAGAAGTTTTAACTCGTGGAAGTTTTGATTCATGGTATGGTAGAGCAGAGGATTAATATGCCTGCTGCAAAGAACATGTACCATGCAGATCACAATGTGAATGTAATGTAAACAGGTCAGTGGGTTACTGCTTTTGTCAGAGACTTCCTTTTGTTAGTTGCAGTTTACAGTGAGCTATTAACTGTCAAAGAACTGCGTGCAGACTTCAAGGTATAGATTAGAGTGTATGGATTTTTTCCCCAGACTTTCATTATTCTAATGTTGCAAAAAGGGTTCATTTGAGTACAAATCAGCTCGTTATTAAAGAGACATTTTAAATTCAGAGTTTGTGCTTCTCCAGACCAGGTACTCTTCAACTATACTGCCTACCTGTATGGATAATATGTGAATCCACCCCTTGTTGTCCTCCGTCTAATGTAACATTCCCTATACACTGATTTACACACCTATGATTGATAGTCTCTGTGTAATGTGTGTGTTATGTAAAGTGCTCCGACACCCTTCACTTTTATGAGTGACGATATAAAATTAATTAAATGCATCTGAGAGAGAGTGGTTATGGAGACTGTTAAAGGGTGGTGGGGAGGGAATCCGTGGTGGAGGGGGTCATTGGGGGGCGCCAAAAAACCTTGTTGCATTGGGCGCCACCAGAGCTAAAGCCGGCCCTGTAATCACTTAATTACATCATTACTTTGGGAATGTATACACTTATTGCCAAATCATATATTTAATATAAACAGAACAAAAGCACTCCAACGCAATTGCAAGTATCCATTACATACATAGGAGAGAGATATAGATCATAAAATCCAACATTTTCTCAACATGGTTTTTGGTTATTCTGTGCACTATAAGATCAGATTTCGGAGTCTATAATATCGGTTGTCGCTGCCTGTGCTGGCAGGACCAGCCCACCGTAGTCCGCCCATCTTTGCCAGATTTTAGGATGTTTCTGTGGGCATCCGCGAGCTTGAAAGACAGGCATCTAACCCCATACAGAAATCCACCTCATTTTTCCAAGCCCTGATCGTAGGAGGTATATCTGATTTCCATGTTCTGGCAATATCCCGTTTAGCGACGGTAAGGCCTAACCACAGTAGATGGCGTTTGTATTTATTGCCGCCTATCGTGTCTGTTATATGTAGCAGTGCCAATCTAGGGGATCTAAGTAATTCCCACCCGAGAACTTCAGCCAGGCATGTCAGTACCCCACTCCAAAACCTGTCTAACGCTGAACATGTCCAGACTGTATGTAGAAAGGATCCTTCGTCGTGTTGGCATCGCAGACACATAGGGGACTCAATTAAGCTTGCTCTCCATAGTCTGTATCGTGTAGAATATGCCCTATATAGGTATTTAAACTGGATAAGATGCAGTCGGGAGGAAATGGTACGACGGCGGGGCGATTCTAGGGCTTCGGTCCAGTCGTCAGTGTCCAGTGGACCTATGTCCGTTTGCCATGTTTCTTTAAGTCTCTCGAGGGTAGTGGCACTGTGCGTAATGAGGGATTGGTATATTTTGGATATCTTGTGGTCTCCTAGGTCACCCATGAGGAGCTTACCCTCCAATGGGCTGAATTCCGTAAATGATTCGACTTTATCGATGTGTGGTGTGAGAGCATGACGCAGCTGTAAATATTTATAGAACTGGGAATTATGGAGGGAAAATTCTTCAAGGGCCTTGAACGATTTGAGAGCAATACCCTGTATGACATTGCAAATGATTGAGATTCCTATGTGGTCCCAGTCGCGAAATCCCTGGAGCCCAACCAAGTGTGATAGTAGTTGGTTTTGCCAAAGCGGTGTTTCCCGTGTAAGGCGACCCCACCATCCCATTCGCTGCAGAGACTGTCGCCAGGAAAGAATTACTACTCTGGTAGCAGGTACCAAGGAGCGGTGGTTCGAGTTACTATATAGATGAGATGTAATGTTGTATTCCTCTTAGGGTGTCCATAAACGAGCTTTCCAGTATCATGTCCTTATATAGGCACAATTCGCCCTGCCCTTATATAGGCATATAATCCCAGCCCTTATTTAGGCATTAAACCGTGCACGCCAAATACAGGCATGGTTTCTGACATCCGTCCACCCCAACGTCACAACGAGTTCAGGAAGAACAGACCCTTAGGCTGCGGGAGTTTCCCTAGCCCAGGACTATTGATTTCTTCAAAGACTCATATATTATGCATGAACCATTATTCCTTAGGGGTTCATTCATGACGTCTTCCGCTGTCCGATCCACGTCAATGCTAACATTCTGAGGTACCTCTCAGGTATAAATATACCTTTCCTAGCCCTTGTAAACTAGAGGAGACCTCGACTTCAGAGGAGCCGCTTTCCCGGCCTGACGCACTGAGAAGACGCTGTCATCCCTGCACGCAGAGAGTCCAGCTTCCAGTGATCTGACTTCCCTTGCGGGGTGTTGGAGTTCGAGTCTGGCAAAGAGATTCCTACCCCTCTCATTCTTCAGGTATGGAGCTGACAAGAACCTAGAGGGACTCTTGGCATACTAGGCATACTGGGTTTAACATACTCTTAGTATACCATAGTAAGGAATACTTCATCTACTTCCTACCTCTCCCTACACCTAGGTTAGGTACATTGGGGTAGAACTAGATTAGAAACGCATCGTATGAGTACTCGCATTTTTAGTCTGTTATTTATGTAAAGGCATATGTACTAAAAGATAATGCTATCGCAGTATTATTTATTTCTACTGCTCACACTGTACATTATTTATCTCGCATACTGTCTTGTGATCGTAACAGCACATTTTCCTTACACCAGAAACAAGACGGTTCAATAAATCTTTTATTGAAACGCCCGTCTATTTCTTTCTGTGTAACTTGGAGAAAACTATTTCACTCAGCTCAATCGTGCATGCTTAGTTATCTATTGTTTCCACGACTCTGGGACACGTTCTGATTCTAAAGGGAAACAAAGCGGTCAGGTTTTGCGGCTGCCAGAAACTACTCCCTTCTTGTTATCCAAGGAGTTTCTAAGGGCCTCTGAGCTAGCTGGCACAAGTAATTAAGTTTAATATACTCGATAGGGACATACTGACCTTAGTCCTATGTCAAACCTATAGGATATATTATTCCAATGCGCAGAGCCTATTAGGGAAATAGGAGCTACACTACAGTAAGGGTCGGGTCATTTAATATCCACCGCTCAATTGCATACGCCGGATCATCGTTGGAAGCATAGCGCCAATCATTAATTACTTGTAGGTGTGAGGCCGTGTAGTAGGCCCGTATATCTGCGGCTGCGATCCCGCCACAATACATAGATTGGAAGCAGGTACGGAGCACACCCGAGAAGCACCCCCACCCCACAAGAACTGCCCCAGTATGGTATTAATGAGTTTAAACCACGAAGACTGGATCCAGTATGGGTGGTTCTGCAAATAATAGAGCAGCTGCGGCAGGAAAACATTTTAAAGATAGCAGATCTCCCATATAGTGATAGGGGCAGCCCTGTCCATAGCCTAATGCTAGATCATACCTTTTCAGTAGCGGCGCCCAAGTTCCTATCCCAGGAAATCTGGGGGGACTCAGACAGGAACACACCCAGGTATAGCAGTCCATCTTTTGCCAATTGAAGATGGTCAGCCCACTTCGAAATCCTCTGGAAACCTCGTAAAAACCATATGGTTAATTTGCGGGGGTTCAAGTGTAAGCCTGACGTCTCCCCAAAGATCCGCATAATCTGCAATATTCTGGGCCCAGATTTATTTGGGTCTGCAAGAAAAAAAGACTGTCGTCAGCATATAATGCTATACGATCGGCTATGTCCATTGTCCATTCAAAGTCGCGGAATAGCACATCTTTCCGGACCCAGATGGCCAACGGCTCTATGGCCAATGCAAACAGAAGGGGGGACAGGGGGCAGTCCCTGGCGCGTTCCCGGCCTCACAGAGAATGGGGCCGAGACGCAATTGGCGATGCGAATTGTGGCAGTCAGATCTGTGTATAGGAGTTTAATGTATTTTATGAACTGTGGGCCGAAATTATAGGGTGGTAGCAGTGCAAACAGATACAGCCAACTAATAGAGTCAAATGCTTTGTCCATATCTGCTAGTAGTAATGCCGCTGGTCTGTTTAGTCGATCCACGGCTGCAATTGCGTTGTTCGCACGCCGGATATTATGACGGGTAGAGAGGTGAGGCATGAAGCCGGCTTGATCTAAATGGACAATCTCAGTCAAACGTGGTAGCAGTCTGTTCACTAATATTTTTGCAAGTATTTTCGCTTCGGTGTTTGGGAGGGATATTGGACGATATGAAGAGTGGTGTTCGGGTGGTCTACCGGGCTTGGGGAAGACTACAATTTCGGCATGCCGACAATCAGATGGGAGTCGTGCCTTCTCTACCAATTCTTGAATTGTATTGAGGAGATGTGGGCCTAACTGTGCTATGAAAGCTTTATAGAATTCGCTAGGATATCCGTTAGGGCCTGAAGCTTTGCCCGTCCGTAGTTCGGATACGGAAGCTGTGACCTCTTCTAGTATGATAAGTGCATCTAAGGCGTCCCGCAAGTCCTCTGAGACAGTGCAGGGTGGTATATCTACGAGGAATTTCTCAATCAATGAGATCTGTATCACCTCTTTAGATTGGTATAGGTATTTGTAGAACTGCACGAAACTGTTGGCGATGTCAGTTGGGTTTGTGAGAGTCGTCCCCTGTATGTCCCGAATAGGGGGAAGGGGTATGGATAATGTCGTCTGCTTACATAAGCGGTAGAGTAGTATGCTACATTTGTCGCCCCACTGGTAAATATGATTCTGGGTTCCCAACCCTGTCTGTCTGGCTTCTTCCATTAACATGTTTTGATATTATTGCGCAAGCCGAAGGTTCCTACGCATTACAGAAGATTCTTGTTCATGACATCGTCTTTCTAGTGTCATGATTTGGGCTTCTAGCTGTGAAAGTTCATGCGTCCGGCGCTTTCGCTCTGCAGCAGTGTAACGTATGTCAACACCGCGTATAGTAGGTTTCATGGCTTCCCACAGTATCTCCGACGAGGAGACGGTATTCTCAGTAAGATGAAAATACTCTACCACCGCTTTATTGATGTGAGCTTTATATTTTTGGTTTTGCAAATGCCATGTGGAGAGTCTCCATCTGAATGGACGCCCATGGGAGCCGGTTGTGTTAGTGTGATTGGGGAATGGTCAGATAGTCCCCGGGGGTGAATGGAGGCCTCAGCTATCCTCTGGATGTAATTCCCGGGTATAAATAGATAATCTAATCGGGAAGATGTGTTGTGTACTGAGGAGTAGTATGTGAAGCATTTGTCATGGTGTTGGAGCACCCTCCATGTGTCCACCCAGCCGAGCATATTTACGAGGGCAAGTAATTTAGAGTCTCTAAAGTTCACCCTAGCCCCCTGGGGACGTCCCCTATTAGCGTATGCATTACGTCATTCCTGTCACCCCCCATAATTGCGAGACAGTCGGGAAGGGAAGCCCATGTATCCACGAAGCCATCTATGAAGGTTTGAGATAATGGAGGGGGGGGGCATATATGTTACCCACAACCATGTGTTCTCCATTGATAGATCCATGGACGATAACGTACCTCCCATGAGCATCCGTCCAATGAGCGATATGTGTAAATGCTACTCGACGATGTATTAATAGGGCCACTCCCCTAGAGCCACGAGTAAATCCCGCATGGAACACGATCATAGCCATAGCGAGCAAGGCATGGTGTTTCAGTGCCCATGAGGTGAGTCTCTTGCAGCATTACTAGGTCTACTCAAGATCTCTTGGCTTGTCAAAGTATTGCGCCCCGTTTGACTTTATCAAGTGCCCCCGAATGTTCCAGCTCATAATGCGTAGCTGACCCTGCGAGGTTCCAGATGTGAACGACAACATTGATATACATTAAATAGTGTAAGATACAGGTTTGCACAGAAGAATATCTATCTAATATGACATTATCTAAGCATTGGATATAACAAGCATAACCTAATCTAAACCATACCCCCACCACCCCAATACCTCAAAGTTTGAAGCATCTGTCGCGGAGACATCACGGCTGCCCCAACGGGGGACCAGCGGTGTGTTCTTCCAAAGGATCGCCAAATACCCATAAGCCATAATGGCAACTTTACGAAAATACAGGGGGTGTTTAAACGGCCAACCCACGATTAGTTAAAAGGTGGCTGATTGATCACAATATAGACCTCTTGACATAGTATTCTTTGGTTTAAGGATACATATATGCAGTAATTTATGCTGTGTCGAGGCGCTCCCGGTAGACTCGTCGTCCTGGTTATCTTCTTGTGTCTTGGAACGCCATGTGGACCTGGGCCGATGCCGCTGCGTGCCCTTCTGCTGCGTTCGTCGACGATGTGATTCACCCGAACAGGAGTCAGAGTCCTGGCGAGGGGGTGTATGAGGCCTGGGCCGCACCTGCTCGTCTGTCCAACTGAAAACAGACTCCGGCGTGTTGAAGAAGAGAGTTCTGGAATTATAAACAACACGCAGTCGGGCAGGGAATTGAAGTGAATACACAATTTTAAGCTCCCGCAGGCGTGC
Source organism: Calotriton arnoldi (assembly GCA_963921515.1). NCBI lineage: Eukaryota > Metazoa > Chordata > Amphibia > Caudata > Salamandridae > Calotriton > Calotriton arnoldi. Next base: position 1,579,661 of record CAWUFW010004016.1, on the reverse strand, counting down.
CTTGGCATCTTGGAACGATTGGCGCTGTTTAGGACTATTCTCGTGTAATCCGGGAAGATCATAATCCTTTGAGAGTCGTAGAAGAGATCTCCTTTTAGCCTGGCGTGTTTAAAGATTGAGTCTGTCGTGTTAATTAAGGATACGTGCTATCATGGGTCGCAGCCGTGCCCCAGGAGGTGGGCACTGCAACAGGGCCCTGTGTGCACGTTCTATGATGAAGCATGGGGATAGGGCTTCCTTCGGCATCCACGAGGCTAACCATTATGACAGAAATTTCCCGATATCCTTGCCTTCACAGCTCTCCGGGAAACCCACAAAGCGGAGGTTATTTGTGCAGGCTCTTCCCTCCGCGTCCTCCACTCGTGTAGCGAGACCCTTTGAAAGCTTCTCCAGGGAAGAGACCTGTGTCCAACGTTGAAACAGCATCTTCAACTCCTGAAACCCTAGTCTCCGCCTCAGTGATGCGCTCAACGGCCCCCCTGAGATCCTGTTGCAGCAACAACACCTCTGAGCCCACTGAGCTGATTTGGGCCAACAACGCAGTCAGTGTCTGAGTGATGGCCGCCAGGAGCACAGAGTTATCTGGCAGGGTAGCAGAGTCACCCTCAGCTCCCATCGATTTAGCACCAGCCCCAGTAAACTTGTACATGGTGCTTTGTTTGGCAGCCCCACCTGTTTTATCTTTCATCATGGTGGTTGGAAACGGTATTGCTGTGGTATCTCAGTATAGGGAGGGAGATGTCAATGGCTGTACTGTCCTGACCGGGTCCTGCACAAGACCACCACAGTGGGCCTGGACCACGTCTCTGTCACAGCGTTGCTATTCCTGCACAACACCCAGGGCAATCACGTGGAACCCACACACCCGGCACCACAGCAGGGGGCGGCACAGCCCAAGCGCACACCAGAGCATCCACAGCAACCGTTGTGCGGTCTCTGCACAGTATCAGGGGCCATGCCCGGCCGTTCCCAGTATTCAATTAAAAGTCCCACGTCCATCAGCCTTTCCCCATCAGATTGCTCCAGCCCCACAGTAGAGGGGGCCTTTGCTTTGCTTCACCCAGGCTCCGTTGGCCACCAGCACCCACCAGTGGCGCAGGGTAGCGCACCGCAGCAGCTCAAATAGCAGTTGCAGCTGCCCCTAGCAATGTATCTGCCAAGATCAGGGGTACGGGGCGGGCCCCGCCGCGGCACCCGGCCTTCAATCTAGCCCTGGGCCACACCACCGCATCCGAGGGAAAGTGCAGGGAAGGGAGAGCCAGCAAAGCCGCGGGACACGCCGCGCCCGGCCCTCCCCACTCACTGACAGTCCTGTGTCCCGGGACCATGAGCACGCCCCCAGCTGCCGCACGGGGCCACCCTCAATGGCGCATCGTCTCTGCAGTTCACCAGGGACCTGGGGCGCGCCGCCCACGATGCAAGAGTTCTCACAGCCCGGTAGGCCCCGGGCAGCGGGGCCGAGCCACGGCCCGGATTGGATCTCGTCTCGCGTGCCTGGGCTCCGCAGCCACCCCTCGATCGGTTACCACTCCATCAGGCCGCCAAATGCTGCAAGCGGGCTCCAGGCGACACCGCCATATTCTCTGCTTCAGCCCCCGCGAGGGGGTCGACACATGGGTAAGGAACAGCCAGCTGTCGCGGATTAAGTCGGGTTTTGAACGTGGGCTGGCGGAGCCGATCTAAATTGCCTCCGCCATGTTAGCCTGCTTGGCCCTAAAATCCTTTTTTTAGCAACATTAAAACCCTCATTACAGCATTTAGTGACCAAACTGCTATCATTTTCCAACTTAAATGGAAAGAATGTTCTTCTTCCACGGAGGAGTTTTCCCGCACCCTATATAGCAAGAAAGAATGGTATAGTCCTAAAATGGGCTAAGATTAAAAAAAAAAAAGACGAATTGATACCTCTGGTTGTAGGAACTACTCAGAGGAACATAATGACTTGCCTTGACCCATCCGTGTACCAATTCCCCATGTATACTGCAGGCCTCTGAGACAATTCTGAGTGAAGTGAGAAGTCAACTAATACGCCCTATGCGGTCTCCTAAACCTGTGGAACCTTGTTGGTTCAATGCCGCTTGTACTAAGGCACTCAGCAATGTACATTGAGAAATAAACCAAAAGATAAAGTTGCGGTCAGGCACCTCCGCCACCAACACAAGGAAACCAGGAAGGCTAGGCTGAGAGCCTTGAAGGAGGAGGCCTGGGAAAACCTTCAACATGCAGCATTCTCTAAACATACAAGAGAGTTTTGGGCTAGAATTAATGCTCCCTTCTTGAAACAAGATTCAGGCCCAAATCGACACTTGGGTTAACCACTATCTTAGTATATTTGGGATCTGTCCTGAAGGGGAAATCATTCTTCGAATGGTGAAACTAATGTCCCTCTACCTCTTTTAACATTCTCTATGGCAGATGTGAACTACTGCAAAGCAGCAACGCTAAGGCCCCTGGCCCCGACTGAGCCCCTATAGATTTCTTTTTTGACAACTCGGACCTTTGGGTACCTCTGTTAACTAACGTGTTCAATGCAATTGTGGTGGCGGGCCCTCCGGAATAATGGAAAAAGACAATCATCCTTCCCATCGCAAAAAAAAAAAAAAGGTGATAAATCATTGCCCAAAAACTACAGGCCCATTTCCCTTTTGGACGGCACAGTTAAATTGATGGGCCGTCTATTATTAAACAGATTAGAGGAAGGGCCACAGCAAAAAATATTTTAATACCAGTACAGTACAGCTTTAAGAAAGGGAAAGGAACCCTGGACCAACGTTTACATTTTAACCTGATTGCAGCTAAGTACACCCTAACTAAAGCGGGCAAAATCTATACGGCATTTATGGACCTAGCTGCAGCTTTTGACTGAGTCTCCCATCAAACTTTGGAGAATTATGAAAGAGATGGGTGTAGATGAGGCAATTATATCTTTCATACATCAACTGTATTGCCAAACATTGGCGTGTGGGCGGTATGGAAGTCAGGGGGAAAGTACAAGATGGTTCCCCATCCATAGGGGAGTTAGGCAGGGCTGTGCCTTGCCCCCATTCTGTTTTCCATCTATACGAATGGTGTTGAATCAGCGCTGGCAAATTCTACAACAGATGTCTCTTTGGTAAACAAAATGCGTATTCCTATACTATTATACGCAGATGACGCAGTGCTAATAGCAAGGACCGGGGTGGCATTGCAAAAAAGTATTGATGAGTACGTCCTGTTTATGGCATCTCTAGATCTCCTGGTCAATTAATCTAATACTTATATCTTGATTTCAGGGAAACGGTCAAAAACATTACCATCTTTTCATATAGCAGGACGTAAAGTTGTAATCACCCAAACCTTTTCCTATCTGGGCATTTTATTTAATAGCATGGCCAAATGGACCAATATGGTAATTAACAGAGGTCTTATGCTAGAAAAAAGTATTTGGGGGATTTTTTTTTTTTTTTTATGAAAAAATTAGGTTTTAAGCCATTGGAGGCCATTCAAAAGATCTACTTAGCAAAAGCAGTTTCTGTAGCCACATATGGGGCATGGGTTTGGGGACTGGCAAATGTCGATGCTCTACAAAGTGTAGAAGACTCCTTCTTCAAAATCTTTTAGTCCTCCCTAGTAGTTGTTCTAATTTAAATACGCACCAAGAGTTGAACGCACCTTATATATCAGATATAGCTCATCTTGCCCCGATTTTATTATGACACTTACTATGGAGAAGGGAAACTGTGGTCCTGTCACAAAACATTAGGGATTGTTTAACCCTCGACCAGGTACAGAAGGTTCCCTGGATTTAATATATTAAAGATACATGGACTGCTTTGGGATTGCAATCTTGGTTTATAAATCCAGCTAATTGCCAAATGACCCCAAAAGCACAAATCAAAAAACTTTTTAACAAAGGGTGGAAGGATAGACATGAAAGTAATCGTAATAAATTTATGGCGATATCATATTCAAAGATACCCTCTATCCCTTTTGATGCAAACTCTTACCTACTGCTCGTCACTAATTACAACATCGGTTTATACTAGCAAGATTTCGATTAAATCTTATGCGGTGAACGTTGAGCCACCCTACGGCAATTTATTCCCCAAACGCGTTGCCAGTCTGCCCGTGCGATAGAACTTCTCCACAATCTAATTTGCACCTCATCTTTTTCTATACATTTTATACGGTGCACCTCCCTCTTATACGGAAATATAAATTCTGTCACCATCTTCAGGAAAGGGCTAAAAAACCTGGCTATTCCAGAATTAGACGCCTGGTCGGGCTTACTGTGTTCTCGGCGCCAAGACACCCCCGGGTATTCGCGCGCTTTATAAATCCCATTAATATGAACGCCATATCGCCGCCCTGCCTTATACTTTCTTCAAATGTTGTTTGACCGTTTTGTGTGCGTTTGCCTTGCGTCCTACCTATGTTTGTAAATAATGACTAGGAGATCAATTGACCCTTACTGGTAGTAATTTTCAGTTTTTACAGATCATACATTTAAATCTTTTAAGGCCTATTTTTAATGGAATTATGTTTATAATAGGATTTTTTTCTTCTGTTACGTAAAGACTGCAATATCGCTGTATTAGTTTGATACCCAGGAGTGTTTTGGTGGTTCCCTGTGGGAAGTTTTAGCTCCCATATTAATAGCTGAGTTTTATTATTTTTAATTATTCACCATCTGTGCACTAGTTTATGTAAATTTTGATCTGATGTATTATGTATGTTTTAAGTATATGCACCGACACTATGAGAATGCAGTTCATGTTGTAATATACTTTTATGATCTTTATTTTAATAAGATAGAGTAAAGTGACTTTGATTTGATATGTCACTCAAAAGATATTTTCACTGCAGCAGGCCTAGCTGTCCTATGTAGAAAACCAGAACACAGATTAAAATACAAATATTGTACAAGTAATGGTAAATATATTTGCAGGGTAATTTGCATTGGCTTTCTAGCTTCTTCCAGCCAATGATTAGCCTTGAATAGGTGTGAAATGCCTCCAAAGAGCAAACAATTGGCTGACCAGAATGGGTAGAGAAGACTCCTCCAAACTCCACAGAATATGCCGGGTGGGGGCTGCAGGCATCCTCCAACACTACAGTATTGAATCCTGCTTGAGCATCAAATCCTGCTAGACAGGTCTGCTGGGTTCATATATAATACTTGGGGTACACTTGAAAGGTAGAGAACAGGATTCCAAGGCAGTTATTGTGTTTCTGTATGGTTACTGAAGGACTCCGCTGTTGTCCTACCAGGTTTCCATCTCTGGATTTGTTGCAGGTACAGTACTGGCTCCAAACTGGATTTTAGTGTTAGATGTGGGAGAACACTAATAAGATTACCATAGTACACTCCCCGCAGACCCCTTCAGCCCCAGAGTGCAAGTTTAGTGCGGTCGAAGACTTTCGCCATCTTGAAAATGCCCTGACACATGGCATTTGACACCTGTTTGCAGTAAGGCAAACAGGACCTACTGAAAAAGGAGGGAAGGGTTGGTTTCAGGAACTTTAACCCATTGGTTTGGTAGGAGCCAAGTGTCACCCCAACACAATAGCAAGTGTCAGGCATAACTGTGGAATCTCCAGGCACCCAATTCACAACACTTTCTGGACATGCAGAAGATCAGAAGAGAACTGGACCTGCTGTCTGTGACCAAAGGTAAAGAAGTGGCCTTGCAGAGTAGTTTGGTTGACCTGTATAGCTACAGAGAGACCAGCTGCACAAGGGCTTTTCCTTGAAGTACCCAGCTGACTAGTGGCAACTGGATCCGGCTTGTGGCCACTGCCTGACACCATGTGAGTCTCCAAGTGCCTCCCCCGACAGGCTTTCAAATTATATTCCTGTGGTGAATTGGGATCTAAAGGACTAACTCTGAAAGTAAAATCTTTGAACAGGGCAAAGGTAGCTGCTGTATCCGACCCGCACTCCATCACAGTCAGCCTCAAATTGGGCCTGGGTCTACCACAACCACACACTATCACTGGTGCTTTGTGCTTTTTGTTGCTATTTCTCCTAAAGCTTTATACATTTACATCTCCGGTTCCCCTTACAGGATTTTTGTCTTTTTGGTGGGGTTTTGTTTATTACATTTTACTTTATTTTTCCAATTTATTTTGGGATTTTGATTGTATAGCATTCTGACTGAAGCAGTCTTGTCTCCCTCATGAAAACGTGTAAAGGCCAGCATTAATATTTTAGAAAGGTGCACATATTAGATGGGTCAGGGAGCAAAGCAACCACCAGCCTTGCTTAGGGAGAAGTGCTTCAAATATCATAAAGTCTGATACACAGAGATTGCCTCTATGCTGAGTCTGTTCAATGATTCTTTACTTTGCTCTTGAAATTACTAAATCATCCACTGGAGAAACCAGATGTGGTGGGGCAGGCCACTGTTTTCATACAAGTGTGTCAGAAACAGGAGTGGAAGGTGAAGAAAGTCTACCCACCTTGAGCTTTCTGGCAGATGGGAAGCTTCTGAGTTCTAGACGTGTATGTCCTTTCTTTTGCTCTTCATTTTATGGAGCAACAAGAGTGAAGTCCATGTTTATTCTTACATAAAGATTCAATATCACCATCTTCAAACCTCTAAATTAGCCCGCTTGCGTTGGGCTACTTAAATGTGTTTCAATTCTACCTTTTCAAGGTGAAGCTCATACTATACAGTATAAAATTATAAAGCCAACAACAGCGATTCTGTACCTATGGTTTTCAGCTGCACTTTTCACTGAAAATGCATTTTTTTTTATTTGCTTGCAACTCCGGCACAGTTTGATGAATCTGCAAGAAATTTGACACACCCCTAGCTATACAATTCATATTGGCAGAGTTTTGGCATGCCTGGTTTTGTACAGAGGGGATGAACATATATTACCTACTGGCGGTCGCCACTAGGTAGTTATAGTTAGGAGAGTGTATGTATGTGTATATATATGTATGTGTATATATATGTATGTGTATATATCTATATATATATCTATATATCTCTCTATATATCTATATATCTCTCTATCTCCAGAGACCACCGCTGCTTCTGCTCGTCCCGGGTGCTCACTCCTGCGGTGGTGAGCCGCGGAAAATTCGAAAACAAGGCATGCCCTTCCCACGCCCAATAGAAAGCACTCACGAGGGTGATTTTTTAGCAAAAGTGCTTTATTGTGCAGACCCCCTGCACTGATAGTGCAGGAGGTCTGCACAATAAAGCACTTTTGCTAAAAATAAAAATAAATAAAATTAAAAAAATCACCCTTGTGAGTGCTTTCCATTGGGCGTGGGAAGGGCATGCCTGGTTTTCGTATATAATTTTTTTCAAAGGAAACACTTCTGAATCCAGCAGTGTAAAACAAGACCACCAGTTGGTTGTAAGGATTAGGTTACTTACCCTGTAAGCGTCTGTTCTTGGCATGTCGAGCTGTAGATTCACATGCTTTGCATACTCCTGCCATCTAGTGCTGGGTCAGGATGTTTGCAAGTGGTTTTTCTTCGAAGAAGTCTTTTCCAGTCACAAGGTAAGGAGACTCCTCCTTTCGGTGATACTGCTCATGGGCATCGACTCCATTGTTTGTTTTCACGCAAGAGGGTGATAATGGAGTACGCAAGTGTAGTATAGAGGTGTCCATGCGTATGTAGTGTGAATAATAAGAACTGCAACAACCATAGGGTTCCGGGGAGGAGGGAGGGTGCATGTGAATCTACAGCTCTACATGCCAAGAACAGAAGCTTACATGGTAAGTAAAAATCCGTTCGAGGCCTGTGTGCTGTAGATACACATGCTTTGCATAGATTGTATAGCAGTACCTTCCGAAAGCAGTGGATAACCAGTAGGTGTTGCAGATCGTTTGAAAAAGTGTTTTTAGCACGGCTTGTCCTACATTAGCTTGCCGACGTGCCAATACATCCACAAAATAATGTTTGGTAAATGTGTGTGGTGTGGACCATGTAGCTGCCTTGCATATGTCGGCTAAGGGACTGTAAAAAGGCCATAGATGCTCCTATTTTGCGCATAGAATGTGCTCTAGGAGGTATAGTTAAAGTTCTTTTAGCTTTAACATAACAAGTTTGAATACATTTAACAATCCACCTAGAATTACCGGATTTAAAAATATGATTTCCTTGACGAGGTGGAGCAAATTCAACAAAAAGTTGTTTTGTTTTACGGAAATCTTTTGTTCTATCAATATAGTACAATAGTGCTCTTTTGCATAAAGTGTGTGTAGAGCCCATTCTGCTACTGAATCTGGTTGAGGGAAGAACACAGGTAAGTCAACTGATTGGTTGATATGAAAAGCAGAAACTACTTTTGGAAGGAATTTTGGGTTTGTACAAAGAACCACTCTAGCTTTGTGCAGCTGAAAGAAAGGTTCTTCTAAGGTTAATGCCTACAGCTCGCCTCAATGAAGTAATAGCAATTAAAAAGGCAACTTTCCATGAAAGAAATTGTAATGCACAATTGTGTAAAGGCTCAATAGGTGGACCCATAAGTCTTGTGAGAACAATATTAAGGTTTCAGACAGGTGCAGGTGGTACCCTGGGTGGTATTATTCTTTTAAGTCCTTCCATAAAAGCTTTAATAACTGGAACTTTAAATAAGGATAAATGGTGTCTGTATTGTAGATATGCAGCTATTGACAAGGTGTAGTCGAATGGATGTGTAGGCTAAGCCTACTTGCTGCAGATGCATAAGATAACAAATAATCTGTATAGATTCATCTAGCGGATCAAATCCGTTATTAATGCAATATATATCAAATCTTTTCCACTTTGCTGTATAACATGCTCTAATGGTAGGTTTCCTTGCTTCTTTAAGGGTTGTCATACAATCTGGTGGTAGATTTAGGTATCCGAACTCTAGGACTTCAGGAGCCAGATCGCTAGGTTGAGCTCCTTGGGGTTTGGATGTCTGATTTCTCCATGGTTCTGTGTGAGAAGGTTGGAAGTGAGGTGCAGTTTTTGGTGTGGAACTACTGACAGTTCTAGCAGTGTGGTGAACCACAGTTGACGAGCCCACGGGGGAGCCACTAGAATCAGTGTCAGTGATGTCTGCCTGAGTTTCCGAAAAAGAAATGGAGGGAGAGGCGGAAAAGCGTAAGCAAATATCCCTGACCAGTTCATCCATAGGGTATTGCCTTTGGATAGATGGTGTGGGAATCTGGAGGCAAAGTTTGGGCATTTTGAGTTCTCTGCTGTGGCAAAGAGGTCTATTTGTGGGAATCCCCATTGCTGGAAGTATGGGAGGAGAACCTGGGGATGAATTTCCCATTCGTGTATTTGTTGCCGCATCCTGCTGAGCAGGTCGGCAAATTGGTTGCTTATTCCTGGAAGATGTTCTGCTAGAAGATGAATTTTGTGATGTATTGGCCAACGCCAAATGGTCTGAAAGAGGCGTGACAGCTGTAGAGATTTCCCCCCCCCCTGTTTTTGTACACAGTACATGGCTGTCATTATCCATCTGGACTAGGACAACTTTATTAGGAGAGGTTGGAAAGCTTTTAGTGCTTGTTGAACTGCTAGAAGCTCCAAGTAATTAATGTGGAGACTTCTGTGTTTGGTGTCCCATAAACCTTGAATTGTCATATGCTGGAGATAGGCACCCCAACCTGTGAGAGGTGCATCTGCTGTTAGTACAACTTGTGGAATGGGGTCGATCAACGGCTGCCCTTTTGATAGATTTTGTGTGTTCCACCACTGCAGAGAGAGAGGAGTGCGGCTGTCTACCAACACTAAATCTGTTAATTGACCATGTGATTGATTCCACTGACGTGCTAAGCATTCCTGTAGAGGCTGCATATGCAGTCTTGCGTGAGGCACTATTGCAATGCATGATGCCATCATTCCTAAGAGTTGCATGAAAGTCTTCACTGTAAGATATTGGTTGTTTTGAAACTGTAGTAATAAAGTTTTGCACTCTGGCTGCATTGGGAGAGGCTTGAGCCGTGTGAATGTTTAGCGTTGCTCGTTTGCAGTTGTGAGGGTTGAAGATGGGACCTTTGTGCATTGACTGTAAATCCCAATTGATGGAAAAGGTTTATGGTATCTTGTGTGTAAACATTTTCTCTGTGTGTTGGCTTTGATAAGCCAATCATCCAGATATGGGAAGACATGAATTTGTTGTCTTTTTAGATGGGCTGCTATTACTGCTAGACATTTTGTGAATATTCTAGGTGCAGTAGTCACTCCGAATGGAAGTACTTTGAATTGATAGTGATTTTCTGCTATCACAAATCTGAGATATTTGCGATGTGCTGGATGGATAGGAATATGGAAATATGCATCCTTTAAGTCTAGTGTGGACATAAAGTTGCCTTGTTGTAGAAGTGGAAGCACTTGTTGAAGGGTAACCATATGGAAGTGTTCTGACAGTATGTATAGGTTTAACGGTCTTAGATCAAAGACTGGTCGTAGAGACCCATCCGTTTTGGGGATTAATAAGTAGCGAGTAAACTCCTGACCCTTGATGTTTTAATGGAACTAGTTCTATAGCTTCTTTTATTATAAGAGCTTGTACCTCTTGTTTGAGAAGCTGTTGGTGTTGTCCCGAGGGTTTGTGAATGCGAGGTGGAATATTGGGAGGATTGCTGGTAAGCTCCAGGCAATAACCATGTTGGATAATACCCAAAACCCATTTGTATGTTGTGATGGATTGCCAAGTGGGAAGAACCTGTTGTAATCTTCCCCCGACAGGTGATGAATGGTCGGGGGGGAAAGTGGTATCAAGTCACTGCTCGTTAGAGGACTGGGAGGTACGTGTTGGTGTAACATTCCCTCTTCCTTTAAAATTGTTTCCTCTATAGTTACCCCTGTAGAATCTTCTAGAGGGGGATGATAGATGCGGCCACATCTTCATATAAGACACAAACACTGAGGTGTTAGTGTTCGTTTTGGAGCCTCCTCTGTAAAAGCAGGGACAAAAGGAACCTCTGGTAGAAGGAGACTGAAGTACTCCCATAAACTTTGGTATCTTTTCATTTTTTTTCCCAAGGGACTGATCTATTTGAGGCCCAAAAAGGTGTCCCTTATTAAAGGGTGCAGTAAGAATGGTTTGTTGCACTTCTGGTTTGAAACCAGAAATTCTGAGCCATGCATGTCTCCGGAGCATAATGCTAGTGTTGATTCCTCTAGCTGCAGTATCTGCAGCATCTAATGCACACCTGATAGACGAATTAGAAATAAGTTCCCCTTCTTGTACTATTTCTTGCCCCCTCTTTTTAGGTCGAGCCTGAGCCAGCGCGCATGAGCTGCTCTGCCTGGCTTCTTGTAAGTACTCTAAACCACTCCGTGTGGGTCTGACTCCTCCCACACATAGGATTGGCTTTTGCGGGTGTCTTTCAATAATGAAAGCACGCAAATGGCTAAAGGCGGGCGCATGTCCCACCTTTAATGTTCACTCCCACAGCGTTTTGCTCTCGGGAGCGAGCAGCGGCGCACAGGATGGCAGCTGCATTCCTCGTGGGTCAGGTTACCGTGCATGCTCTTTCGCTTGCAATCTGGTTCTTCTCTGTTTTCTGTCCGGTTTCCTTTTCTCCACGACCCCAATCCACTGGCTCGACAACACGCTCCTTGGCTCAAGCAGGGAGCGGTCTTCAAATGTTTAATTCCCGATAGACTATCAGAATCTTCTGTGTGCGTCTCGATCGCAACTTCAGTGCGTGCATCTGGTAACAATCATCCTGATTGGAACTGCAGTGCGAAGTGTTTTTTTTATTTTTATTTCTCTTCTGTTTTGTTTGTTAGTGTGTTTTCATTTTGCGTTTACGTTCAGTGCGTGCATCTGGTAACAATCATCCTGATTGCCACTGCAGTGCGACATGCTGTATTTTACAACTGCCGAAAGCGCTATAACACAAGGTATTTTATCAAGTAAACACTATGAACTACATTAATAAATACACATTTACGTCCCTTTTTTTGGAAGGCCTAGAGTGAGTTACAGATGCCTTATATGGGCCTTGACGATTATTGGGGACAGGGCTTTTGCACAACTTCAGGCCACTTTTTAATCCCACCCACTCTCTACCACTGCTGCCACTGTGCCTACAAATGATCAGATGGTGGTAAGTTACCTTGGGGTAATCTCGCTCAGTACAGCAGTATTTGAGTCCCACTCCATTACCCCACACTTCTCACTCCTAGCAGCGAAGTAAAATAGCAAAGAGGACCATATGCGCGTTATTTACCTTTCGCCGTGTTCTGCAGTTCAGATGCTCCATCTGGGGTGCTGTGTCCAGTTGCATGGGTGTAATAGAATTAAAGGCACGTGACAGACACAGTCCGGTTGAAAAGGGAATTAACAGGGCACACCGCGGACGTAGATGAGCGGGGGTGTCAGGCAGGAATGGTTAGTTACAAGGGAAGACGGCCCAGTTTGATACCTCCATCACCCTCTTTGAAACTGACTCCTAGAGTCGTTTTTGTTGCTTAAAGTACTATTTTAGGTTGTTTAATTTTTAAGTCTGGCCTACAGTCAGCTTTAGCTGTCTGGGGAGAGAGCCAATGCAAAGAAGCCCTGTCACTTGCCCACAAGCGGCGAGACCTATTGGCTTTGCCAATGCTAGTCTTCTTTACGTTTTACTATATTCTTGGAACCGTTTTTTGTTTGTGTGCATTTAAAGGCCAAATTGTACCTACAAAACTGGACAATTCACTGCTAATCTACTGATTACTCCACTTTCATTATCGTGATTTATTTTTGACTTAAGTGCTTCACCTAATGTTTAGTTTCTCTTGTCCGAGGTCGAACAACACTGGAATTCTTGTGCAGCGGGGGGGGGGGGGGGCTTCCCCCTCCAGCTGCTGTCTAGGTCAAAGCGAAGTTCTGCACACAGTGCCATTTTACAGTAAATAAGGAATGAATGAAAACAAACATGCTCTCCCTTACAATGAGTTTCTCAACACAATTTTCCTTAATTGTGTGAAGTTGGAAAAAAAAAAATATATATATATATATATCTATCTATCTATCTATCGGGGAAAATCAAGTGAGGGTCGATTTTGTTTATTCAATAATAAATCGCATGAATGTTTATTTGCTGGACTAAATACATTTAATAGCAAAGGGTCTGCCTATTTACTTCACTCAAAGAAGCACACTGACTTCAAAGAACAGATCTGCCTCGCAGAAAACTTCACAAAATCGGATGCTTCTGCTTGTTACAAGAATGAAAACAGCAACGTGTTCAAATCGCTTCTCACAGCTTCTGTCTGCACACTTTTTTCTCTCGTTGCACCACGATTCAAAACAAGCATGATTTACGTGATTGTGTTCATTTCATAAAATGGAAGTCCAGTCTAGCATGAAAACTCGATGCCTTAAACTAAGCCAACCATTTCGAATCAGAACTACAGGTCCCAGCATGCAAAGTGGGCCTGGCCGGACTACCCTTTCCTCGCATGGTATTGAACTGGGAAACTGATCTTACATGTTTTGAAGGACAAGTAGATTTCTTTCCTACATGATTGTTTTCAGGACACTGTTTCTAGTCCAGGGATTTCATGTTCCACTATTATCTGGTGGGTGAGTTCAAATAGTTCGTTGTCATTGCCTATGAATACAAGTCCGGCTACACATTCGGTTGCAAAATAAAATCAGTGTACTATAAATGAGGCGTCTTGATGAGCTGTGTGGCAACCTCACCGTCATGGCCGACAGTAACAAGCACGTGTTGGGACCGAGGTGTGTTTTCACACAAAAATTGGATATTATATGGAAATGTTAAAGACTACAGCTCATAGCTTGGTATTTTATTGACATTTTTAGGAAACAGTCCATTTTAAAGCACATTGCACTGGCAAACTTGGTCAAAATCAGATACAATTCTACAAATGGGTGGGGTGAGCTTTACCCAGCTCTTTCTGGTAAATATATAGCACATTTACAGTTGTAACACACTTTGCCAATATCACAGATGGAAATATCTTCAGTCCTGGGTTTTCATTTTTATAGGTCATTGTTTTCAGGAGTGTGTTTCCAATTTGTTTGAGTCACTTGAACAGAGACTACTCACTGCATGCACAAGTTTATTATAAAAAAATAAATTAAAAAAAACGCATCGGACAAGGAGTTCCAACAGCTAAACGTGAACGGGTAACCATAGATGTGGGGGGTTTTCAACAAGTAATATAAGAAAAATTGGGTAAATAGTGCTTTACAAATTACATGGAGGGCATGCAGTTTCTGCTCAAGGAATATGTGAGAAATTGTTCCATTTAGAGCACAACATTAAAAGCATATAGGAAGAGTGCAAAGCACCATTAACACTCTCCTCATCCTTCTTTTTGGGTCTTCTGCATACACAAGCGCAGTCTCTTTATACGTCTATAATCTTCTCTCCCCTTCTTTCTCTTTCTTGCACATCATTTCTCCTACTCTGTCTGGAGTTCATTCACCACTTCATGCACAAACTACCTATCCCTCTCAATCTTCCTTTCTATCTATTCTATACTGGTCTCACCCCCTATCTGTTCAACAAGCTACATAATTCCAATACACAAATACACTACACCCCACACGATTTGACAACTAACGATAACAATTCAAACCACATAATTCCGCTATAAACATACATCCACTCCACTGCAAACAAAAAAAACATAAGTAAAAAAACATTGTCCTTTACAACGCCAATAGCTAACTTTCACTAATGCGAGACCAATTGCATTGCAAATGCTTGTTGTGTTCTTCTGGGAGATATTTTAATAATTCTTCCATTTCATCCCAGTGAGCTCTATCGTATCTGATCAACAGACCCTTTGTGTTAGCTATACGCCAATGATTGGCTGATTGAGCAGCCACTCTTTTCCCCGATGCATCTATAAATTTGGATTCTTAATCTGGAGGTGGTACTTCCCGTTTGCGAATTTGCTCTTTTACAGGCACTAGAGACCACTAATTATTCCAACGGCAATTGACCCCTAATGAAGACTGAGTAAGATGGAGGGGGTTTATATTTTTTGTCTACTCTAGGTGTTAATATACATGCTCTAACTGGGTCTTTAAAGGTATGTTGAGACATACTAATGATATTTTTAAGCATAGGCAACATTTGTGTTGTTCTGTGTGTGTTTTGTAATGTTTCAAATAAAAAAATCTTCCTCCAGTGCTTCTTTGTGTAAAGGCACTCTGTGGTAATTAGCTACTCTAGCAATTAAGTCCTGATATGCAGCATTATCATCAGGAGGGGAAGGTTTTGCTGGGTATAGATCCCGGTCTGAATCTTGAGGTGGCTCTTTGTTATAGTCATCCCAGGGATCTGGTGGTGGCTGATTAGAATTGTCATCCCTTTAAACATAGGGGGCATCAACACCAAAGAGGGACTTCAAATAGATTCAGGCAACCACTGTGATAATAATTGCGTTAATGGCACACTAATAAATACAACAGTAATCAGTGGATGTCTGCAATAATTATTACTTCGATCTCAGTGATTCAGAAATACCTCCGCTACCAAAGTCATTGTCACGGATATATCCCAGTTGGTGGACCACAGTATTAAAAAAAAAAACACACACACACACACACACACACACACACACTATTGTAAATCATAGTTATCCATTTCATATAGGACACAGATTTTTTTTTTTGATCAATGTAACTTCACAATGTTTATTCTTCTAAAGTTATCCACTTGTAACTGTTAGAAAACACCGAGTTTCCTTTTCTTATTAATATATATCTGAGATTCATTTAAAAACGCCTTGCAGCGATACAGCTTTTCAGCTTCCATCAATGTCCGTTGAGGTCAATTAGTTCGGTATATTTTCATGTTCACCGTTGAAAAATGTTGGGTGGGCATCGCAGAGTTGAAATGTAGAGGTATCTTAGCCGTTAAACTTGCATGCTTTGTCAATCATGTGAACTTTTCATGAAATGTGACTGGCCAAGATTTTTCCCTGCACTATTTTGGAATTCACAAATTCCAGACTTTCGCATCATTGGAAAAAAATTCACACAAAAGGGAATATTACATAGCAGTTCCAGGCCACAAAGTGGGGTATGAAGTGCCGAAAAATTGGTAAAAGAGAAAAAATGTAATTGACTAAATATGAGAAAAAGAAGCAACAGTGTGGCGGTGATGAACAAGTTATTTACCTTCGGAAAGGCCTTATCTGGTAGAGACTATATCTAGCGCAGATTCTGTACCTTTTGAATTTCTCCAGGAGTTGGACTGGATCCGGAAGATTTTATGAGCAGTACCCCTGCGCGCCGTAGGCGACATCGATTGGCTCTGTGCCCGTCATTGGCATCATCCATGCTGGAAGTGATGTGTGCCTACATAGGCGTCATCCAGGCCAATGCGTAGCCAATTTTGATGCAGAGCACAACCCACCTAAAAATGGTCCGCTTCGGCACCGCCTGACCCCACAAAGAGTTGGTCGTCCACCCAGAACTCGTGTACGGTCAAGGTAGAACGACAATGCTCTTTTAGGGTCCAGACGGTGGAGTCCCTCTTCTTCATTAGAGTGATGTGGAGGAGCATAAAAGGTAGGCAAGGTGATAGACTGGCATACATGAAAAAGGGTTACCACTTTTGGTAGAAAGGAGGCCCAACTGCGAAGCACCACTTTGTCAGGATAGAGATCAGGCGGCTTAGATGATAAGGCCTGCAGCTCTATGGCCAGACGTAACCGCTACAAGGAAGGCTATTTTCAGTGCGAGTAGCATGAGGTGACAGCAGTGTAGAGGCTCAAAAGGAGCGCACATCAAAAAAGTTAAAACCAAATTAAAGGTTCCACTGAGGCATAATGAATGGGGAAGGAGGAAAGAGATAAGTTAGACCTTTGAGAAACTTATGTACAATAGGTGACTGGAACAAAGAGCACAGTTGATCCGGCAACCACAAGGCAGCAGAATTGGGAGATCGATAGCCCTTAAGAGGGTCTAGAGCAGATCCCTGCTGGGCAAGAGAAATAATGAAAAGCAGAACTTCAGGAAGAGGGGCGGAAAAGGGGATAAATTGATTTTTCTGCACACCATGCCACAAATGTTTTCCAATGGAAGCCGTACACAGTCTTGGTGGAGGGACGCTTAGCTGCCAAGATGACATTACAGACTTCAGGAGGTAGGTCAAAAGCTGTCAACTGTTGCTGCTCAATCTCCACGCAAAAAGGCGGAGAGAGGACAGGTTCGGGTGAAGGCCCCACCCCGGCTGCTGTGACAGAAGATCCTCCCTAAGGGGCAGCTTGATCAGAGGATCCATGGCCATGCTCAGAAGCTCGGGATTCCAGACTCTCCATACCCAGTCCGGAGCCACAAGGATGAGTTGTCCCTGGTCGTTCCTGATCTTCTTGAGAATTCTGGGCAGGAGTGGGACGGGCGGAAAGGTGTACAGGAGGCCTAGGCTCAACTCTAGACAAAAAGTCTCAGAGCGAGAGACGCATTGGAAACTCCTGTGCACAAAACAGCTGACAATGTGCATTCTTGGCTGTGGAGAACAGATCAAGCCAAGGCTCTCCCCACTGCTGAAAGAGACCTTGCGCCACCTCCGGGTGGAGTCGCCATTCATGATCCGCTACGCATAATCAGCTGAGTTTGTCCACTCTGGCATTCAGGGAACCCGCAGGTTGTTGAACCACCAGGGATATGTCCTGCTGTTCCAGCCATGTTCAGAGACGCAGTGTCTCCTAGACAAAAGGTCCACAACCCCACTCCACCCTGTTTGTTGTAGTACGACATGGCGATGGTGTTGACTGTGAACACTTAACCTTCCCCGAATGGAGGGCAGAAAGGCTTTAAATGCCAGTCAGAATACATGGAGCTCCAGCAGGATGATGCGGAGTCGGGATTCCGCCGGAAACCAGAGTCTTCTGATCTTCACCTCTCCCAGATGGCTGCCCCATCCCAGGAGGGACGCATGTTACTACTGTGAAATCTGGTTGGGGAAGGGAGAAGGGTCTGCCTCCGACTAAACTGCGGTTCGTTAGCCACCACTGCAGATCGTTAGCAGTTCCCGCCGAGATTTGGAACAAGTCGGAGAGATTCCCCTGATGCTGCACCCACTGAACTTCAGGTCCCACTGCTGAGTCTGCATATGCCATCTGGTATGTGTCACCAGCAGAATGACAAGGCCATGAGGCCCAGCAGCCTCAGAGTGAGTCTCATCGAAACCCAGGATAGAGGCTGAAATATTAGTATCCCATACTGAATATCTCAAACTTACTGCTCGGGAGGATACTGCACAGGACGACGGCCCTTCTATGGTAACAGTCTGTGTCAATCGATCAGTAGCTGTTGTTCCTAGTCTGTCAAGAATTCCGCTTCCACCACTAGTGCCATAGTATGTGCTAGGCGTTGGCCATGTCTGGAGAGAAAGGTTTTTTTATTTTTGAGCAGGCCACAGGCTGCACAGTCCTGCTAGTTATGCTCCGGCGGCAAGCAGAAGTTGCAGACATCATGCTGGTCTCAGAAGGCGTATTTTGCCCCTCATGGGGGAGGGGCAATAAGAGGCCTTTCCTTGCAGCTGCCCAAATTACCAGCGACACCTGAACTGTCCCCTTCTGTTGGCCTCAGTCTGACACCTTGTGAGTTTCCAAGTGCCTCCCTTGAGGTCCTAGGGGTCTTCAGAAGTGTACCCCTGTGGTGGATTGGGACTTAAAGGACTAAGTCAGAAGGTAAAATCTTTGACCAGGACAAACCCGGTTCCTGTCCGACCTGCCTTCCACCGCAGTCAGCCTCAAACTGGGCCTAGGTCCTGGTCTACTGCCACCATTGACTATCACTAGCGCTTTGTGACACTATTTTTACTTAAAACTTTAAACAGTCATACTGCCAGCTCCCCTTATTGTTTTTTTGTCATTTAAGTGGCATTTTGTTTATTAAATGTTGCTCTATTTTTATGGCTCTGTGCCATAGTTATTAGGGGGACCAGCTCAGGTCTATTCAGAGATGTTAGTGGTTCACCCCGACAAGAAAGATTGTGATTACGAGAGGAGTACTTACTACCCCCCTCAACTAATAACCTAATTTTTATTACACTTTGACAAAAGGCCAGATCCTGTATCTGATAACTGGGACACATGGGATACTGCATATGGCAGGAATGTTCAATGCTTAGGATTATCACTTAAGATCCCTAGAAGGAGAACTATGGTTGCCAACAGACATGCGCAAAGTTCAAAGGCACTTGTTCTTCAAAATGTAAGCAAATAGACAAGTAACCTGCAAGTCTGCTAACAACTGCACATTCAATAAATGGAGAGCCACTCACTTTTCAATTCATATAAATCAGCGTTTAATCGTTTGATAAATCTTTAATAAAAATCGGTTTCATCCTCCGCACAAACTCATATGTAGAAATATTTGTAAGCACAATTTCCACAGGTAATAAACACTTTAATTGTGATAGTCAATGTTCTATTCTCTAATGGTTTAGAATCCCAAAAAAGAAAAATATAATAACTGTACAAAAAACGAGGTGACTAAGTACACACTCAAGGACAATGCTTGTGTGGATGAATAAGGACTAGATTCAAGTAACGGTTCTTCAAAAAGTCCATAAGCAGAAAATAATATAATCAACACATTTCAAGAATACTGATCCCTCTTCTTCAGGATTTGACCTCCACAGTTTATCTCGGTTTTCTCATTGCAATGTTTGAGGCAAAGGCACTTCTCTCCTAAATCACAAACTGCTGCTGTGGTTTATTTATCTTCAATGAACATGTCAGACTTTATTTCTGAAAAGGGTGAGGAAAGAAATGTGTGAATGTTAAGGAAACTTATCCCTCAACCCAGCTTTCTTTACCACTACGCATATTTTTAGTGAAACAAATAGATACCGTTCAAAGATTCACAATCAGATCTCAGGAGAGGAAGAAAAACTCCTGATATTTATATAAATATATATATATATATATATTTATTTTTTTTTAACACGCCTCTTTTGTTGTGACCCTCCAAAATAGTTATCCACTGCAAAATAAAAGTATTTTAAAATAAATGTAGTGTTGCATCAGCTTTTCAGTGTCACACTGAAAAAAATACAATTCTAGTTGCAAAAACCAATGCCGCATGGTTAAAATTCAAAAATTAGTAATTAAAAAAAAAATACAATCTCTTACCAAAAATGTTGTGAATTATAGCTAATATTTCAAAGCTCCAATTTATTATTGTATTAGTATCCAATGAGAAATGCACTATCCGGTAGTTAGAAAATGAAATGTCTATGCTTCGACTCCAGGTCCAGTGGCACCGGCACATTTATGTACCCTGAGTACCAGCTGGGGAAGACCTGGACTGCACAGTCACCCCAGGTGCAAGACAGTCAGCAGCCTATATAGGGCCTGGGAGTCTGGGCATAAGGGTTCTCCGCCAGTTTGTAGTGGAGGGGCTGTGCAAGATGCTGCAGGAAAGGAGCACCAGGAGCCAGGTAGAGAAGGCTGGCCTAGAGAGCCAGTAAATCCATCTCCCCGCAAAGTGTGGCCTTTAAAGGTGGGTAGAACTCACCACCAGGATCAAAACACATCAAAGAACTTCCAAATCGACCCAACAGGGCTGGAGTTATGCCCAAGTGAAGATTTTACCTTTAAGGTTAGAAAAAACAGAGCATGTGGCACTCCACTATATTTCGAAATAGAACTCCCGAGGTGGGCCATGGCAGAGAGTGGGCACATCTTTATCTAAGGAGAAGAAAAGTGCATGGGAACCCCCCACCCTGGAATGCAGATGGTCCCCCAGGGTCCCCCTTACCAACCAGAGGGTCAGCACTGTGTGAATGGGGCCTGGACACCATTCCAGGGACCCCGATGGAGGAGGTCGGCAGACAACAAAAAGACATTCGAGGCCGCCGCAAGATGTCCTGGGGACCCCATCCCCAGGACACAGAGCCAAGAGAAAGGGAGCACTGCCACACTCCCACAGGAAGCTATGCCATATCCCACAAACAGGCAGGATAATAAACCTTCCGTGCCCCGCACAGCCAATGGATGGTCCTTACCGGGCAAGGAGCTGGTTTGGTACCGCAGGAGCGGGTTCCCCGTCCTGCCATTGACAAGGAAACCAAAGCTATCCGTGCCTTGGGTGGAAACAGGGCACCTACATTAATTTAAAAAAAAAAAAAAAAAATTGCAATAAGTAAAAAAAAAAAAAAAACCACCATGAAAATCAGCGTGAGGCGAAATCAAAAGCTGCTCATTAAGAAATGTTTTTTTCCCTGCTGGAGCTCCTTGTAATGCCCTGCAAGAGCTTATTTGCAAAATTTCTGATCCTTGTGGTGCCCAAAGAAGGGGGATGGACCCCAGGCGCATGTCTTTTTAGGGATCCCTGAGGTACTGCAAGCCACCCACCCACAATGGTTCACCAAAAGTAACCCTATTTTTCCAAGTGTCTTGAGGACATGATCCCAGGAGATGGTTGGGTTGTTTTGTAGCACTCCCAGAGCTGGAGATTTTGCTCCTTGCTTTTAGAGTGCAGTGACCCCTAGTGATTGGTTCTATGGCTATGTTATTTGGCACTGTGAAAGTAAAAGACAGCAATTTTGGGCCTAGTGTCGGAGCTAAAAAAAAAAAAAACATCTAAGATGCTGTTTCGGCGACACTGAAATCGTTCTTACACATTTCAAATGATTTTACTCTATATTTTCATCCTACAGGCACCTCCGTTTCACCTAGCATAGGATATAAGATGCAAGGCAGCAAAGAATTTCTGATTGAGGATTTGTGAGGGTATTTATCAAGTGCACGTAGGCCAAAGATTAATATTGCAAGATACTCCGAGCAATGGTAAAAGCTGCAAATGTAGCCATTATGGAAAGATCAAAGTCTAGCAAAGGAAATAGAAGACAAAGAACGGAGGAACATAGGGAGGTTATGTAGGAAGCTGGCTCTGTATATACTAAACCAAAAAGGAGATATAGTGTGCACAGTCCAGTGAGTCCCCAAAGGTATGGTAGAGGTTAAAGTAGAGAATACCTTACTCAATTTAGTGGTAGCTGGGCTGAGCAGTTAGGTCTATCAGAGGGTAGTGTGAATGCATCTGGTGTATATACTCCTACAAGGCAGGAACACACTCAATGACCGACTCCAGGCCAATTTTATGTTAAAAAAAACAAAACACAAACACAACAATTTAATTTCTAGGAGCCAAGTAGAACTCCGTTACAGGTAAGTGGACTTCATTTGCAATACTATCAAGTTATTATTGGCAAAAGGGTTGTAGAGCATCAAACAATACTTTACATGTGCATGAAATGCTTGTCAATGTAAAAAGTGACACGTATTTAGGAACAGCGCAGTGAGAGACCAATGCAATCCTATGGGAGGAAATACATGCGAGTAACTTACAGGTAAGCAAGCAGTTTTGAGATTCAGCCTCCAGGGGTTTGGATCACCACTGGGCAAGGGTCGGACCAATGTAGGTACTGCACCACCAGCAGCACTGGGGTGGCCGGATGCAGAAGTCACTGGGCTCAATGTTAACCTACGGAGGCTGGGGGCACCTCAAAGAGGCACCAGTTACAGGTATGTACCTGCAGTTCAGAGACACAGGCCCTGGGGTTAAGATCAGCACTGAAGGGGCCACCAAATAGCACTAAGACTGCACCACCAGAGGCACAGGGGCAGTAAGGTGCAGAGTGTAAAGTGCAAAGGAGGTGTCGGGGGCCCAGTTGAAACCAATGGAGATCCTCTGTTGGGAAAACTGCTGCAGGCTCTGTTCCGAAGGCTGGCTGAAGGAATCCCATGACTGGAGAGGTAAGTTGGATTGTGGGGGGGAGGGGGGGACCTGGACACAGTTGGTTGGGCACACCAAGGCCGGGGGCTGTGGGTGCAGGGGAATCTTTAGGCGTCAGGTTTTTCTCACCAGATCTGGTAGCAGTCGGGGGGGGGGGGGGGGGGACACCCTTCAGGTTGAGGCTACATGCGTCGAGGGGGAGGTCAGGAGAGGTCGTCCAACTCTGGATCCCAGGTCAAGACCGCCGGGAAGACTTCACTGTGCCGGTGGGCCACTTGGGCTGTGGGCGTCGGATGCAGGGTAGAGCAAGTGCTGCGGATCCGCCTGGATCCGGAGTCCTTGAGTTAGTTTCTTGTTGGACGAATCCAGTGTTCATGGGAGACAAGAGTCTTTGTTGAAGACAGCGCAGGACCCCAGGCTTCTTGGAGGTTGCTGGCTACTGGCCACGTCGGTTTCTTGGAGCAGGGTCGCTGGAGGAAGAGAAAGGCCGGCAGGGCTGGGGCCAAGTCAGTCGTCGTCTCCACTGCTGCATGGCTCTTCGGTCCTTCGTAGGTCGTCAAATCTGAGGAACAAGGTTCAAGGGAGCCCTTAAATAATAAATTTAAGGGCGTTACTGAGGTCGGGGGGAGTAGCCAATGGCTACTGTCCCTTAGGGTGACTACGCCCTTTGGTGCCCCTTCCCTTTGGGGAGAGGGGCACATCCATAGTGGGCCTAATTCTCTAAAGCAAGATGGATAATTTTTGAGAGAGGGGTTCACCTCAGCTCCCGGCGACCTTACGGGAGTGCCAGGCTAAGGTGGACACTCCTACTCTGCTTACTAATTTTTACACCGGTCCTGCTGCCAAAAAGTGGCGTTAGGACAAGGGGGCGGGCATTCCACAAGTTTGAGCTGCCCAAATCAGCATAACACAAGGTGAGAACCTTTGAGGCTCACCGCCAAGTGTTGCTGTTCCTGCTAATGGGAGGTGAGAAGCACCTCCACCCAGAGCAGGCTTGGTTTCTGAACTCTGAGAGCACAAAGATTTCACACACCACCGTATTTGCGGCTAAAAGTAGCGCCCTAACTGTTGGGACCTACTAGCCCCATAGGAGAGTGAGGAGGGGAGACCCCTTTGGTCAGACGTGTGAATAGAGAGAACTCCCGCCTCTGCACCTATATCCGATCACCTCGCTTCCTCGCAGTTAGGGCGCTACTTTTAGCCGCACATACGGTGGTGTGTGAAATCATTCACCTCACCTAGTGGAACCCTCACCAGCATAGCACGGTAAGGGCGGAGCCCGTTTATATAGTATAGGTCCTGATGAATGCCACGGACCCCTCGGGGCCAGTGGTCAGAAACATGTTGACCACTTATAGTACGGTGGGGGGACAATAGAATCCCCAGTACACCGACCATTTCATTTTTTAAATACCATACAGATGCCAGTCACATTAAAATGAGTATGACATCTGTAATGGCCTTTTAAACTTCACATTTTTTTGTAAGGGCCCCCACTTAGTTTTAGAAGTGCATCCCTGTCTTCAGGTGTATGCCCGCCCTCTATCAAACCAAGTTTTTAGAGGGCGAGGACTGGTCAATGATGAAGCATGACACCAGGTGGTGTGTGTGAGACCAGTCTGTCACTTTTTGTGAGATGCCTGCACTCACAAGGTAGCATTTAGGTCATCATACTAGGAGCGGCTCTTTTGTGTTAAACATTATAGTTTGGAGACTGCCTACTCCTAGCACCCCGTGCCTCTAGTTCCCTTCCCCAGGTCTTTCCTGAGGTTTTGTGGTTAAACATCTTTCATAGATTCACATGCCTGAATCTTTCCCCGTCGTCGGGATGGGAGTCCCCGGTATATAAATAAAGTAATGTCTCATAAGACAGAGAGCAATAGGCCCAAGGCCTCACATTAGTAACATATCCAGGTCCTTTTGTAAAAAGGACCAAACTCTAGAGAACAACCAATCAGCTGTCACCACCCTCTGGAACCTTCCTGGAAGGAGCTCTAGTCCCTCAGATTTTCTTAAGCACAGTGCTATATAGAGGTACAACAGAGTACTAGGTGAGCCCTTCCAAGGGAGGCGGGTGGGTTGCATGTGAATCTATGAAAGATACCAATACTGGATAACTGCAGTTACAGGTAAGTAACGCATTTCTTATCCAGTATTAGGGTATCTTTCATAGATTCACATGCCTGAATCAGAATAAAAAGCAATGATGAGCACATTTCCTTTTGTAAAGAATGCAAAAGTTATAGAAACAACAGAAATGTGAGTCTAGAGAGAGATAGAGGTTGGCGGAAAAGGAAGGAAGGCTCACCTTTATTGAAATAGATGACGCAGCACCGCCTGTCCCACCGCAGCATCCTTCATTAGCTCCGAATCCAAGCAGTAATGCTTGGTAAATGTATGCGGCGTCTACCATGTTGCCGCTCTGCAAATGTCAGTTATAGGCACGCCCGCAAACAATGCCATAGAAGTAGAAACTGCCCTAGTGGAATGGGCACGAATTCTTGATTGTAAAGGTTGACCAGCTTGTTGGTGACAGAAGACAATAGCACCAGAAATCCATCTAGAAATACTTTGTTTTGTAAGGGGAAAACCTTTCCTAGGTAGACTAAGCCACGAAAAGTTGGTTGGACTTGCGGAAAGCTTGTGTCCTGTCAAGGTAGAATTTAAGGCAGCGTTTCAAATCCAGTGAATGTAGGGCTCTTTCTGCTGCTGTTTGAGGATTTGGAAAGAAGGTCTTTAGGACAATAGGTTCGTTAAGGTGGAAGTCAGACGGGACTTTGGGTATAAATTTCGGATTAGTCCGCAGAATTACCCGATCGTTCTTGAATTGAAGGAATGTGTCTTGTATTGTGACTGCGTGAAGCTCACTGACTCGTCTTGCGGATGCAAGGGCCAGAAGAAGTGCAGTCTTCCAGGAGAGGAACTTGAGGTCAGCTCTGTGTATCGGCTCAAAAGGATGTCTCAAGTTGAGCAAGGACTGTGTTGAGCTGCCATGTTGGAGGCAGAGACTTTACTGGAGGGAAAGTCCGAAATAGACCTTTGAGAAATTGTTTTATCAGTCTATTTGACTAAAGAGAAGGTCCTGTAGAAGATCTCCTAAAACGGGAAATTGCTGCCAGGTGAACTTTGATGGAAGCGTGAGCGAGGCCTGAAGTTGCTAGATGGAGAAGGTATGGTAAAATTTCTTCCGAAGAGGATGTGAGAGGATGCACCTTAGCCAATCTACACCAGATACAGAATCTTTTCCATTTGAAAGAATAAGTTCTATTTGTACTATCTGCTCGAGCGCGAGATAGAACTGCCCTGCAGTCTGGAGGAATGTTTAGGCCCTGAAATTCGTGGAACTCAGGAGCCAGGCCGATAATTTGAGAGATGCTGGATCCGGGTGTTGGAGTGGTCCCTGGTCCATTGTGAGGAGAGATGGAAACGGTGTCAACGGAATTGGAGGCTGCAGGGAGAGGAGATGGAGTTCCGTGAACCAATGTTGGCGAGGCCATGCTGGAGCTATTAGAATTAGTAGCGCAGGGCTCTGCCTTCATCTTCCTGAGGACCCTGGGAATCAGGGGAATCGGTGGAAAGGCGTAGGCAAATACGCCGAACCATGCTATTGAAAATGCATTCCCCAGAGACCCCTGTTGGGGATGCCAGCTTGTGAAGTGTTGGCGTTGTGCTGTGTGGCAAACAGATCCAACAGTGGTTCGCCCCACTGAGAGAAGATGCTGTTGAGTGTATCTTGGTTCAACTCCCACTCGAGGAAGGTTGTCTGCAGTCTGCTTAGTGAATCTGCCAATGTATTTTCTTTTCCTGGAACATACTCCGCTCTCAGGGAAATTGTGTTGAAGTGACCAGTTCCAAATTTTTTGAGATTCGAGAGAGAGAGAGTGTGAGCGAACGAGTTCCTCCCTGTTTGTTTAGGTAGTGCATCGTCGTAGTATTGTCCGTTCTGACGAGCACTAGTGAAGCTTTTATCCTGGGAAGGAAAACCAGGAGGGCAAGATAAGACTGCTTTCAGCTCTAGGAGGTTTATGTGCAACTTTCGCTCGGAAGATGACCACTTCCCGCTGATCTGAAGCTCCTGAAGGAAGGCTCCCCAACCTTCTAGAGACGCATCCGTGGTTATCACTTGAGGAGAGGCTTGAGTTAGAAAAGGTAGGCCTCGAGAGAGATTTTGTGGATGAGTCCACCAGTTTAGAGAGGCGACCATCTGAGGAGTCACCTGTATGATGTCGAAGGATCCGCCGATTTGAATCCACTGAGTGGAGAGCCTCTTGGAGAGGACGCATGCGGAGGAGACAGTAGGGTACCAGGAGAATGCAGGAGGACATCATTCCGAGGAGGGATTTGAATAGGCGCACTGAAAGAGACTCTTTTCCTTATGCGCTCTGCTAATTGCCGGAGTTTTTGTTGCCGTTCCTGTGATGGGTAAGCTTTTTTCAGGACCGTATCCAGGACAGCTCCTAGAAATGTTATCCTCCGAGAAGGTTGCAGGACCGATTTGTCTGGGTTGAGGGTGAGACCCAATTTTCTGAAAAGCCGTAGACAGGCTCTGGAAGACTTCCTCGCGCTGTCGAGAGAGGGCGCCTTGACGAGCCAGTCGTCGAGATAAGGGAAGACTTGGTGATGCTGCTGCCTGAGGTATGCAGCCACTGGGGAAAGACACTTTGTGAATATGCGCGGAGCTGACTTGAGCCCGAAAGGCAGAACTCGAAACTGGTAGTGCCTGCCGGCCACGGCGAACCTCAGAAACTTTGTGTTTTTTGTGGATAGGAATATGAAAAGAGGCATCTTGGAGATCCAAGGATACCATGTAGTCTTTCGCATTGAGAAGCTGCAAGACTTCTTGAATGGTGACCATGCGAAACGATGGTTTCTTCAAGAATTTGTTTAGACTTCTCAAATCTAGGATTGGCCTCCATTTCTTTTCCTTTTTGCGCACCAAGAAGAATCGGGAGTAAAAACCTTGTCCTCTTTGATGAGCAGGAACCCTTTCTATGGCTCCCTTCTGGATCATTGATGATATTTCCAGGAGTAAGAGGTGCAAATGTTTGTGAGCCATAGGTTGAGGAGGTGTCGGAGGAGTTTGCACAAATTCTAGAGAATATCCAAACTGTACCAGTTGGAGAACCCAACGATCTGTTGTGATTTGATTCCAATTTTGAAGATAGTGGGATATCTTTCCTCCTACTTTGGAGGGTGGAGATGTAACTGGGATCGGCGGTAGAGAGAAGTCATTGGCGTCGGGCGGAATCCTTCTGTCGTCCGGCCCTTCCGCGAAAGGAAGACTTGTTGTATGAAGTCTGTCTCGGTTGCCTTTGCTGAAATTGTGGTCTGTATTGTTGGTTAGAGGAGGAATAGGTAGGATACCTATACTGCTGGTAGCCTCCTCTGTAAGAAGATTGCCCTCTACCCCTTGAGCCTCGAAAAGGGGTTGTTTTATATTGAAGGGTACCCAAAGCTCTGGCTGTAGCCGTATCTTTCTTGATCCCTTGGAGGGCTTCATCTATATGAGCTCCAAAAAGGAGTTGTCCATCATAGGGCATGTCAAGAATTTGTCTGGATTTCAGGCCTGAATGTTGTTGCCTTAAGCCATACTTGGCGCCTTAGGACCGCTGCCCCAGCCAGTTGGCGGAAACCAGTGGACGCGATGTCCATCGCACAGTCTAATTTCAGAAGCCGATCTTTCGCCCTCTAGCAACACCTTTTTTTGCTTCCTCTTTAGACTCCTGCGGCAGGGTCTCTAGGTAGGGTGCAATGTCTGACCACATCTGCCTGTTATAGCGTCCCAATATCGCCAATGAGTTAGACGCCCTTACAGTGAACGCCGACATGGATGAAAAACGTTTCCCAATATTGTCTAAGCGCCTGCCCTCTTTATCCGGAGGTGCTGACAGTGGGGCAGATGGGTTTTTTGATCTGCGTTGAGCTGCCCGAGTAATCACGGAATCAGGCTTTGGATGGGCTATAAGGCAGGCTGGAGCATTGTCAGGAGCTCTATATTTTTATCCAACCTTGGCAAGACTGGAGGAACTGTAGAAGGGGTTTGCATTATTTTTAAGCATTGATCCCAGATATAATCTATGATAGGCATAGATCTAACAGATTTCTTGAAAGGTTCCTTGAAATCGTAAAGGAAACAGTCCTGTTGGTGAGAAGGCATTGGCAGTTGAAAACGTTGTGCTGCTCTTTCCAGGAGGTTGTGGAATCCTCCGATATCTTCTGGAGGCGAGTCTGCCTGAGGAGGTAAAGGCGACGCTGGAAGAGGGATAACAGTCATCCCATTCGTCATGATGTGACTGGGTATCTTGAATTTCCCCTTCTTCTTGTGGCTCATCCTCCTCGTCATCCGTAGAGGGGGGAGGCGGCACAGGCAGTTCAATGGCAGGAGGCGGTGGAGGTGGAACTTGCACCATCTGAGGTGGAGAGAGAACTGGAGCAGGAGACGGAGCAGAGGTAGGGAACCTCTTTTTGTAGTCTGAAATCATGAACTGCAGGTCAGAGACCAGGGCTGAAGGAAGACAAACCATCTGTGGCTGTTGATGATGGGTTTGTTCTTGATAGTACGCCTGTTCATCCATATCTTGATCTTCATACTCAGAGTCCTCTTGATACTTAAGATTGAGTTCAGAAGGGCTTTTTGCAGCCCGGAACATATTGTCCTCGTCCGAATCATCTTCATCCAATAGATGAGGGAAGCAAAGATTGGACCCTACTGGGTGATGTCAGGGAAGGAGTCAGCCTCTGCTGAATTTTTTTTGAAAATATGCACTCTCTGTTTTAGATTTAGGTGTCGTCGACGAGGCCGTCGTCGGTATACTCGTCGTAGTCGACGAAGATTCATCGATGGTAATACAGGGCACCGCCGCTGATGAAGGAACTCTCGTCGACGGAGGGGTCGTCGACGGTACACTCTGTCGACGAACGTACCATCGTCGACGAAGCACTCGTCGTCGAGCAAGCCGTCGACGCTATCTTCAACGTCGACGATTTCTTGATCGTCGACGACAAAGGGGTATGTGCCGTTGACGAAGACGTCGTCGACGAAAGAGATGCCGACGAGACTGAAATTGTGGAAACTGTCGTCGTCGACGAAGTCACTCCAGCAGCTATATGAGGAGATCTTGTCGTCGAAGCCATCGTCGACGAGATGGTAGTCGACGGGGTTGAGGAAGGCTTTTTAAAGGTGTGTTTCACCCTCGGCGGAGGGGTTAGAGGGTCTGAAGCTGTATTTTGCGATTTTTGAAGGGAAGGAGACTCTCTGGCTGCCAAATCCTTAATTTTTGAAGCCTCTGAAGACTGTCTTCTTTTGAGGTTGCTGCGAAGAAGGACCTGGAGAGACACCTCTGGGCCTTTTCGGAGGGGTTTCAGAAGAGGATTTGGATGAGGTCTCACTCTCCTCAGAGGACAAGGGGTCTTCTTTGTCCTTAAGCCTCTGCAGCCAAGTCAAAAGCCTTCCCTCACGGTCTTTTAACGTTTTGGTAGAAAAGGTACGACATACCTTGCAGTCTTTAGGTGAGTGGTCCGGATAAAGACAGTAGAGGCAGTCTTTATGTTGGTCATCGACGTGTAACCTCTTCTTTTTACAGGTACCACAGGGCCTAAAAAGGCCTTTTTTAGGAGTGTCTAACATGAAGACAGCAAGGACTTCACTCAGACAAAGAATCCTGAAGAAAAATACCTTGTAATCCAAGAAATAAGGAAAACCTGAGCAGAGCTCAGTGGAGACTCCCTTAGCACGACGTGCGGTAGAAAATCTGAGGGACTAGAGCACCTTCCAGGAAGGTTCCAGAGGGTGGTGACAGCTGATTGGTTGTTCTCTAGAGCATGGTCCTTTTTACAAAAGGACCTGGATATGTTACTAATGTGAGGCCTTGGGCCTATTGCTCTCTATGTCTTATGAGACATTACTTTATTTATGTACCGGGGACTCCCATCCCGGCGACGGGAAAAGATTCAGGCATGTGAATCTATGAAAGATACCCTAATACTGGATAATCCAGGCAGAACTAGACTCACAAGAACCACTGAAGTAAGGTGGGGGGGTCAATGAAGTGGAGAGCCCTGCAGAGTAGTTTAAGTTGGATAAAACATGGATGAGGAGAAATTAAATTAGATATCTGGTTCGGTTCGCAGGCTTGCCAGTCCCAAAGGTCTAGCAATAGTTCAGTGATTGGGCAGATATACACAGACTTAGGCCTGTGCTAATTAAACATTCACCAAGCCCAACTTTACTTTGTGTGAAAAATGTGGGACAGGCCTGGGATGCTTAGTACTGCAGAACTAGGGGTCGGGGCCAAAGCGACAGCAATAGCCTTATGACTGGTTGAAATTGATTTCAAACATGAAATATTTTAAATTTGTTCCAGATCTTGCAAGCCGGATGGCACAATCAACTGTGCAATAACATCTAAGAAAACCCCAAGTCAAAGAAGGAGTAATGTTCCTAGTTTATCACTTCTAGCTAGATATGCAAAGCATAAACCAGGAGAAGGCACTGAAAAAGCTTTGCAAGAGGGTGCAAAATATAGATGAAAGACATAAGACAATACAATAAAAAGGAATGTGATGAGTAGAAATCTAACATTTCTTTAAAAGGAATGTTTAAAAAAAAAAAAATACAAGAAAAAAAAAAAAAAACTGTGGGGGAGAAAGAACTTCTCCTGAGAGGTCAGCACATCCATTCGACAGAGGGTAAAACAAATACCAGACTGGTGGGAACTGGAAAAGATACATCATATCTCCCACCCTCCCCAAGAGTGGACTCTAGAGCTCAGAAACTTACTATGGTACTGTCCATCCGTAGGATACACCACTCATACGACTGACATAAAGGAGTCCTATGTACCTTGCATTAATTCCAACCCAGTTAGCTGGTCTAATCGTTAACTTCCTCAAGAGAATACGTTTTTATTTCTTTATAACCTGCAAACCTTTAACGAAGATGAGCCACTGCAAAATATCAAAGAAAGAGAAGGCTGATAGTTGCCACGACGATGGGCCAAAAGCTAGTGTTTGGACCCCTCACCTTTCCAATGCCAAGTCGGCATACTGCCTACTCACTGAATGCTGGCACTCCAAAGACCATTTCCACACCATATGTGCACAACTTGCAATATGCCTACTACGTCAATATTGGACTTCAGCTTTCCAATACTGAGGGCGTGCACAAAGTGCTCTGTAGATGCAAAAAGTGAAGCAAGCAGACTGCTGTACATGTTGGGTTGTGTGGGGGCGGGCATATATGAAAATGGTTTAGGGTGTACACTTGTGCCACTAGAATGTGTTTAGGTGCATGCAGATTAGCAGAAAATTCCAGCAGCAGCAAATACTAGTCAGTAAACTAATACAGTTTATTCGTATATTTTGTTCTTCATATATCGTGCCGTTAAATTAATTTCTAAAACAAGAACGGGCGTCATTTAATAAAAATAAATAAAATAAAAAAATAAAAAGTGGCATAGTTAATAGGCCACGACTATGCGAGAGCCACCAGCTTTGGCAATGTGGTTTAGCCATTTTGTACACCAGTGTGGCTGCTGTTCAGCATGGCTAAGGGTTAGTGGCATGACGTGTCAGAATGGAGTGGTGTAGCATGGCGTAGATAGGATTGGGGCAGACTGGAGCAGGGACCAGGGCGGAGCGGAGCATCTGGTTTCTTAACTTATTAAACATTGCTGCAGGGGAGTGCCAAATTCAGCAAACTTCCAGTTGCACTGCCTAAGCATAATGTTCAATGTACATGACATTACCACAATAGGCTATTACATTTCTTTAAATGACCTGGTTATTATCACCCCGGAATCATTTGCTAACGCAAAGACAAAGCAAGGGAAAGAGACCTTCTCCATGTGTCACAAGCCCCTCAAGTGATGGCCATAACAACATCATCGACGGTCAGCAAAAGTGACCCATGGCAGAGTACTGCAGCAAAAAATTAAAAACAAGAAAAACGCTATGAAAGGAGCAGCATGCAGCAAGAGTAGGAGGGGAAGAAATAGTACCTCAATCATGTCAGGAGCAGCGGACGGGCACTGATTAAGTGGAATCAATCTGTGCTTGGTCCGTGCTCCACAGCATGCATCGGAAGTGAAGTTATGTCTGGACTAGTCAATTAAAGAGGCTAAAAAGAATAGTGATCCTGAAGCACAGCATCGGCTCCTCCGCCTTAGCCCCACCCCATTGCTTCACCTGCAAACTGAATACAAAAAATAAAATTATAAACGTTTCGGTATCATTTTGTTTTTTTGTATTCAGCTTGCAGTTGAAGCCAGGCGGGCAGAGTGGTGGCAGCATCTTAAGTGTGCATGAGGGTTTGGCCAGCCATCTCGGGCTGGCCTAACAGTCATGCACACTTTGCATGCTCACCACCCAGGCTGCATTACTGCCTGGGTGGAGAACATGCCCAGCCTGCCAGTCCCTGTCCGAGCGCCAAACCACAGCGCTCAGACCAATCAGAACGCTGCTGTAAGGCAGTGTTGCGATTGGTCAGGGGATTCTGGGAGGCTGTGTGCTTCCTGCTGAGTGCAGAGAGGAGGGCAGAGAAAGAAGAGACGGCGGACGACTGTATTAAGGTAAATTTTATGTTATTATTCCACCCCTCCCCCACCTCCCTCTGACCGCCCCCGCCCCACCACCCCTGTTCGGAGGCAGCCGTTACTGCTGAATCGCACATATGGTAAGCAATGGGCGGGCTCCAAGCCCTTTTTGTAAACAATAGGGTCTCACAGGTGAGTGCATACTTTTACAGGCTCGACCGCAAAACAAACCCTCAGATGATATGGGTGTTGGCTGCATCATTCTGCTGATTTGCGCATGCGTGTTAACATATGCACATGTATTTATCACCATACCACAGAAGTGTGGGGGGGGGGGGAGCAACAGATGTGGTGGTGGTGGGGAAGAGTGATGGATGAAGGACCAATGGAGGTGCAAAAAGCATGTTTTGGAATGCGGAGTGGTCAGGAAGAAAATGATAGCTGCTTAGCCTTGAAAAGAAAAAAAATGAAATTAATGTATTCACCTGGACTACGAGGGGTAGGGGAGTAAAAAAAGTGCAGTTGGTTTGGGAGGGAAGAGAAGCAGCACATGAAAGAGCAAGGAAACAGATGCACACTCATGGAGTGCTTAATGAAAAATAAACAAAATATTGAATATTAAGTAGGAATGACAACAAAAAAAAATAGTACACTAGTAGGGAATAAAGTGGCGCAATGTCTATTTATTGAGCAATAACTATTCTACAAAAAGATGGTGTACATAGTAAACGGATATTTAACAATGACAGGATATACTAACCTGCTAACAAAAGCGATGTAGTTGAGGATGATGAACAAAGACAAACTAGAAAGTATCAGCATACAAATCTACATTTTGCATACCATTTCTTTAACCGGTCTCGTGCTTCCAACTGTGCCCCCACTTCAAATGTAATTCCTCTTCTGTTAGGTGGATTTTTTGTCATTTCGGATAAAACAGTCAATTATGCTCTTCTGAAAAATAAAAATAGCATTTGCATCACCATCCATTTTTTAGCTACAAAATACTACAATTTAAATTAAAAAAACACTAGAATTGCCCCCCCATCACAAAATTGTCAATACTCTTAGGGAATATAAATTCACAACAAACACCGCTTTCTTCAGAGAAGAGTCTGTACAGAACAAGAAATCAGACTAGGTGGGTTCCACTCCTTTGTATACTTCTTTAAGCAAATGTTGTACCAGTTTAAAAATCAGTTATGTATGGAACCCTCCATCAGCAAGAACAAACGCAACCTCACATTTGTGACAGCACTAAAGAACAAGTTACTTACCCTTTAGTATCGCCTTATCTGGTAGAGTCTATCTAGACGCAGAGTCCTCACCTTCGAATAATCCTCGGGCATCAGACTGGATCTGGACGTTTTTGATTAGTACCCCTGTGCGCCAGTAGTTGGCATCGTCGGCCGCGTCCGAAGTGACGTGCAAGTTACCTAGATAGGCGCTACCGTCAGTTACTTTTGAGATTTTCCGTGCCAGGAGCACAGAGCCACGATGAGAACGGACCATTGGTGTGAAAAACGTAAGCCCTGAAAAGACTGTCCCTTACGCTGCAGTCTGTTTACAGTGCAGGGAGAATGCGAGGGTCAGTAAGGAATGTTGATTATCAGAGGTATGCTGTATAGAGAATTGTGATTTTATTAAAGACAAGGAGGCTAGCATTATGCATAACCTTTTATTAACCACTTCTGAGCAGCATCTTAAAAGCTTCCAAGAACAACATGAGGTCACAATATATCAGAACTCCAAACACCATATAACCCTTCAACATTCCAGGTTCATCCTCTGTTTGTTTCCTCTGACATCTTTCTTTTCCTTCTTCTCCCGTTTTCCTTCTTTTAAATTCACGGTCCATCTCAATAAAAACAACATTATCAGAAAAACAATTTACATCCAAAGCCAAACCTTTAAACAATCACCATCCATCTATAATAAATTAAAACATTTAGAATATGTTAATCCTTCTTCCACCTTAACGGTGGGAGGGAGGGATAATGCTAGCCTCCTGTAATAAAATCACGATTCTCTATACAGTATACCTCTGAGAAGCGACCTTTTATGGCAAGACAGGAGGCTAGCATTATGCATGTTTAAAGTTCTTAAAAACTCCTTCTGAAATGTGCTCTACTGGTCTGAAATAAAAATACCGAAACATTATCATTTGACCAATCTGCCGCCTTCAAAATCTCACTCAAACTACCTCCAGCACCATACACTTCTGGTGCCATTGCTCCACGAATCGAATGTGCTGTAAATCTATAACAAAAAAACAAAAAAAAAAAAAAGCAAAACAAAAAAACCAGCCTCATGCATAGTTCCTTTCACCCATCTTGCAATCGTTGCTGTAGACACTGCTCTATGAGGTTTTCACATAGGAAATTAACTGGTCTGTACCAGCACACCTAGACTCACTCTCGCTTCATATTCCCTAATAAACGTCTCCACACACAACTTTGGATGTTATTCAAATCTTGGGTAAAAAAATTCTTTCAGTCATAGTTTTTGTTCGTCACCCAATTAAAAAAAATAAAAAAAAATAAAAACACCCCCTCTGGATGATCAAATCTATCTGAAACATCTAAAGCTTTACCATCTGAAACTCTCCTGAAGGAGATCAAACACAATAACGTAGCCAACTTCCCAGACAATTGTCTTACTGTCAAATATTTGTTGCCTTGCCAACTCTCAAACAATTTCAAAAGCAAACTAATGTCCCACAAAGTATTATACCTTGCACCTGGGGTTCTTCAAACAAATACCCTTCATACTCCTGCAAACCAACTGTCCTTTGTCTACTGACACCCCCTCAACCAGGGAATGACCAGCAGCAATCGCTGACCTATAGCAGTTTATGGTCCTAGAACTCAAACCTCTCCTGAACAAAATCAGCTAAGAAAATTTGCAATCATAACCTCATCTGCCTCAACGTGATCCAAACCCCTTTCGATGCACCAAGGTTACCAAACCTTCCACATATTTTCTTTGTTCCTTTTGCCCAAGACTCATATAATAATTCTGAAGCCTCTCCTGATAAGCTAGCGAATCTTTCATATCGCCTGAAATGCTCCAAACTAGCCGTTTGAGCACCCCTGACTCTACAAGAGGATGTTCTATCCCGTCCACGTGTCCTAGAAGACCCTTCTCCGCTAACAGTAAATAAGGATCCTCCATGGCCAATTCCATCACCGACGGATACCAAGCCGGAGTTATCCAAAACGGAGTCACCAGAACTAACCTGCATTTCGGTCCCCTCACCTGCACTAATACTCTTTGAATCATAGAAAATAGAGGGAATGCATAACCTTTTAATCCCCTCCGAATCAGAGTGAACAGCATCCACTGCTATCGCACCCGGATCAGGTCTCCAACTCACATACACCCCCAACTGATTGGACTACCGAGACGCAAATAAATCTATCTCCAATGGACCCAACCTCTTCTCTATCATCTGAAAGACCCTAGGGTCTAGCTCCCAATCGCTGAAATCTTTTAGGTACCTTGAATTCCAGTCCGCTACCAAATTCTCCATCCCTGGCAAATACTGCACTGTTACATTTACCTTCAATTCCATGCTAAACTTCCAGAAATCTTTTACAAACTCGACAACTTCTTCGATCTGCTCCCTCCTAGCTTGTTTATATAGGTTACTGCAGTCATCTTGTTCATTTTCAGCAATACCGAACTTCCCTTTATTTGATGCCTGAAAATCCGAACTGCCAACTCTCCTGCTTTTAACTCCAAGCAATTTATATGCTCCTCCCTCCCATCTCCCCCCCTGTCTGCTGTGTCTCCAGTCTTGCGCTTCCAACTTAAGTTGCTCGCATCCGTTTCCAACACAAAATCCGCACGTTCCAAAAATTACACGACCATTCCATGCCTCTAAATTTTCCAGCCACCACACCAATTCTTCGTTTGCTTCTGAATCTAACTTCACTCTGTCTCCATACCAAAGGCACTTGCTCAGACCCAGATTCTTCACCTTCTAAGTATCTGTAGTGTAATGGACCCGGAAACACTGCCTGAATTGATGACGACAAAAGTCTGATTACTCTCGCTAACTTTCACAAACTCACTACTCCTCGGCAATAACTTCACTTCCCTCTTTATCAAAGAAATCTCTCTCCAATTTCCTTTCCACGGTGTCCACTATAAAACCCCAAAAACTCCATCCTCTGTTCTGCTTTCAATTTCGACTTCTCCAAGTTTACCACAAATCCTAGCCTTCTCAAAAGATCTTGTACCACCCTCACATTCTCTTCCAACCTCATAATATCCTGATCCATCAACAAAATGTTGTCCAGGTAAACTATTAGTCGTACTCCTCTCTCTTAGATAATCTACCACCGGTCTCAAAACCTTTGAAAAACACCATGGTGCAGACAATAGACCAAATGGAAGACATGTGAACTGATGCAGCTGACCTATCCATCTGAATTGAAGATAACGTCGACTATCCTCTGCCACTGGTATTGAAAAATAAGCATCTTTCAAATATATCTTTGCCAGCCAGTCTCCCTCCACTAAAATGTCTCTTAAAAGATGGATTACTTCCATCTTGAAGTGTCTGTATATCACAAAATAATTCCACTCTTCGATTACTTGTCTCCATCCCTTTTCTCTCTTCTCCACTGCAAACAAGGTGCTTACAAACCCTTTCTGATCTTTGGATACCTTTATTATAGCCTCTTTCCATAACATCTCCTCTATTTCTTGTTCTACAACCTTCTTCGTTTCTTCTTGGATTATTATCTCCCTTGGTTCTTTTCTCTGAACGGGTTCCATACCAAATTCTATCGTATACCCTTGAACTGTTTCTATCACCCACATCTCTCTTGTTAATCTCTCCCACTCTTTTACAAAAAACCTTAGCCTTCCTCCGGTGTTTTTCTGGACAGAACCAGTTACATTCTTCATACTCACCTGGATATCCTGCTTGAGACCCTGTATGTGACCCTGTCCTTCCTCGTCCTCCTCTGCTCTACCCCGTTGTGGGCAGAAACTCCCGGAGTATACTGTTCCATTACCCCCGAATACTCCTCTTCCTTGGGAATATCCTCCCTGATATTGGCCCCTGACGCAAGGGCGGCCGAAAGATTGGCCCAGTCTTCCGGCCCTGCCATATAAATTCCAGTCTGCAAACACCTTCATTGATACATGTGCCTTGTCTAATGCAGTGAAAGTCTGCACACGTTTACCTAGCGCCTTCACTAGTCCTTCGCCAAACAAGAGCCCTTTTGACTAGATTCTTTTTTCTCAAAATCTAATTTTGGGCAAATTCTAAATAGCACTGCCTTTCTCCTCTCTGCAATTAAACCAGCATTCGCGTTCCCAATAAAACAAATTGCCCTTTGGCTCCAGCCTCGCAACAAATTAATATCTATATCAGTTCCATTCATATATGATTCCTCAACCTTAAACATTCTGGCCACCGGCCCCAAGATGTCTAGCAACTTATCTTCACATTGTTTCAATGATCTTTCTAGTCCTTTCCTCGGATCACGCCCCAACTTAAAGAGAAAAGTAATGGTCAGGATCCAAGTTTGGCGTCATAGTTTCTGGCCGTGAACACTCTGCTAGCATGAGATTCCGCTCCGCTCTCTCTAAAGGGGGTATTATCTAATGTTTAATATACTCTGCCATGTGACCAAAGGCCACCATTCAGAGCTTCTGGGATGACGTATTTGCGTTGGGTTAAATAAATTTCCCCACTCAATGGGTCTTTAATATCTCCAAATTCAGATTTACTTGAGTTATTTAAAATCAGAACTCATACTCGTCCTCATTATAACCCAAATCCAAAACATTCATCCACATCATTCTGTGCTTGATCCGACCTGGTGGGCAGCTCGACCTTCTCTCTTGCAGGGTTTACCGGCCTGTCTTTTGTGCCGCTTGGGACACCTGAAACCGAAGCTCCTGCTTTAGTTTTTAATTCATCGCCTCTATCAGCAATTCTCTCACTAGGTTTCTCCGACAAGGTCCAGTATTCCTCTTCCTCTACCTGATCTAACCTCCTTTTACTCTTCATCATTTTTCCACTGTCTCCTGAACTCTATCTCCCAATTCTTCTCAATTAATCTCTTTATTACCTCCTCCTGACTTTCCTGTCCCAAATCTCCACCTTTTTTTTTTATATATTACTTGCTGCTATGTGATCTCTCCTAAATATAATCTTTTATTTCT
The DNA here is from genome assembly GCA_963921515.1 of Calotriton arnoldi. Classification (NCBI taxonomy): domain Eukaryota; kingdom Metazoa; phylum Chordata; class Amphibia; order Caudata; family Salamandridae; genus Calotriton; species Calotriton arnoldi. The sequence continues at coordinate 1,540,288 of CAWUFW010004016.1, read as the reverse complement.
ACTCCTCTTCCTCATCGGTTTTCAGCATCAGCCAGTATTCAACTGTCCTAGTCTGCAGCTTCAACTGCGCTTTGCTAGGCAACCTCTGTGCCTGCAACGCACTTCGTCACACGCTCGAATAAGCAGCTCAATTTCCCTTCGACAGCTATGCGTCAGACACGTTCCTTCGAGAACTGAGCCTGCTTCAAGCAGTCCGATGGCCGCGAGACCACCGCGCGTCCCAAACTCTTGACGAGACGCGCGCAGACACCGCTCGGCAGAACTGACGCAGCGAGCAGGATTCAAAGGATGCCTGCTCGTGCTTCAACTGCCGGTAACAGCTTTTTTTTTTTTTTTTTAAAGAACTAATCGTTTAAATAATAATTACATTACCGAAATGTTACCTTAAAATATCCCATTTTCTAACTCACTCGAACCTGCTAATTGCATAAACTCACTTCTCCCACGACAGAAACAAACGTTCCTAACACCCGTAAATTGGGTTTTAACTAAACTAAAACGAACACATAAATGCCATGCTTAACAACATTCCCACAAACATTATATCATTTTTTTTCTCATTCAAAATAAATCAACTTTAAGCTAAAACACTGTTAAAACTACAACAAGTTATCAGTATACTTATCTGCTCAGAAGCAGCAAACAAAAGAGGATGAGCATGGAATGTTGAAGGGTTATATGCTTTTTGGAGCTCTGAGCAGCATCTTAAAAGCTTCCAAGAACATGAAGTCACAATAAATCAGAAGTGGTTAATAAAAGGTTATGCATAATGCTAGCCTCATGTCTTGCCATAAAATCTGTAGATAGAGTCTCTACCAAATAAGGCGTTACCGAAGTAACTTGTTCATCTGATAGAGACTTCTGGCCACAGATTCCTTACCTTAGCATAGATTCCCAAGCAATACCTCCCCGTAGGTGGGTCTGCGAAGCCAATTTCAAAAGAAAAAGCCCTGCAGGACCAAACGGGCGAAGTGCCCATCGCGACGGACCAGATAGTCCAGATACTGGGTGGCAAACGTGTGCAAGGACGCCAACATTGATGCCTGACAGATATCCAGGACAGGTACTCCAGGGGCTAACGCAGTGGTCACAGCCTAAGCTCTAGTGGAATGAACATGCAAACCCTCAGGGGGTTGTTGCTTGGTCAATGCGTAGCAGATCTTGATGCAGAGCACTACCTTCAGAAGCTCCGTTTCAACACAACCTTCTCTTTCTTAGCCCCTACGTACCATCCACTCGTAACAGTTTTGTGCAATCAAAGTAGAACAACACTCTTTTTGGGTCCAGGTGTTGAAGTCTTTCCTCCTCTTCGGAGGGGTGAGGCAGAGCAAGGAAGGTAGATAGGGTGATGTTCTGGCCTACATGGAAGGGGGTCTCAACCTTCAGAAGGAAGGAGGGACGTGTCCGGAGGACCAGCTTGTCCGGGTAGACTGGTGTAAGAAGGGTGAGTCGAGAGTGCCTGAAATTTGCAGACTCTCTGGCCAATGTTATGGCAAGTACAAAGGCAGCTTTGATGGTCAATAGCTTAAAAGGGCAATTGTGTAGTGGCTCAAGGAGTGCACACATCAAAAAGGTGAAAGCAAAATTTAGATGCCCTAGGGAAAACATGTCGAATGCCTTTCAGAAAGTAGCCACAACACGCGACTTGAACAAGGAAGTTTGGTCCACCATTTGCAGAAATGCCAAAATGGCTGAAAGATAACCTTTAACTGTGCCCAGAGCAGAGCCCTCCTGGGCCAACGCTGGGACAAACAGAAGAACCTTGGCAACAGATGCAGAAAGAGGGTCAAAGTTGTGGGAATCACACTAGGTCACAAACTTACCCAAACAGCGGGTGTATACAGATTCTGTGGAGGGACACATGGCTGCCAGAACAACATCACAGACTTCGGAAGAACAACATCACAGACCTCGGAAGGAAGGCTGAAAACTGTATATGGTCGCTTCTCAATCTCCATGCATGAAGGTGAAGGGTGTGCAGGTTCAGGTGCAGAACCCTCTCCTGTTGCTGAGAGAGAAGACACTCTCGAAGAAGCAGCCTGATCAGAGTTCTGATGGTATTCTCAACAATTCGGGATAACAGACACTGTTCCCAATCCAGAGCCACAAGAATAACTTGGGCCTAGTCGTTCCCCATCTTCCTGACAGCTTTGAGCAGGAGTGGTATTGGTGGAAAGGCGTAAAGGGGGCCAGGCGCTTCATTTGAGGCAAAAAGACTCTCGAAGCGAGAGTCGCCTTGAAAACTATATTTTTATTTGTAGTTAAAAAAGAAGGGTGGGGGGGTGGTTGTTTCCACCCCCGAAATATAAAATGTAGAAATAGTAGTAAACCTATAAATCGACAAATGTAAAAAAATAAATAACTAAAAAAATGTAAACAAATATATTTTGTTTACATAACGTATTCAGATTTATTGTATAATTGACAGTAGGTGGCAGTATTAGACTGACTGCATTATTCTGTAACAGTAAGCTTGGTAAAAGTATGCGTGGAAGTGAATTGCGTGGTAAAAGTATTACACATGTGAGTGAATGTAAATGTGTGGTAGTGGTCTGCATTCTAAAATCTGCATAGTAAAAATGTGCGTAGTAATGTCGTACAACCCACCCTGTTTGTTGCAGCACCATATGGCGGTGGTGTTGTTAGTGGACACCTGTACTAGTCTTCCCTTGATCAAAGGAAGAAAGGCTTTCAATGCCCAGCGAATCGCCCAAAGCTCCAACAAGTTTATGTGGAGCTCAGGCAACGCCGGAGATCAGAGGCCTCTGATCTCCAGCTCTCCCAGATGGCCACCAATCCCAGAAGTGACGCATCGGTCACTACAGTCTGCTTTGGTTGGGGGAAGGAAGAAAGGTCTGCCAACTGACCCAATCGCAGATAGTCAACAACCACTGCAGATCTTTTGCAGTTCTCTCCCCCCCCCCCCGCCAAGGTCTGGACCATGTTAAGATTCCCCTGATGCAGCGACCGCTGGCACTTCAGGTCCCACTGCAGAGCCTGCATATTTCAACTGGCGTGAGTTACAAGTAGCATGTCATGAGGTCCAACAAACCTCACTATCATGCTCACCGAAAACCAGGATAGAGGCTGTAACATCGATGTCCTAGCCTTAATATCCTGGATTTGCAGCTTGAAGTATAGGCCCGAAACTGAACTGTGTCCAGAACATCTCTGATGAAAGAGCATGCGAGAGGGAGTCAGGTGTAACTTTGGCATGTTGATAGCTAACCCCAGCGAGTGCAGAAGGATCCCTGTAGTCTAGAGGTGGGAGACAACTGCCTGGGGCAAGCCTGCCTTCAACAGCCAATCGTCGAGGTAGGGAAAGACTGGAACTCCTGACCTCCACAGAGGAGCTTTAACCACCGCCATCACGGTCATTAACACCTGCGTGGATGCGAGTAAGGCAGAAGGGGAGCACGGCAAACTGAAAGTGCTCTTAGTCCACCGTGAACCGTAGGTAACGATGGGCAGGCAGGACAGGGATGTGGAAATGTGTGTCCCACTAGTGAAACACTACTATACAGTCTCCCGGGTCCAGGGTAGACACTCCTGGGCACTAGAAAGTAGCAGGAATAGCAACCACTACCTACTTTTGATGCCAGCAACCGCTCTATGACTCGCTTGGCCAAGACAGCCAGCACTTCCTGATGGAGCAAGGAGAAGTGGTCCTTTTTCAGCCAGTTTAAGTGGGTGGAGGGGTAGTCACAAAGCAGAGGGGGTAGCAGTACCTTTGGACGATTTGCAAAACCCAACGGTCCGATGTTACTGACCACCAGTCGATGGCATATTCTGCACCCCAAGGGATGCCCATGATGGTCTGAGAGCAAACTAAAGGGGCTGAAGGCAGACTGGGGGTGATGACAAGTCCAGGTTCTCTCCAAAAAGGCGAGAGCCATCAAAGGGTATGTCCATGAGCGAGGCTTGGAAATTCCATGAAAAGCAAGTGGTTCTCAGCCAGGCGTGGCAGTGCAAGGCCACCAATGAGGAAATCGCTCAATCCAGTGAGTTGGTCGTGTCCAGTCCACGTCGTATGATGAACTTTGCTGCATCTCTCCCGTCTGCAATAGCCTTGGAGAGAGTATGGCTTGGGCCTCCTCCAAGACCATAGGCAGCACTTGCGCAACTCAATCCCAGATCGTATGGGAATACCGGCCCAAAAGGCACGTGGTGTTCACCAACCGCACTGCAAGGCTGGCGGAAGAGAACATTCTCTTGCCAAAGGTATCCAGCCTCCAAGGTTCCCTATCCATGGAGTGGTAGGGAACATGCTGGGGTTGATCCTAGAGGTGGAGGCACAGACCACCAGGCTCCCCAGTGAGAGGTGCTGGGTAAGGAAACTGGGGGCCCCAGGAGCGTGGAAATGGCACTGGTCAATTTTCCTAGTAGGAAGTCAGTAACTGCTTCATTAAAGGGGAGTAAGGGTTTGGAGGGGGTGATACCCAGCTAAAGCATCTCCATCAAGACGCTAGTCTTGACTGCCCCTGTGGGTGGGTAGCTGAAGGTCCAAGACCTCAGTCACCCTACACACCACCATTGTGAAAGAGGGCCCCCTCCTCCGTAGCCCCGGTAAGAGAGACCAGGCCAGTGTCAGGTGAGGAGTCTAACCCACTGGTCCCTGCCAGTTCCTCATACCAGTTTGCCTGCTCTCATCTAGAGATGATGCTAGTATTCAAAAGGGTTCTCCGACCCCCTTCCATTAGTCTGCCTCTCCAGGCCTGTCAAATGTATAAAAGACAGTGGCTCCGATCTGGAAAGCATGGTCCTGGTCGACGCCCGAACAGGCATCAGACAACTCCCATCCAGCTCAGGGTCAAGAATTACGATGGGAGTTGGTGCTGCCATGGGGCGTTGGCACTGGAGCAGACACAAGGCAAGGTCTGTCTCTCCAGCTGCTAGTCTTCGGATCCAACATAGGATCCATGGGGCCCAAGTGACTCAGAGGATGAAGCCGCTGGCAGGAATCCAGTGGGGGCCCCTCCCAAGCCTGTGGGGCCCAAAAGCACTCCCGAGGGTCCAGCCAGCACAAACATTAGGTGCATGGCCTCAAATATCTTTAAACTGGGTGGGGGTCACGCCAGCTCTAGGAAAGTCAGGGAAGCGTGGAGGGAACCCGGACTCTGGCTCCGCCGAAGCGCAAGGCCTGAAGTGTTCACGCACCAGAAGATTTCAACGGGCACAGTAAAGTCAAAGACAGCTTCGATTTTTTGTGCTTGTGGGACTTACTCCAAGACTTCAAATGCAAGGCCAGGGCTCTACAAACGGTCCCGGGACCTTCTTCTCGGATAAGGTCTTGAGCGTCGCAGAGTCAGACATCAGGCAGTGAGGAGCTTGAGGTATTGTTCCCTCAGCACATTCGGATTCATGGCGTTGCAGTCCTCATGGGTTTCGGAGTCATGTTCTCTTTCCAAGCACCATAAACACACTGTGTGGGCCTGTCACAGACAACTGCCTGCGACAGGCACCACATGGTTTGAAACCAGTAGGCTTCTAAGGGGACATCCAGTCACACCAGGAGACAAAATCTCTAAAAAAGAAAGTGTCAACAAAGTTGAGAAAAAAGCAAGTAAAAACATGACAGAGTAGCTCTGACCCAATCAGCGCTATCCAGAGAGGAAAGGAAACTTGTTACCATGCCGGGGTGGTGCCTATATAGGTACCGTGCATATCACGTCCAGCATGGAGCCGATCAACGCCATCTACCAGAACGCAGGGGTACTGATCAAAAACTTTTGGATCCAGTCTGACACCTGGGAATTATTCCAAGATAAGAATCTACAGCTAGACGTCTATCAGATTCCATGATTCTTCCCAGTAATAATAAGCCCTATCCTTGGAAGGCATGTGCAATGCATCTAATCCTCGTAACATTTAATACCCGTGTGCTGTGAAATTACGCGTGTGACAGGTTATGAACATTTCAGGAAAACACACCTCAGCCAAAACCACCCACATAGGTCATTCTACAATCCAAAACTAGAACTCTCAAGTTTCCCTGATCCATTAGTGGATAGTGCATAAAGTGCAGGTTTTCCCTTTGCATTTTGATACTTGCAGTCTTGATTTCATAACTGGATACATAAGACCAAGAATGAAAAGAAAAAGGAAAAAAACTGGACTGGATGAGACACTCAAGCATATACCTGGAAAAAACTTGCTCTTGTCCAACACCTGTTTCAACCCTGTACTCTGAAAAGGTCTTCCAAGATCATGATGCAAATCGGAGCGCATCAGAACCATGTGTTTGATACAATATAAATGCTACAATGCAATAAATTAATCATTTCACAGTTTTTTTGTTTAAATGTATTTGATTTTAAAATTTTAATTAGGTGTTACACGTGCTCATAGCAATGATAAACACGTACAGATCACATACTTTCTTTAGGTCAGTTGGAGTTAAAGCAGCAACTCGTAGCATTGTCACTTGCACTGCCCGGGAAGTTCACTGACAGATGACATGATTGATAGGGAATGACAACATGCCTATAATGTTGGCGGTATGGTTTCTGTGTGCAACATGTGGGGTGTAGGGTAAGAGGGATTGACGGAGGAAAACGAGGCTCGGGAAAGGAAAAGGTGGTGAGCAGGTATGTGAAGTGTTAACTGTTGCCAAACTAGGTACTCTGTTGCCCTCCAGTGTTTGCGTCCTAATCATGAGCTGGACTGGTCTTTTTTAGTTTTGCATGTCATTTTTGTGTAGTAAAGCCTCCACTTTTGTCGATTAACATGCACCCTGGATATGTGCATGGGATGTGCAAAATACTAGGCTGCCTGGGGTTCTACCTGTCCGGCCATACAGAAGCACACACTACACCAGCTGCCAGCACCTGCGTCCCGCTAGTGTTCGTGGAAATCTCCTGGGATTCTTCGCTTGCTTGCCAGGTGGTGCGGAGATCCAGTAGAATCGGGTCCCACGCCACCACTATCGGGAGCCTGTGCAACCCTAGGGTATCCTCACAGTGTAGAGTGCCTCTCTCCGCCTGGGCCCAATTCACTGGTGACCGAAACCAAGCTTTCTTAGGCGGAGGTTTTCGGGACTTCCAGCATCTGGCAATTAAGCGCTTAGCCATGATCAACCCCAGGTCTATGAATCTGGAGGTCACCTTTTGTTTTTTTGGATCTGTGGTATAGGCCTTTGAAGGCATACTTCCCAATTGCATTCCACGACTCGACCAGTGCCTTGCGACAGGTGAGTGGTGACAGCCTCCCAATAAGAGGTGAGAGCAGTACAGGCCCATACCATATTTAATTGGTCCTAGTCTACCCGCTTGCATCTGGGGCAGTGAGCGTCAGCGCATTTAATGCATTTGTTTATTTTGGCTGGTGTCAGATATACCCTATGTATTATAAAGTATTGTATCAGACTAAATCTGGCATTTCTAGGGATGCGCATAGGTCCCTCAAGTATAGTCAACCACTCTCGCTCTGTGCTTTGCCGATGGAGGTCTGTGTCCCAGTGCTGCCTAAGTGATGTCAATGAGTGTGCTGTATGCGATCTCAGTGAATCTGCAAACCACTTTGTGAGATCTCACTGTATCCAATTAATCATTTCACTGTTACGAATAAAATGCACTTCTATGTATTTTATGACAATTATATATGTCACAAAAGGGTACATAAACACGAGCTAATAAACAGGCACTGCTTGTATGCATCATGAAGCAAAAAACGTCAAAATAAGATTCAATAAGCAGACTTGCATCACTAGAGGATATAGTAATAGACAAAAAAAAGCGCACAATTTCAATGTATACTTTTTTTAGGTTGAGTCTAGAGTCAACGTGCATACGCTGCTCTGCGGGACATGCTGTATTCACTCAGTGAGGTTTGAACATGCCCACAGCTTTTTCATTGGTTGCTTGGTCTGCCTTTACAAATGGCATTGCTTTCGTTGGTGAATAGAGTACATTTGTCCCGCCCTGTGGCTGTTTTGTTACCGCCCTAGCTACATGGATCCTTTTATTAGTATCCATAGGTTTTGTTTCAGTGCACTACCTTTTCTTTCTGCCCTCTCCTTGCAGTTCGCTTGTATTTATTGTTTCCTGCTCCTGTCTTCGGCACCCGTCGCTACTCCCAGCTGCTCGTTTGCATTCCAGCAGTCTTGGTACCATGTCCTCATCCACCTTCTTAGTTTATTAAAATTACGCCAACGATTTTTTAAACCGCTAGTATAGTAAAGGTACCATGCTACCATGGCTTGTTAATCGACCCAGTGCCACTTCCAGTCAGCAGTACATCGAGGACCGGGACGTTTGTTTCTGCAGTGTGGATGCCGCTTCCCCTCATTCTGATCTACACACTGCAGTTCTACAGTTGCTCGGATGTGTGCTGCCTGCAGGAGTCCCCTCCCGTGCCGTCTCGCTGCTTCTTGGGTGAAGGAGACTCAGTGCGAATGTTATACCTTTTAACACACACCAAGAGCCATGTGTCTTTATATTCCTTGTCAAGCCCTGGGCTCCCTACTCAAGTCCCTGACCCCTCTGGGAGGAGCCCAGCAACAAAACCTTGCCCTATCCCTCCAGTGGAGTTTGATTCTTCCCCCACCCCCTTGTTGTCCCCCACTGCACCCTCGCTCCACCAAAAAGAAAATCTATCTTTTTTAAGGTGACACTTAAGACTGCGGGTGGCTGCTGTGTGCTGTGTTGGCACAGCTCTTTGCTTCCTGCGGCACCTGGTAAATAAATGTACTCCCTCCCTTCCCGGATTCCTTCTCTCTACACCCTCCCAGTCTCCCGATGGGTTTTATTCACTTCTGTAATTTCTTTAGTTAATCTGCCTGCAATACTTGCCCAGTCCTTGCCCTGTGTGGCCACATGGGTATCTGTCTGACAGAGCTGAAGGCCAGCAGGGCCGGAGCGCAGCTTGACAACTGGCTGACTCTTTCAAACCCAACCCAACAAACTTTGAGGCTATGGTGACCCACTGGCAGGAGGCTACAACCTTTCTAGCCCTGCAAGCACTGTTTTTCAGCATCAACTTGTAGTCACGAATAACGATGTCTCCAAGCACACAGAAATCCAAAGGTGAGGTTGTGGTTTCAGTGGTCTTTTATTCAATCATATTAGACGCGCCCCTTTGCCAACACGTGTTTCGTCTATTGATGTTCCAATCACAGCAGACTTCGTGGTGACCACGCCGGTTGTGCGTACTCCGCGGACCCAGCATGAATAGAGAACATTACAGATAAGATTTCAAGAAATAACCACCACACTATGGACTTGCAACAGAAAAGAAGGACTATAAGTATACGCATGAAAACTATATGGAAAATCTTGACCTGGACACTTGTACGTTGGTCATAAATTTGACCGAATACAAAGCCCTGACGAAGTCTGTGATTGGAACAGCAATAGACGAATCACGTGTTGGCGAAGGGGCGTATTTGATATGATTGAATAAAAGACAACTGAAACTACGACCTCACCTTTGGATTTCTGTGTGCTTGGAGACATCGTTATTTGTACATTTTGGACCCTGTCCAACTGAGAAGGAATGGATGGCTCCTTCTCCTCCTGAAGCACCAGAAGATTCATGGATTGTGAATAAACAATACTATATACTTCCCAAAAGATCAGTGTGGTATAGTGCGCCTGTCAAACCTAGCCATTGCCTTCATTGTTTTTACTTGTAGTGACGACATCCTCCAATTCCACAGCTAAAAATAGTACAAATCAATAGGTACATCCATAAATACGTAAACAGTTATCTGGGCACATGGCTTTTCACTAGAATGAATAAAACACTGCATTATTTAAAACACAAATGTATAAGTGAATGGAGCCTTTATATCAAAGGCAGTGAAGCGATTCGCCTCTAGTCGTTGCTGCTGAAGATAATGAGCCTTCGTGGTGAAAGGGGGTTCAGGGCACACAAGAAAAGCTGAGTGATCCCACTGTACGACTACTATTGGGACACACTGGCACTCAAGTAGGCCATCTCAGCAAAGATGCCAACAAGCGGTACAATGGACAATCTGAGCTTCTCTCGATCTCATTACAAGACCGGAGGCTACCATTATGCAATAACATTTATTGCTGCCCCAACATGCAGCCCTTTAAAGAACATGTATTACACCAAAAGTAAAACATTCCATAGAACTTTAGATAAATAACATAGCAGCAGTGTAACTAAGCATCATCCTCTTTTATTGGCTGCTCCATTCAGTTAAGTAGACTCAACTTGAAGCTCCATGATTTATCCTGATTTTTATGAATATCCTTTTACTTACAGTCTTACAAGGTAAGTGATCTTATTTTCTTCACTTGGGTAGCGACCCCTCCAATATCTGGTCGGGTCTCTACTCCCTTTATAGTTAAATCAAGCGTTTTAAACGCAGTTTAATTTAAGCATTCCAAATAACGTGTATCTAAATATATTCATGAAGTAACTTGTTTTCTAGCGAACGTTTTTCGTACTGAATTTTTGAACTGCACCTTAAGGCATCTAAAAATATATTCATGAAGTAAGTCGCTTTTTACCGAGCGTTCTTCGTATTGAGCTGCACCTTAATGTCCAAATAATACCAAGTCGAATGAAGGGGAAACTGACCTGAGGCCAGAGTCGACGGACCGCCTCGATCGGCTTCCCCGAAATAGGCGAGGCTCCGGTGGGCGCACGCGACCGGAAATAATGAGAAATTTTCCCCGACATGGGGAACAACTGAGAAGGATGCCGGTGAGCACAAATGGAACTTTCCCCGACACGGGGAACAACCTCCAACTTCTCCGGTTGGCGCCGATGGAACTAAAGAGCTGGACGTCAGGGCTAGGAGCCGGACGTGACTCCGCCCAGGATTGATCCAACTCCAGTACGTGCCCACGACGGCCCGCTCTGGGCGGTGTCCCAGAGACATTCCCCGTCCTTACAATGAATTCAACCTTCTCACTTCCCCCTTGAAGCACAGATCCAACGGGGAAGTGATGTAAGCAGAGTTAAGGGAAAGAAAGGACTCTGACCCCTTTATGTTTCTAAGGTAACAGATAGAGCCCGAGCCAGACAACCGTTTTTTCTCCTCACCAAGGCTGTTTTTTTGAAGGACCTGCCTATTTTTTAACAAGAATAATTATATACTTAAAAAAAGGGGGGTTATTAGATAGTACTCCATGCTTTTTTAATACCAACTATATATTTTGGAATATCAACCTTTATATTTTAAATATCCTATCAGCCTCTATAAATCTCGGACCAAAATGTCTGATAATGAGACAGAGGGGACTTCAAGCATACCCCTCAATGAGAGAATGCTAATAAAGGATCTTGAAAATTAATTTAAATCCTCTCTGAAAGAGGCAGTGGAGGCTGCCCTTAGCAAAAGGAAAAGGGACTACTCTAAAGAGGACCCAATATCCCTCTCGGAGGAAGAGACTCCCATTAAAACAAGCATTGACATAGCCAATAGGACTCGCCTTTGGGACCGGATAAGTATTTAGTTATGCAGCACATTATCCTTACTGCAACAACATTAACTGTTGCATGGCTAAACACTTATAAGGTCCCAAAGGCGAGACCTATTGGCTATGCCAATGCTTGGTGTTTGGAGTAGTGTGGATGTATGTGGTGTGTAGTGGAATTATGTTGCCTGTATTTCTTTAATAAAGAAGCTTTGACACTAAGATGGAAGTTGGATGGATGAGAGGAGAGACAAGGTGATGGATGGATGGATGGGGGGGGACGTTGGATGTATGTATGAATGATTTTTTAGCCACTTGCAAGTGTACAGGGGGGCGTTGAATCGTCAGGTAAACAAGCTGCAGGAAACCGATGGATAAATTGCTGGAACAATTTATTCTAATGGAAAATTACATCTATAAAAACATGCCCATGAAGTGCACACAGGAGGCACAGCCAATGCTGTCATCCAGTGAAGCCGTCCAAGTGGAATGCCACTCTGAACAGCAGCAAAAATCAGGGCAACAAAACATAAAATGTATTTTTTAAACCAAAAATAAACACCCACCTTGGGGAGATAAATATTGATAAAAATGTACATTCGCTGTCAGAACTGATAACAGAAGCAGAAATCCCTGTTACGGTACGTGTTTTAACGCAGGAAGCACACTCTGAAGTGCTAAAAAAAAAAAAAAAACAGCATGACCCACAATCCTTATTAAAGAGCGAGAAAGATGTTCTGTATATGGTATCAGACTACAATAATCTGCGGTATCACAAGCAGATTCCAACATTTCCAGTCTGAGGTAGACAGTACAAATAAAGTCCCTCTCTGTAACTGCAATATATTCGATATTTCGAATAAAAGTGTGCTGCCATTCTGCCTAGTTTTACAAGCAAATCATAGCGAAATGTTGAATTAGTAGACTTCAACACAGAGACACTGCAATATGCCAACACGCCTCAGGGATGTATACTGCTACTAATAATGCCAGTTTGCTGTTATATAGCGGTTATAGCACAATAAAATGACAACCACCACGTAGTACTCACAGTTGCTCTTTGGAATGGCTGGCGACCCCCTGGGATTATGCATCGCCCATCACTCCTGCTCATGAATTGGCTGGACTGCTGCCTTACAATATTTCCATTGTTTACAGCATTAGCACGCAGCAAATAGTGGCTTCTGATTGGGTCAACCAACATAAAGAGCAGTACCGATGAAGGACAACTGGACAAAGTGACGGGACTAAGGGCTATAGAAATTGAAGACATTCTGTGAGCTTAAAAAAAACACTTATTAGTGTATGATTAGTTATTTAAGGAAGTACATCCAATTTTGTAATGCATGCAAATATGAAAAGCACGGCTCCCTTGAAATACAGAGCATCGCTGCTTCTGCAACATAACAAACTTAAAGTAGCATCTCCAGCAGCTCTGTCTGAAGTAGCCATTACGAGGGCAGCAGAGCACCCCCGCCCCCTCACACACATCGCACTTGCAGCATGGTAGTTTTCAGCAGTGCTTGTGTTGAAAGAAGCCTGCCCGTCGGCTGGGAAAAAGAGTTCCAACAAACATTTAAAGGCTGTGTTCAAATCTTAACAGACGATCCAGCAGCTCTGTCTCAGGAATGGATCACGTGAGCAGATAGATGCCGGAGGGGGGAGGGAGGATGGGCAACCTCACACGAGCTCTACATTTTTTCTTTAAATCTACGCTGGGAGGAAACAAATTGTAAACAGTAGTGCTTGAGAAAAACACTGTTGGCCACAGAAGTGCTGATGACCAGCTGTGGGATCACCGAGCAGCAGAGCACCCCGCCCCCTCACACACATCGCTCTGGCAGCATGTTGGTTCTGAACCAAAACGAAAATAAAAGGAGTGCGAGAGATGCTCCAGCAACTCAGCATGACGCGAATGGATCACGTGAGCCAATTGATTGGGGGGAGCGAGGATAGGGAACTTCATGCGAGCTTTGCAGGTTTTTTTTTTAAGCAAATTTGCACTCTGACTCGTAGGAAATATGAAATGTAGACATTAGTGGTCGTGAAAAGCATGGAGGCCACAGAATTGCGGATGACCAGCTGTGGGGTAATGAGAGAGTGCACCTGCACTCACCGAGCAGCACAGCACCCCAGCCCCCTCACACACTTCACGCTCGCAGCGTGGTGGTTCTAAGTAGTGCTTGTGTTATGAGAGAAGCCTGCCCGCCCTGTGCTTCTCTTGCAGAGTCTGGCGAGCGAGCAAACTGTGCTGAGCCGGATCAAGAAGTGCATGAAGGCGGGACACGTCTCTGGGCTGGGTGAGTACTGAGAGAAAGTTCCTGAAGCGGCGTGAGAGGGAGCAAGGGGGTGGGGAGACATGGAAAGTTCTGCCGGAGAGAGATGACAGGAATGAGACTGCTAGAAGCAAAGTAGGGTGGAGAGACGGAGGAGTAATGTAGAAGGAGAGAGGCGGAGACTGCAAGTGGATGAGAGAAGGATAGAAAGACAAGCAATGGCCGCGCGGCCGAGAAACTGACACGGCCGCGAAAGTGAAAGTAATCGCGAGGGAAGCCATATGGCGCCTGATCGCGCGTGCACGCTCGCGTGAACGCAAGCTGGTCGCCAGCAAACTGCTGTTTGCACTTCCAAAACCCGCTTACTAAAACTCTCGCCAGAGCAACGCATGCGCTGGCTCAGGCGAGACCTAAAAAGGGGTAGGGTTCTCAAAAAAACTAAACAGCTAACTAATGTACCCTTTATTAATGGTAGCCAGCGCGCTACAAAAGAGAGAACAAACTTCAGGTAGCCTGGGCGCTACAAGTGACCTTGGTACTCATAGCGGTACAATAAGCAAGAACAGCCTTGTTGGCGCAATAAGGTCAGGTGTCCACCACGACACAAAAAGACCAAGTGACCTTTATGGCTCAAAGGACCCCGGCTTACAGGCTGGAAACGAAACCTACTCCCATGATATGTACCCAGAGGACGAATAGATATTTGATCCTCTAGAGACCCTAGACAACGAGCTCCCCGATGAGGACCTTGACCAACCCTGTAGCTCCAAGGCCATTAAAGACCCGGCAGGGGTGGAAATGTTTAACCCAAATCAGATCACACAGACTGGTGGCCCATGGACCACGTATCCAAATTTATAAAACAGTGGATTCGCAGTTCCCTTGAAAAGGAGACGCGAAATTTGATGAGGGCAGAGTGCCCTAGACCTTTTTTAGACAACAAAGCAGGGATGACTCCAAATTTGGACCCTGAATTAATGACCTTTTTATTTAAAACTGGAAGGGACCCGAGGAAAGGTCTTGAGCGTTGCCTCAAACAATGCCAAGACAAAGTCTTGGATATTTTGGGCCCTCTTGCGAGAATTTTAGATCTGGCAGAGGAAGCTTCACTTAAAGATACACACGACGATGTTGAACTACTCCGTGGTTGGAGCCAGCACGCTCTATGTCTTTAGGGTAATGCTAACGCTGGCCTATCGGCAGAGCGTACAAGAGCCATACTCATGAGGATAAACCCTAAACTCTCCGATTTGGCCAACAAAGATCCTAAGGGTGACTCAAATGGTCTACTCTTTGGAGAAAATCTCATTAAAACCCTGGGCAAGTACGTACTAACGTTTCAGCCTTTAGCAGGGCTCAATCTAACATGAGACGCATGTTCGGAGGTAGAGTTTTCGGAAGGGCTGGCAGGACGGGACTGGCTGTCAGCCGTGGACAACAGAGGTCCCACTTCTACAAATACAATCAAAGAAGTCTCGGAAGGCAATACCGTGGGAACAATACCTTCTTCCCTCAAAGAGGCCGAGGCACCCGAACTCTAGGTGGCAGAGGCAAATTCCAAGGAGGTGGAAACCAAGGTAAGAGTCCCAATCCCTTTTGGTTCTTCCCCTTTAAAGGTAGGGGGAAGATTACGCCTCTTCAGCAAAAATTGGCGCCTAATAACAAACGATCCACGGATACTCAATACTGTAAAAGGGTTCAAGAAAGATTTTACCCACACACCACATCAAAAAAACCAACCCAGAGAGTTGACCCTAGACCAAGAGCAGTCAGCCTTAGTGGAACTAGAAGTGATCCAAATGTTACAGAAAGGGGCCATTCGCCAAGTCCTGAACCCAAATGATGGTTTCAGGAGTACAATTTTTTTAGTAAAGAAAAGAGACAAGGGATGGCGGCCAGTAATAAATCTAACAACTAAACACCTTCTTAGTATACAGACATTTCAAGATGGAGGGTATCCATTTTCTGAGGGACACTTTACAAGAAAAAGATTGGCTTGTGAAACTGGATCTCAAAAAAGCATATTTCACAATCCCTATGGACTACCACTCACAACAATATTTACGTTTCTCATGGAAGGGAACAATTTATCGTTTCTGTTGTCTTCCCTTTGGCCTCTCATCAGTTCCTTGGTGCTTCACCAAAATTCTAAGACCTGGAGTAGCCTTTCTAAGAAAAAGGGGTGTTTGAATTCTAATTTATCTAGACGATATGTTGATAATGTCACAGAGTCAGAAGAAATTACTAATACATATGAAGTGGACAATAGACCTCTTGGAGGGACTAGGATTCATTGTCAATACAGAAAAGTCCGCAACAACTCCTACTCAGAATCTGGAGTAGATGCCCTACTTCAATCCTAGGACATGAAGAACTGCTATGCCTTTCCCTCGTTCGCTCTAATACAGAGTGTATTACTGAAAATAAGGAGAGAGAAATGCAACAAACAGGTAACTCCCTTTTGGGATACCCAAGTATGGTTTCCAGGGGTCTTGGAACTAGCAGTAGACATCCCACGCTGAATTCCAGGGAATTTAGACCTTTTAGGACAAGAAGGGGAGCAACATTCTCTCTTACAAGAAGGAAATATAACCTTGTTGGAGAATTTTAGGCGATCAAGCAGATACTCAGGCCTTTCAGGAGAGGCTAAAAGCCTACTGGAGGAGTCATGTGCACCAGGAACAAGGAAATGATACAATGGTGTATGGAAAAAATGGTCTAGTGGGTGCCTGGAACAAGATTTGGATCCAGTGGATGCTCCTATAAAATCGATATAGCCAATTTTTTGGCAGAATTTAGATCACGCCTATGCTACCGAACCGTTAACTGCTATAGATCAGGGATTTCGGCAGGTCATTCGCTGGTAAACGAGTTCTGTTGGTAGCGATCCTTTGATCCGCAGAGTAATGAAAGGGATAAGACAGACGTCCTCCCAGGGATAAATACCAATCCTTATGGAATGTCAATCTTATCTTTGATTTATTTATGTCCTGGCATGACAACCCTCTGCTCTCAAAAAAACAGTTGTCTATGAAACTAGCTACTCTACTCTGCCTTATATCTTTCAGAAGAGTATCTGATGTTAGAGCATTAGAAATCTGCAGCAGATATTATTCTCCAGACGGAGTCCATTTTGACATTTGTAGAAGAACCAAAACAATGTCTGAGAGTATAGTTTACCCGTATTTTAAAGGATTGTAAAAAACTGTGCGTTTTAAGTTGTCTGAAAACCTACGAAAGTAGTAGGTCTGATGTTAGACCAGTTGGTGAGAATCAATTAATATCCTTTGTGAAACCATATAAAGCAATATCTACAGCCACTATCTCTAGGTGGGTAAGAACAATTATGTTAGAAGCTGGAGTGGATTCAACAAAATTTGGGGCACACTTCGAGGTGCGATGGCCAGCAAAGTGTTTTGGGCTGGAGGTACGCTTTCAGATATACTTAAAGCGGCAGACTGGTCCAGTGAGTCTACCTTTGCAAGTTTCTACCTTAGACCAGTGGAGCACGTGAGTCACAGATATGGGTTGAATCCATCATCATTCTTTAGCTCACTTTGCCACCCCAGTTCAGACACAGCTATATGCAAATCATGGAAAGACACAACTTGGACAGGGGACCTGTTACGAAAGGTGTGGCACCAATCACAAACAATTATGCCGATGAAATCAGAAAATTGCAGACTATCCTGTGTGCATGCTCCTGAAAGTGCCCCCTGTCCAGGAGCGCCCCCCTATTTCTAACCTAGGGCAATCGTACAAACAAACTAAATCAGGGCTGCACCACTTCAAAGAGAACAGATTATTACAAATAATTATAATCAAATGGGCCTCGAGTCGAAAAAGTTTCTTCTTTATTATTTTGTTCTTAAAAAGCCACAGCCACCGCGTTTCGTCCTGTCACGCAGGACTTCAGGGCTGTAAATTAAAAACACAAATGGGAACAACATATATAATACATTAAAATATACATGACAAATATATACATACATATAATTCAAAAGACAACACAATCCCTAGACACAACAATACATACGATATACGAAAACACTGTGAAGTGTACATATAAAATTGAGATAAAAACCAAACCCCAAGAGACTAACACATGTGCATGATATTATTTGTTAATCCAACGAGATCAATCACAACCTCAACAAGAGATTGGATATCAAGGTAATATGGACATATGACAAAGTAAATAAAGCAGAGAGGGAGAAGGAATGGATTATGATGAGTGAAAGAGTAGCAACAGAGAGGGTCAATGCAAGAAACAAAGTGATTGAATAGCACCAAAGATGAGGTGGTCTATTAATGATAATCAACACCAGGAACGTCTTAATCTGGATCCTACATACACACTCAGTACCATCACCGAAGTGATGATCCCAATGCATCTCATAATTACAGGTCACACTATGATGAAATAACGCAACCTAATATAATGTAGGTAAAACCCAAATAAGACTTAACCTCCTGCTTTTAAGCACGACAACGGAAACGTAAAGTGCACCCACACACCATAATAAAGTGAACAACCAAAAACGTATCCAGTGACCCAAGTGAAGAGATATGTGCCACCATATCAAAGAGTCCAAAAATGAGGAGGCGAAAACAATACCATTTGAGATTCGCAGTTAGCGAGAGAAGGTTGGTAGTAGCCTTGTAAAGTTCTCCACACAATGTTAACGGTAATCTGTATGGGGCAAAGAAGTCCCATATAAAACCAAAGCCGCATAATGGAAAAAAGTGGTATACCATATCCAAAAAATAGGTATACACCATATAAATCCTGGAATTCCCTTATGCCTACCTCATATATATTTGAGTATACATCCATAATTCGAATCATATCATAAATCCATCAAGTTTCAATCACGAGTGGGATGATAACATCTGTAGGTAGACGTGATATGATAATCACGGTAATATGAGCCAAGTGCTGGTCCACTAGAAACAGCACATGTTGTACCTGTGAGGGGCAAGAAAGAGCGGATAAATACAAATTCGCATAAGAGGACCTGTACGGTTACAATCAATTACCTACATATGATGACCCGATTTCGCATGGGGAGACACATCCATTACGGAAGGATCGTACTGTGTGCCCGTTGATATTGCTTATTGTATATCGGGGTGGATCGAAAACTCCACCTATGAGAAGATATGGATCGTAACAAATATCCCCATTGTCCCAGAAGCCCCGTTCCATTATCATGTGGGTGTCGGTTAAATACCACGTGTGTGAAAATCGTAGTGCAATGCTGCAAAACCCAAGTATAAACTACCATGGGATCCCCCTCTGATAAGGGAACCTTAAACTTGCGTGGGGCGCATGGTGATTCACAGGCACTCCTTAAATCGCCACTCACTATGAAAGATGACCCAAAAAACGCCACAGAACACCCCTCCACAAAAGACCCACCTTACTTCGTAATGGCTATCCAGCCCGACGTAGTGCATGTCAACCTGCTCCCGCTTGTAGTTTGCACGCTAAGCGGTATCGCGGCATGCCTAATGATGGAAGTGACCACGTCATCCACACGCGCATGCGATCCAGAGCACGGCGGGCGATAGAGTTAAACAAGAAACCCCAACCGCCATATTGTAACGTAGTTATCGGCAATACGAATGCCTAAATTCTTATGGCGACTATCAAACGTCACGATGACTATCAAAATACGAACAAGATTTGTACGCCTCATACGACTCCATAAATAAGTTGAGTCTCAATGCCGATACACATACATCAACCCAATTGATTAGTAAGGCACTAACATATGTAGAAAAGAAGGCAACAAATTAGTGCACCAATCAGTACCTGATCCGTATTCCTATTTTACAGGATACCCCTCAACTCCCTCGTGAGTGCATATAAAACACATGAATGTGACCTCATACAACAACGCGAAATATGGGAGCTATGCACATACCACTAGAACAACGGTCACCATCTTGGAAGGTGGTCAAATTCAGCCCAACTTCAATGTGGAATCATTTATCCCATACACAATACGGGCAAAATAAATGTTCCCACTACGTAATATTGGACATATTCCAAAAACAATGCAAGATAGACATATTAGTCCCATCGCATTATGTTTTGCTGCCAGGTGGTGTCAAATTAAATGCACCATCCATTGATATATATATATAAATAAATATAAAAAACTTATAAAAACATCTAAGCAGCAATTATTTTATAGATGCCATAAATGCAACTTGGTAATGGTGATTACAAAAAAGAAGCTCCAGCATATGCTCCTATGTTGAGCAAGCCGACGTCCTCTTGAAGAGTACCATAGGTCAAAAAAGCTAAATACATTCAGAACAAAATTGATCTTATGCCAAGTCAATGTTAAACTCTCAAAGAATAACCCCTTTTCCCCATTACATCCATGTCGTCCACCCGAGTTGTTGTCATACAATTCAGAGTCAGGAGTAGAGAGTCAAAAGTAGGAGAAAGAAGGCAGGGGGGGCTGGAAGAGGAGATTATTTTATTCAAGGGTCATAAATGCATATTGATATATAGCGTTTAACTTTCATACTATATCTCAGACCCTCCAACAAAATCGCAAATTGATTTATACACCCCATGATGAATTGAAACACCATATGACAGTCAGATTACATAAGCAGAACAGGTGGTTAATCAAACATTAACAAACTACTTCACAAATGGTAATACATGTCATCATCTGTATTGTGTACCATTTGTGTACATTTCAAACGACCTATCCAGACAGCCTCTCTACGTCGTAGAGCCAATTCGAGATTCCCACCCCGCGGATGGATGGGATGTGGTCAATCCCATGAAACCATACTCTGCAGTTATCCCCATGATGCTCCCTCATATGATAGGTCATAGGATATTTCATATCATTATTCTTCATGGCTCGTACATGTTCCTGTATGCATAGCTTCAGCGGTCTCACTGTACTTCCCACATATATCTTTTCGCATTCGCAACCCAAAATGTAAATCACATTGTTTTGCAATTTATAAAATGCATTATTTCATATTCCTTGCTTGTATTATACCGGAACAATTTAGTCTTATTTCTCCCTTAGCTCTCACCTCTTTGGGACCCTGCTCCCCTGGTAGCGCGTTGTTGTTCCCGCCTGCACCCCGGTCCACCACGGGTTTTCCCAGATTGTTGTGGAGGGTGCCGGCGGTTTTCCAGATGCCATTTCCGGTTGGTTGGGGGCGGAGCCAGGGGTTAGCGCTCAGTGACTATTTAACAAGCATGGCTTGCTCGTCGCGCAGCGGACGTGCGCAGACAATAAGTACTTGCTGAGTCTAGTTTCTATTGGAAAATCTGCTTTTTTTAAATCTTAATCCTTTGGAGCTCTTTTAACTGTATTTGTGTTGTGCTTTATTATCTGTACTTGTTTTTTGCACCGAGCCCTTAGCTCTCACCTCTTCGGGACCCTGCTCCCCTGGTAGCGCGTTGTTGTTCCCGCCTGCACCCTGGTTCACCACAGGTTTTCCCGATTGTTGTGGAGGGTGCCGGCGGTTTTTCAGACGCCATTTCCGGTTGGTTGGGGGCGGAGCCATGGGTTAGCGCTCAGTGACTATTTAACAAGCATGGCTTGCTCGTTGCGCAGCGGGCGCGCCACTGGCGTGCCGAAGGCAAGCCCGTCTGCGCCCGTCCGCGCAAAAACCACGCCTTGCGCCATGGATGCTGGCATTTTCCCCCCCCAGATCGGTTGGTATGGACTAGATACTCTAGGAAGGAACTCTTAGACCTTCGGACGGTAGGGGTTCCTTGCCACCATACTTTGGACCCCGAAATCCTAGCTAGGAAACAGTGCTATATCTGCTCCTCCTGCAGTGTCCATATGACACAGGCAGGTGTTGGGAGCACCACCGCTAATAAGGAGGTAACTATGCCCCCTTCTAATGAGCTCACAGTTCAGGGCTATCTTAACGCAAGATCTCTGATTAAGAACAAAGTGGCCTTTAGAGATTTTGTCTCGTTAAGGAAACCAGACTGGGTTTTCATCACAGAGACATGGGCCACTGACTGTTCTGGTCCTGATCTTGTAGAAGCAACCCCTTCCGGGTATAGCCTGGTTAGATTGGATAGGGTAGGCCGGCGGGGTGGGGGGTGGGGGGGTGGGCATTCTCCATAGGGATTCTTTTATTTGCCGCTCAGAGCCACTGACCGCTCTCCCCGATCTCTACCAGGCTCTATACTTTTCAATAAATATTCATCCAACGGAAAGTTTCTCTGGTGTCCTATGCTATCGGCAACCGGGTTCCAGGGCATCTTTTAGTCAGGATTTCAGAGGTCTTTTAGAACCTCATCTAGAAAGATCTAATCTTACGCTTCTGGGTGATTTTAACTTCCATCTAGATATGACACTAATGACACACAAACTCTCCTGGAAACTATGAGCTGCTGTGGGTTCACACAGCTGGTCAAGAGTCCCACCCACACGGCGGGGCATATTCTAGATGGTATTTACACCAATGATACACGAATCAAGGTGGGAGGACCGATACCTCTCGCCTGGTCAGATCATTTTGCCATCCCTTTTGACTTACTGACTGTAGCATCAGGGACTGTTTTATCTGGATATAGGAATTTGGAGGAAAGGAGAAATCTAAGACTTATTAGTAAGGAGGCACTCTCTAACTTTAATAACTTTCAGTCCTCTGGGCACCAGGATGCAAATTTGGCAGCAACGGAACTATCTGAACAGCTGTTATTAGCCATTGACACCCTGGCGCCCGTGAGCAAGCATTATTCAGCAAGAAGAAGGCCCTCCGCTCCCTGGTTTTCTGAGAGACTCAGGAAATGGAGGCAGGTGTGCCGTAAACAGGAGAGGCTTTGGCGTATAGATTTAGCGCTGGCTGGTAGAGATTTGCATAAACAGCGGTTGAAAGAATAGAACGCGGCTATTATGGAGAAAAAGGGGAGTTTATTACTCAAAGATCACAGAGTCGATGAAATCCTCTAAAGATCTTTTCAATGTCATTAACTCCCTCATCTCTCCTCCAGTCACAGATTCTTCAGAGTTTTCTCAGGAGTTTTGTGATAGAATATCAGATTTCTCATTCCAAAAATCACAGAAATGTACTCCTTGCTGGAAGCCTCCAACTCTAAAGCGGGGTCGCCCGCCCAGTCTACTTCCCACATCAACGAAGGTGTGGATATGGAGGAGACACCCAGGCTACTTTCGTTTCCTTGTATGTCGCCAGATGTTGTGGATCGGCTACTAGGAGGAGTTAAATCTGGTTCCCCTTTGGATCCGTGCCCCCTAAAGGTGCTAAAAATTGGTCGTGAGGTTATTATCCCCCACCTTACTTCTGTACTGAATGTAGCTATCTCAGAGGGGAACTATCCTATCTTGTGGAAGACTGCAGTGGTCAAGCCGCTTTAAAAAAAGCCTTCATTGGACCCTACAAAATTGAAAAATTATCGTCCGATCTCTCTGCTTCCTGTCCCAGCCAAGATTTTGGAAACCTGTTTAAATTCTCACCTTAGTGCCTACTTAAATGACCATCAGTTACTTGATGGATCACAACATGGCTTTAGAAGTCGTCACAGTACAGAAACAGCATTAACTGCTGTATTCAATAACATCCGTACGCAGGTGGACGCGGGGCACACCACCTTGCTGGTTCTACTTAACCTTACCGCAGCTTTTGATACCCTATCTCCTCCGAGGCTGGTTGAACATCTCAGAGAGATGGGGATCGGGGGCTCGGCCCTGGGGCTTCTTGCTTCCTTTCTCAAGGATCGGGCATAGACTGAAATTTGACCAATTCTATTCGGCCTCAAACCCCCTGTCGTGTGGAGTCCCTCAGGGCTCCTCCCTAAGCCCGACACTTTAATATTTATGTCGCCCCGTTGGCAAAGGTGGTGAGATCCTTTGGGTTGGAGGTGTTGTCCTACGCTGACGACACCCAAATAATGGTGTCCATCACTCACAGTATCAGGGACTCTGCCACTAACTTTAGAAACTGTATGCAGGCAGTCTCCTCCTGGATGGTGGAAAATTTCATGAAGTTAAACGGGGAGAAGACTGTGGTTTTGATCTTTAGCAGCAAATTGGACATTTGGTCCAACGATTGGTGGCCGGATACGCTTGGCAGCTGCCCTTGTCCTGTATCCCATGGGAAAAATCTAGGACAACTCTCCTTCTTTGAGCCTGCAGGTTAGTAGGACAGAGTCCTCCTGTTTTCGGATAATCAGGATCCTTAGAAAAATCTCCCATTTCCTTTCATTTGCCGCATGCAAACAGGCTGTTATTGCCTTGGTAATGTCCAGATTGGATTATTGTAATGCCCTCTATCTGGGCATTAACAAAGGCTTGGTGCGATGCTCGCAGCTTGTGCAGAATGCTGCGGCCAGGATGGTGCTCCCGAAATACCACTCCGCCTCAGCGTCTCTTAGGACGCTGCATTGGCTTCCTCTGGACCGTAGGATTCTTTTTAAAAACTCTTTGCCAGACTCATAATGCCCACTATGGCTTAGGTCCTGATGGTATTAATACAATATTCCATCACTATGCCCCTACTAGGCAGCTCAGGTCTGTTACCAAAAATCTTTTAACAGTGCCGAGGTTTAAAAAGGTGAAATGGGGAGGTAGAGCTTTCTCTACTGCTGCGGCTAAGCTGTGGAACTCCCTCCCGGAAGATCTTTCTGGTCAGGTGTCACATTCTCTCTTCCGTAAAGCCTTGAAGACCTGGCTTTTTATACAGATTCTAGTCTGAGCATATCATCTTGTTTGCACATTTGGTCCTGCAATAGCGTCTTGACGCCCTTGGGCAAAGTTTAGCGCTCTACAAGTTTAATATTCATTCATTAAATGGGCACATATTGCAATTCAAACATGTAAAAAAAAACTTTTGGAGCAGGAGGGAGCCAGGTTTTATTAGCCGAACTTCTGATATAGCTTGGACAGAGTAAATTTCGAAGTGTTTTGCCTCTGCGAAACGTGACTTTGGGTGTGGAAGTAATGTGTTCCTTCAAGCTGGGTACATCATTGAGAAGTCCCCAATGTTTTCTTAAAATATTAAACAGTCCCGCACTGTTAGTATACTGTGTGACAAAGGCCACATGCGAGCTCCTACCCTGTTTACGACCTCCGTCTGCTTTGACCAATGTGCCATTTCTAGTGACCTTTTGGATTCTTAGGTCGGCTTTTCTCAAGATCTCGTCGTCATATCCCCGTTGTCTGAATCTATTTTTGACTTCGCGAATGTTTTCTCTAAAGGTCACGTCGGAACTACAGTTTCGACGGACACGTGTCATTTCCCCAAACGGAATATTCCTAATCACGGATTTGGGGTGAGAACTAGACGCGTGCAGGGTGCTGTTGCACGACGTGGACTTTCGAAAGATTGTACTCTGTATGGAATTGTTGTCGATGTAAAATAAGATCTAAAAATTCCATGCTTGTCTGGATATACTTCATCATTAAATGTACATTATGAGGGTTACTGTTGAGAAAGGAGTGGTATTCAACTAGTTGAACCTTTCCACAGCAAGATGATATCATCGATATACCTCCCCCAGAACACAATCATGTCCATCCAGGGGGAGGCATATCTACCCCAGGCGTGCTCCCTCTCCCACCAGCCCATAAACAGGCTGGCGTAAGAAGGAGCAAACCTGGAACCCATGGCAGTTCCCTGGGTTTGGTGGAACCAGGTGCCATCGTGTAGGAAAAAATTCTTAGACAGGATAATGTTAATCATCTCCATCAGCATCTCGTTGTGTTCTGCATGGTCAGCTGTGCGTGTCATCAAAAAGGACTGCACTGCCGTCAAACCAAAATGTTGCTGGATGCACGTGTAAAGCCCAGTCACATCCATGGTGGCAAACATTAGATCTTCTGACCATGCTAAGCCATCAAATTTCTGCAAAATGTCTCCAGTGTCCTGTATATATGCTGGGAGGTTGATCACAAAAGGCTGAAAAAATTTGTCAACATATTGTGACAACCGTTCTGTTGGTGAATCTATGCCCGATATAATCGGGCGACCTGGTGGAAAGGTGCCCTCCTTATGAATTTTAGGAAGGACATAGATACAAGGTGCAAGTGCATGGTCTACGATTAGATACCTATGTTCTTCATCCGAGAGCAAACCACTTTCACACCAGTCATGCAGTCTGGTGTTTATGTGAGTGACAAGGGAGGGAATGGGATTGCTCGATATTTGCTGGTAACAACTAGGATCCCCCAGCAGTCCGTGTATCTCATTTCTATAGTCTAAGGCGTTCATGATCACCACATTCCCTCCCTTGTCAGCTTCTCTAATAATGATTGAAACATCACCTCTAAGATTATCTAAAGCTATCCTTTCTGCTTTGGTCAAATTCTGCTTATGATGATCATACTTGCGCGATGAATCCATAAGGGCATATAGGTCCTGGGTGACTTTCTATTTAAAGAGATCAATATTACCATGTGTATTGTTAGGTGTAAATTTGGACCGAGGTCTAAGTCCACTACTCACCCCTGTGTCTTCCTTGATGTTCAAATCCTCCCTTAGCTCTTGTAAGGAGAAATGTTCACCCTCAGAAATTGACAACATTTGTAAATTCTGTAAATCTGAAACAGTGTGTCACAATTTGGGCCGGTGTTGTCATAGAACATACTTTTGAAGGATTTGTGTAGAAGAAATCTTTTAATTTCAAAATTCGTGTGAACTTGTACAAATCAAACATCATATCAACGGGATCACCCCATTGGGAAGGACAAAAACTCAAGCCCTTTTGCAAAACATCACATTCAACACTAGACAAGATGTGATCGGATAAATTAACAATCGTTAACAAATGAGAATCATCAGTCTCCTGCACGTCACACTTTGTTGTTTTTGACCGGGTCGCCATTCCCCGATTCATTTCTTTCTTTCTTCCTTTTTTCTTGCCACCTTTTTCCTCCCCTCCTTGTTTTTGGTCTTTCTTGGTGGTCTGGTTTCCCAGCCTTAACCTTTCCATTTCTACTAAAAAATTACGCCGTCCCGGGGAGGTTACTTATGTTACGCCTTCATCCCGAGAGGTACTACTTTCTATCGAGGAAATGGAGCTAATGCTGATAGAAATTGAATCTGTTGATTCTTCCCTGGCTCTTTTACCCTCACCCATCGGTCTGATGCTGTCAAATCTATGGGAAAAGGTATAGATCCTCCCATTCTTATAATCATTGTCGTCACGTTTGATTTTTTTCAATTTTTTATCCCCCAGATAAATCCGATAGGTCTCAATAACCCTGTCATAGATCTCATAGTTCTTCTTAATTACGTCCTTCAAGTCAGAGCAGAGTAGAGAGAGGCTGTCTGGATAGGTCGTTTGAAATGTACACAAATGGGACACAATACAGATGATGAAATGCATTACCATTTGTGAAGTAGTTTGTTAATGTTTGATTAACCACCTGTTCTGCTTATGTAATCTGACTGTCATATGGTGTTTCAATTCATCATGGGGTGTATAAATCAATTTGCGATTTTTTTGGAGGGTCCGAGATATAGTATGAAAGTTAAACGCTATATATCAATATGCATTTATGACCCATGCATAAAATAATCTCCTCTTCCAGCCCCCCCCCTTCTTTCTCCTACTTTTGACTCTCTACTCCTGACTCCGAATTGTATGACAACAACTCGGGTGGACGACATGGATGTAAAAGGGAAAAGGGGTTATTCTTTGAGAGTTTAACATTGACTTGGCATAAGATCAATTTTGTTCTGAATGTATTTCGCTTTTTTGACCTATGGTACTCTTCAAGAGGACGGCAGCTTGCTCAACATAGGAGCATATGCTGGAGCTGCTTTTTGTAATCACCATTACCAAGTAGCATTTATGGCATCTATAAAATAATTGCTGCTTAGATGTTTTTATAAGATATATATATATATATATATATATATATATATATATATATATATATATATATATATATATATATATATATATATATATATATATATATATATATATATATATATATATATATATATATATATATATATATATATATATATAAAAATCAATGGATGGTGCATTTAATTTGACACCGCCTGGCAGCAAAACGAAATGAGATGGACTAATATGTCCTTCTTATATTGTTTTTGGAATATGCCCAGTATTACGTAGTGGGAACATTTATTTTGCCCGTATGGAGTATGGGATAAATGATTCCACATTGAAGCTGGGCTGAATTTGACCACCTTCCAAAATGGCCACCGTTGTTCTAGTGGTATGTGCATAGCTCCCATATTTTGCGTTGTTGTATATGAGGTCACATTCATGTGTTTTATATGCACTCACGAGGGAGTTGAGGGGTATCCTGTAAAATAGGAATACGGATCAGGTACTGATTGGTGCACTAATTTGTTACCTTCTTTTCTACATATGTTAGTCCCTTACACATACATCAACACAATTGATTAGTATCGGCATTGAGACTCAACTTATTTATGGAGTCATATGAGGCGTACAAATCTTGTTCGTATTTTGATATTCATCGTGACGTTTGATAGTCGCCATAAGAATTTAGGCATTCGTACTGCCGATAACTGCGTTACAAAATGGCGGTTGGGGTTTCTTGTTTAACTCTATCGCCCGCCGTGCTCTGGATCGCATGCGCGTGTGGATGACGTGGTCACTTCCATCATTAGGCATGCCGCGATACCGCTTAGTGTGCAAACTACAAGCGGGAGCAGGTTGACAAGCACTACGTCGGGCTGGATAGCCATTATGAAGTAAGGTGGGTCTTTTGTGGAGGGGTGTTCTGTGGCGTTTTTTGGGTCATCTTTCATAGTGAGTGGCAATTAAGGAGTGCCCGTGAATCACTATGTGCCCCACGCAAGTTTAGGGTTCCCTTATCAGCGGGGGATCCCATGGTAGTTTATACTTGGGTTTTGCAGCATTGCACTACGATTTTCACACACACGTGGTATTTAACCGACGCCCACATAATGGAACGGGGCTTCTGGGACAGTGGGGATATTTGTTACGATCCATATCCTCTCATAGGTGGAGTTTTCGATCCACCCAGATATACAATAAGCAATATCAACAGGCACACAGTACGATCCTTCCGTAATGGATGGGTCTCCCCATGCGAAATCGGGTCATCATATGTAGGTAATTGATTGTAACCGTACAGGTCCTCTTAAGCGAATTTGTATTTATCCGTTCTTTCTTGCCCCTCACAGGTACAACATGTGCTGTTTCTAGTGGACCAGCACTTGGCTCATATTACCGTGATTATCATATCACGTCTACCTACAGATGTTATTGATGCAGCACGTACAATAAAAACTATTTTCCTCCTAGGTCACTTATCGGTCATCCAGGGGCGACTTATATTTTGTCACATCCACATGACGATGGGGCCCATAACATCGCCTATCACACACACACCTGGATTTCCTCTACACCTTTACGAAAATCTATACTCCTAGGAGAAACATGAGAACTAAATGAAAAACATCATTTATGTACCGCTGGAAAGAGCCGGGATACCTTATTACTTTAACCTATCGCTTTCTTAGTTATTTCTTAAGATATTCCTGCTCATTGTTTTGTCGATGGATCATCTAGTAAGAAATCAGTTTGTAGTGATTAAGACCAGCTAAATCACAATAACCAATTACTAGTGTCACAATCATTTAGTAAAATAACCACTGAGTCGTTTGATTAAGAATCTTAAATTTTATATAATTTTAAAAGCATGAGAAAGAATTTAGACTTTTTATTCAATTATTCATTCATTATTAATTCAAATATTTATTAAGCAAAATCAATTTTATTGCAGAAAGGAAATTTTGTCATGAAGCAAAAACCCTAATTACCTGCCTATCTTTCCTAATTTAGCCTAAGGATTTCTAACCTAAGTTTAAGAATTAAAAATAACCTGATTCTCATACTCAACTGGAAAAATAAGACAGCAACAGAAACTTCAGCTCGTCAGCATCAGCTACCTGCAACCCGTCTCATCTAACAGTCTTTCAGCATCTCCCGCTCAGTAAAATGGATCGATCTGGACCACCAAGCACTGGAAGCCACCAACTCCAACACCGACTCTGACTGCGACTCTCCAACTCTGACCCCCCTCCCACTAAGAGTAGTCCCTCTTATACCCTAATTCTAACTTTGCTAACTAATTGTTGCAACATTAATAACGCGCTTTTCTTTCATTGGTCCATTCATTTCATCTATTCATTCTTAATCAAGTTCTCCCGAATCCAACTTGTTCTTTGGAATGTATATGTTCATTTCCTTTCTCACAGTTCAAGACATGTTTCCATCCGCTTCGATCAGTACATTTGTAACTTCTTTCGATACATTCGAGAACTTTGCAGGCATTGTCCTTTCTCTTAAAACGGTTTCCCACGGTTCTTTGCTGATCACCAGCGCACACTATCAGTTCAATTAGGTCACATCAGCCTTGACCATTCTTGCATCCTAGCCTCTCAGCATCATCACGTGGTTCGCTTTTCTCCAACTTTTTCTCCCTTGTCACGCGTTTCCCCGCACATGCGCACTTTAATAACCGGCAGCCATTTTATATCGCCACTCGTTTATACTTAGAAGCACTATTTAGAAATAAACAAAACAATTAAAATAGAGAAACATAGCCTTTTCGTTTCCCTCCCGTCATCTACGTACCCCAATTAATTACCTAGCAGAAAGCAACATTTAAGCTGTTCCTTACTTACCATCACTATTGTTTTTGCAACGACACGTTTATATTCTATGAAGCACAATCATGCATTTATTATTTATTTAGTACGCAATAATTTTTATGTTATAATTAGACACACAGACATTTGTTAATAGATTATTCAGCCCATGTACTTGCGTGTTACCCTTCCCTCACGTACATTGTTGAATACATTTAAACGAACATTTTATTTATTTATAAAATTTGTTAGGGGTTAAAAAAAAATTATTTTCTCTGCTCCATCATTATCATCCCACTCGTGATTGAAACTTGATGGATTTATGATAGGATTCGAATTATGGATGTATACTCTTAAATATATACGAGGTAGGCATAAGTGAATGCCAGGATTTATATGGTGTATACCTATTTTTTGGATATGGTATACCACTTTTTTCCATTATGCAGCTTTGGTTTTATATGGGACTTTTGTCCCATACAGATTACCGTTAACATTGTGTAGAGATAACTTTACAAGGCTACTATCAACCTTCTCTCGCTAACTGCGAATCTCAAATGGTATTGTTTTCGCCTCCTCATTTTTGGACTCTTTGATATGGTGGCACATATCTCTTCACCTGGGTCACTGGATACGTTTTTGGTTGTTTACTTTATTATGTGTGGGTGCACTTTACGTTTCCGTTGTCGTTGTGCTTAAAAGAAGAGGATTGATCAGGTAGTTAAATCTTATTTGGGTTTTACCTACATTATATTAGGTTGCGTTATTTCATCATAGTGTGACCTGTAATTATGAGATGCATTGGGATCATCACTTCGGTGATGGTACTGAGTGTGTGTATATAGGATCCAGATTAAGACGGGTCCTGGTGTGGATTATCATTAATGGACCACCTCATCTTTGGTGCTATTCAATCACTTTGTTTCTTGCATTGACCCCCTCTGTGGCTACTCTTTCACTCATCATAATCCATTCCTTCTCCCTCTCTGCTTTATTTACTTTGTCATATGTCCATATTGCCTTGATATCCAAGCTCTTGTTGAGGTTGTGATTGATCTCGTTGGATTAACAAATAATATCATGCACGTGTTAGTCTCTTGGGGTTTGGTTTTTATCTCAATTTTATATGTACACTTCACAGCGTTTTCGTATATCGTATGTATTGTTGTGTCTAGGGATTGTGTTGTCTTTTGAATTATATTTATATATGTATATATTTATGTCATGTATATTTTAATGTATTATATAGGTTATTCCCATTTGTGTTTTTAATTTACAGCCCTGAAGAAGTCCTGCGTGACAGGACGAAACGCATTGGCTTTTTAAGAACAAAATAATAAAGAAACTTTGACTCGAGGCCCATTTGATTATAATTATTTGTAATAATCTGTTCCCTTTGAAGTGGTGCAGCCCTGATTTAGTTTGTCTATATGCAGATCAGTCTTGACCCAGTGCCTCCTCGGAACAGTCCAGCCCGAACTGCCAAGCCATGTCTTCCCTGGACCGGAAACAAGCATCCTGGGACCGGTTTCGGGCTAACAGCCCTCATCAGCCAGGCTAGCATGAATCCAGTGGCAAAGTGAGCAAGGGACCCACGTCTGGGCATACCCTGCCAACTTAGGGCGAACAAAGCAAACACTGCGCATTACGTAGATCTTCCCGCCTTAATTCCGTGCATTACGCTCGTAAAACAGAGGCCGAGTGCCTAGTGGTGATCCGGTTAACATTATGACCCAGAAGTGATTAACACCGCCGCCTAGGATGAAAAACTCCACACTTAAACAAGGAAGTGAATCAGTTAACACCAGTTCACACCTGTGGATTAGGATACTTCAGTTTCCACTAGTGCTCAGAGTAGTACATATGTCATTCAGCTGACAGTAGTCCCCAAAAACTATTAATTTAACCAGATATGGTTCCCACTTCTGTATGATAAAGGGGCTGAGCACGTAGGGTACCAGTTGCGTTAAAGGGTATTCAATAACACGGTAGTTTAGCACTTTCGATTGTGCAGTGTGTGCTGCCCAAACACTGTGCATTACGTAGATAACTTAGATCTTACCATCTCTTTTGTGTTTTGGCTTTCCAGATCTCGTTTTCCTTACTTTTACTTTAAAACCCAACCACACACACTCATGTCACCAGTCTGTGCTCGTATTTCTATGCTCCTCTCATGTGTCACTTTCTCCATTCTCAGCATAACATGCCCCATGCAGTCTTCAAGGGTGTCAGTTTTTGTAAATATTGTGGTGCACCATAAGTAGAGCATGGAGCAAATGCACCACTGTATGTTCACAATCCTATTTGTATCCTCTTAGGGTAAAGTGTTTTAATGGCCTGCTCTGTTATATAAAAAATAAAAAAAAATAAAAAATAAAACACTTTTGTTTTGACAGACCGATCTATATATGTGGCAGCCAGCAAGGCTCGCGGGTGGGGCGGGGGTCGGGAGGGCTTCGCATTGCGTAGCGAAAGGAGAGGGAAAAAAAAGGAGAAAAAAAAAGGGGAAAAAAAAAAAAGACACAAAACAACCTTGCCAGGTCCGGTGTCTCTGCTCCTGGTCTCCTGCTTCTGACACAGGGGGACAGGAAGCAAGCAGCCAAGCTCCCTCCCCTAAGCCAATCACAACACTGATTGGTCTGAGCACTGTGATCCGGTGCTCAGCCAGGGGCTGGAGGGGTGGGCATGTTCTCCATGCAGGCTGTAATGCAGCCTGCATGGAGAAGGGGAAAGTGCCCATGACTGGTTTGGGCGACCCGAGAGGGCCGACCAAACAGTCATTGTGCACTTAGGAGGAGGCAAACCACTTCACCACTGCCCTGCTCACAGAGCAGCCCCACCCACCCGCCAGCCCAGCAGCATAAAACACATAAAAGGATAATAACTGAAAGTTATCATTTTATGTTTTTGCTTCTCCCACTGCTTGAAAGTCACAGCAGAGGAGCCACCACTGATACAAATATAATACTGATTTCAGACTATCCACACAGTTTCTAATGTGCCCCATTGCCATAAACACAGTCTGCCCTCGCAATCTGGCATCTGCTCATTCTCCTCTGGGGTCAGCCTGCTCCTCGTGTTGTAATTTAGGTACCATTTTCCAACACCCATCCTCCCATTGTTTATGTCCCCTCCCCATAACAAATTAAAAAGAACACTAACAATCCAGCATTAAAACAGACAGGAAGAAGTTGCCAGCACAAAGACAAAAGAAAAAAAAATAGAAAACATTTTTAATAATATTTCTTTTTTTAATAAGGTCATTCAGTTGTACATAATATCTTTTTGGTTATATAGAAGTTAACAAAAATACTTATAACACTATTATAACATCAACATGCTGGACAGCAGCCAAATTGCTCTACAACATAACACAT
Source organism: Calotriton arnoldi (assembly GCA_963921515.1). Taxonomy (NCBI): domain Eukaryota; kingdom Metazoa; phylum Chordata; class Amphibia; order Caudata; family Salamandridae; genus Calotriton; species Calotriton arnoldi. Next base: position 1,506,595 of record CAWUFW010004016.1, on the reverse strand, counting down.
TGACATAGCCAATAGCTCTGGCTAAACACTTCCAAGGTCCCAAAGGCGAGACCTATTGGCTATACCAATGCTTGTTTTATGTCAATCACAAACCTATTTCTAAAGCCCTTTCCTTGCATCCAGAATTTGCTGTTGTGTGCGCGCGACAGCGCACACAGCATGCCAATGTTACACAACTGAACCTAAAAGCAGTCATCATTAGGCGGCAACTACTTTCAGTGTTGGGGGTGCATAGTTTTCCTCCCCCCCACCCCCTCCCCCCAGCACCAATCAATGCCCCCTTTCCAGTGGTATTTCCCACTAGTAGGTGCCTGCTTGGGAATCACCGCAGTAGGAAGAACCCCAAGCAAACTTTCCCCCACTCAACACTAACGGCTCGCTTTTTGAGCTGGGCGGCATTGCCCCCCCCCCCGCATGCATAAGTGCTACTCCCGAAGGGCACAACCGTCTTTCTGCCCCCTGGGTCAGCCAGATTTCTCACAGGGCTACTTTGTCTAACTAGACATTAAGTTACAGAGAGCATGACACCAGCTGTGGCACCCTGGTGCTCTCATCCAATCAGAGTAGTTCTTCTTGTTAATTAACTGAGCCCTGGGGTGGGCACGAGGCTGCTTTTGACTGTGAGAAGGTTACTGGAAAAAGAGCCTGCTCTTACATTTCCTCAGAGCCAGAGAAGCTCATGATGGAGCCTAGTTCATTTCAGTACGTTTAAAGCACTTCCAAATAACAGGCTAGAGGGAGGGGGGCAGATAGCATCTTATCCCAGATTCAGATTACAAGCTGGAGTGCTTGGCTTCCTAGGCCCCTACATTCTCACTTTTCTTTTCCCTGACATTGTGCTCATGTATAACATGCATCTCAAGGCTCCTCGTGTCCATCTCTTGAAGCTTTGGTCCCATCCATGCTTCTGAGGTCTGCGCCCTTTCATGGCACTTTGCTCCCAGTGTCATCCACGCATCCAAAGTCCGTCGCTTAAGCCTCTCTCCTGAACCACTTCTCCCATTCCCTTCATCGACTTCAAGTCTGCTGATCAGACATATCTCCCTGGCGCTTTAGCTTCTTTGGGGCTTTCATGTTTCACTGAGTGACTGCACTGTGTTCTTTAGCCAACGTTGACCTCACTGGGTTGCTGCTTACCTAAAAGCTGCTGCTCCATGAAGATCTATTCTGCAGCACTGGTTACTGCAACAGCACTCCTGAGTAAGGGAGAAACCAACCATGAAAGAATATGCAGAGTGTATGTTTGATGGCGGAGGCGTGAGGGCGCTAGGACATAGTGCAAGCTCTTCAAGAGCCAGAGGGGAAGAGCCATCCATTGACAGCACATATAGAACAGTCGTCTCTGGGGGCTTCATCTCCACTTGGTGGAATAAATTCAGTTCTTAGATGTAAAGGATGTGCTTCGATCTCAAACTCCACTAAACCTCTCATATTTGTTCCGGCAACAGTCCATATATTGATAATTTGCAGCAATTTTCTAAAAGCCCCTGAAAGTCCAATTAGACAGTGCTGTCCCACCACTAAAACCTGGTTAGCACAGTATTGCTGTGCGGTTTATTAATATTAAAATGTTATGTTAAAGCCCTGTTGAATTGCACTGCACTTAGTACAAGGCATTTGCCTGCAAGATTTACCAAACTAGGCAGGTCAAGGACTAGAGGCCAAGAGAAATTGAACATTTGCCTAGGATCATACAAGGTTGGTTCTGTGGGGGCAGTTGTAAGAGGATGCTGAATTTTATTCCAAGTATTACAGCAAACAAATGATGGACGGAATGCTGACAATGCAAACATTCTCCCCCAGTCAAAAGATCTGGGTTAAATCCATCGTTCTTTTGCCCACTACGCCACCCCAGTTTGGACCCAGCCATATGCAAATCAGTCTTGACCCTGTGCCCCATGGGAACAGTCCAGACCGAACTGCCAGGCCCTCCCTGGACCGGAAACACCAGGCAAAAGAACAATGGCTGATGAAGGGTGATACCCTGAAACCAGTCCCAGGATGCTGGTTTCCAGTCCATGGAGGACCTGGCTTGGCAGTTTGGGCTGGACTGTTCCCATGGGGCACAGGGTCAAGATTGATTTGCATATGGCTGGGTCCAAACTGGGGTGGCGTAGTGGGCAAAAGAACGATGGATTTAACCCAGATCTTTTGACTGGGGGAGAAGGTTTGCATTGTCAGCATTCCGTCCATCATTTGTTTGCTGTAACATGAATTTTATTCCAAGACAAGGAAAATGTGGAAACGTTACTCAAGATACACTGGTGAAAGTGATAGTTAATAGCTATGCAGTCTTCTCATGCAGGTCACTGGCAGAGCTTCCCCATCTAACAAGTCACCCCTAGCCACCCTTTCTTTTGCACCTGTGTAAATCCTCTGCCATCCATCTAGTTTACTGTCTTACTCCTCTTTTAATAATTTCATTACAAGACGGGAGGTTACCATTATGCATTATTCCTTTAATGCCACTCCATGCAGCACTTGAAAGAACATTACATTGTAAAACAAAAGCAATCTAGATTAGAACATCCACACAGTATGAGTAGTCCATGCACTGAACAATCTTTCCCCTTTTAAATGCTGCTCCTCGCTCAGATAAGTACTTCTTTATCTTAACAAGCTTTTCATATAGTTATTGCTATTAACTTGGTTGAACATTGCTTTTGTTTCCAATCTATGGAAACATTTTCCCGTTTATTTCCAGTAATTTTGGTGTCACATAAAATAGCATGGAGTATTAATGAGCCTGTTACTAAGCACAACGTGCAGGTCAAAGATTTGTACTTTATGTAGACAGCTCAGTGGCCTGCAACTTTTGCTGTAGAGATTCGTGTGTTACCTGCGAGTCATACGTTATAATTCTTGTTATATACCTCAGTGAGTTATGAACCAGCGTGAAAGAGCTGCATGCAAACTATAAAGCTTAGGAGTAGAAACATACTGATTTCCTTAATCTTTCTTTATTGCATGAATGGTTCTTTTAGATGGTAATAAGTAGTTATTAGCAAGAGAAATGGTTATTTTTGTAATTACTCATATAGACAGATATATGTGACCTTTCTACAGTGCATTCATACCTCTTAAATGAAAAGCTTGGAAAACCCCAAAACTTGCCTTCAAATCATAGCTTCCAGCTATCCTGGCAAGCAGCTAATCGTGCGGCAGCATTGCAGGTGACATCTTGCAACTTTGTTTCACTAGGGGATTAATGTTTTTACTTCCATAGAATAAATTAGTGATAGAATAAATTAGTTATTAGATATGGCAAATAGATATTCATTAAAGTCATTTTACAGGGCTTATTCCTTTTAATCCTTCAGTTAAAGACCCCGTTTATGTTGGAGAGTTAATTCATTTAGGTTTACCTTAAGCCTATAACTGGCCCCTATTTTTTAGGTCGAGCCTAGAGTAGTGCGCAAGCGCTGCTTCTGGCGAAGACTTTATGTAGTGGGCATTTGAAAGCTGACCACACACTCGTGCACAATGGCCTTTTCCGTGCGGTTACCCGCACGTTTCAGGCACGATGCACGAGCGTGTGGTCAGCTCAGCAGGCTGCCGCGCTCGCTCGCCCCAGCTTCTCTTTTCTTACTGCAGGCAGGACGACGTGCGCAGCCGAGACAAAGGCGGGCGCTTGTTTTGCTTATGGTGGATGGAGCTATCGAATGTCAGTGTGGTGAGCCATGATTACCTTATGTTCCCTCCCTGTAAGGGCAGCTGGTTGGAAAGCATCTGCCGTCCTTTTTAGCATGAAGGCAGAATATAATTCCGCCTTGTATTTCCTTGAGCTAGCCTACTTCTTCGTTAATATTCTGAATGAGAAACAGAAGGCAGGAGTGGGTTAGAGATCTTGTACACGCTGTTGAAGGGTGATGCCACGTTTACAGAGCATTAAATTGCACAAAAGGGGGTAATTTAGGCTGAGACGTATTTAAGTGCGTGAATAAACCGGCTATTTTTTGCTCACGATTAAGCATCAGTCAAAATGTCATATATGTATTATAAGAATGTCACACGCACACCTAAGGAACCTGACAACTTGGCAGCTATGGCACGGAAACGGCTCAACCCGATGACGTCATGGCGGGTCCAGGGACCTATCATTGTGGTGAATTGACGTCCTGTTTCTCTACGTTTAGTCGCTCCTTAGCAAAGGATCTTTGAATGTTACCAAAACGTTTAGCAACGTTTGTAAGGAAGTGCTACCCTCTGCTGGCGTGAAGTGGTGTGGCATGTTCCTCCACTTCCCCGGCATGCCTTCCAGCATCGGTCTAACTCTCTGGTTCCGGCACTCTCCATTGCCCGTAGGAGGAGAAAGATCAGGATGATGTAGAGTGCCCCTCCCGGGCCACAGTTAAGGGCGGAGGCGTCCATGACTCCAATGCGGAGAGGGGCTGGGCCAGCTGCAGGGATCAGCTGCCATATGACGTGACATGAGGAAATACCTGGTTGTCAAGAGTACGGAGACAGCGCGAGGTACGGACGGCGCAACGAGAGGTAGCTATAATACCTTTACCTTTCAAGTAAACCGAGCGATAGTCAGAATATTGTCTTCTTTTAAATATCATCTTTTGCTGGACACTTGCGGTCTCGTAAGGAAGTAATGTTACTCAACATTGTGTTTATTTTATAAAATGGATGCAATTTTGAGACAGCCTTGTCGAAATTATGAAATGTTGAGCAAGTCCTATGAAAAGGTCTAAATCTCCGAACTCCAGGCTTCAAACATCTCTGAAGGCAGAAACCCCACGGAGCTATGTTAGCAGTTTACAGAAAGACGTCTGGAGAGACCTTTGTATCTGGGGTTACGACGAAATGTAAAATGGGGCAGCAAACAAGGCCCCCTGAACCGCAGATTCTGCCTGGCCCTTGCTTTGTCGGTACAATTGTACAACATTACTAAGGACCCACCCTGTCCGCTCTGCTTTTTCCCCCAGACATTAAATTGCCTCGGCTCTAGTTTATACCATCTGACGCATGAGTCATCTGGAATCTGACCCTAGCACTTAAGCAATAAATGTGTGAATGTGCATTGATTAGCACAGTTGCCCTAAATAACTATGTATACAGTACCCAGTGAGGACCACGTTTACATACGAAAGGCATCTTTTGGTTTGCTTTTAACTTTGGCTCCGTTTGATGAGTCTTCACAAAACTTTCCCATAAAAATGTTCTTCCACCTCAGCTCCTTCCTGAAAAGGTCCAGGGTAGTCCTTCAAACAGGGACTTGAGAAAAATTGGGGGGGGGGGGGGTGAAGCTAACGCATTTTTCTTATTCATTTTTCCATAGCAATAATCAGACACAGCAAATTTGACAGAAGGCCCCCTCGGCCTGGTGGGAAGATGAAAAAAATCTGTGACAAAAAAAGAAAGCAGGTTCTAGAGCCTTAAAAAAAAAAAAAAAAAAAAAAGACCCCCTCCTCCCTGGGGTCGGCCAGGACCCGGGGGGTGGCGCACAACCTTTTTTAGGTCTCGCCTAGAGCGTAGCGCGCAGCACTGCTCTAGGAGTGACCTTTAGGAATCGGTCAGCTCTTTTCAAGCACTCGTGCTTGAGCTGGCATCCACCTTGCGGGAGCGAGCAGCGGCTCGCGCGCTAATTGAAAACAGATGGCTCTCGCGCCGCCGCTGCTCGCTCCCGCAAGGTGGATGCCAGCAGAAGCACGAGTGCTTGTTTTTCTTTCCACTGCTTGTCTTGGGGCCACTTCTAGTGCACGATCCGTCTTCGTGTCACCAGCCGGGCCAGGCTGGTGACACTTGTGCTTACATAGCCACGGCCTGCTGACATCCGAACACCTCAGTAATGAGCGCATGCAAGAGAGCACAGACCCCCGTCTCATTTCCACACGCTCCGAAACGGCTCTCTTCCTACAGTCTCCATCACTTGTAACTCCACTCCTTTCTCCCTCTTCCGCGCCCATACACCAGTCTCTCTAGGTCCCCTCACCTCACTTTCTCTACTGCCCTTTCCACCTCAATCTCCCTCACACACTCTGCACATTTCCCCAGTGTCAGCGGCTATATAAGCATCTGCAATGTCCGCGGGCTCCTCTGATCTTTCACAAGCGTGCTCGCTTTGAAATAATTTTACCCTCTGCTTGCACCCTGGTCACGGGGACTTAACACTGACCGTATCCAGGGGATACGTGTGTTTTCAGCTTCCTCTCTGACTCCTTAGCACTGCTGAGCATGCATACCATCGGCAACTGGAGGGTCGACAGCGCACTCTGCTGACCATATTTCGAACTTGCTGCCCAGCACATTTTGCTGATGTTCTTCTAAGGCTTTCTAAAAAAAAAAAAAAAAAAAAAAAAAAGGATTGGCAAAGACAATTGTCTTGCCTTTTGTTTGTCAATGTAGACCTATTGTCTTTGCCAATACTTTTTGCATATGTAGTGCAGCATTGGAAACGAAAGCTAAAAGCGTATTTTACCCTCACAGCTATAATGACACATGTACATGCGCGCATCACAACTCATGCGCATACATACGAAATGAGAGATCCTCCATTTTGTTCATTTTTTATATTTACCAATCCATTATGGTAGGCACTGATCTTGGAACGATGAATAAAAATAAAACGAGCCTTTCCAAAAATGCAGTGTTAAAGGAGCAACCCGGCAGCAAACTGCAGTTGGCAGGCCCTCTAAAAAATAATAATTAAAACAAGAATTGGCATAGCCAATAGGTCTCGCTTTTGGGACCTTATAAGTATTTAGTTATGCAGCACAATATCCTTGGTGCAACAACATCAACCGTTGCATGGCTAAACACTTATAAGGTCCCAAAGGCGAGACCTATTGGCTATGCCAATGCTTGTTATAAACATGCACCTTAATTACATTATACCCAAGGAGGATAGCCTATAAGCTTACGTCTTATTTCCAGTATGCCAGAGAACGACAGGCATCTCCTGAGATCCCAGAGGGGAAGTTAATGAGGAGATCTTTAAGAAATTACTCCAACATGAGAAGCGTATCTGTGTACGCGAGACCATTGGCAAGTAATGCTCAAGAAGAAAGCCAAGAGCGGTTCTGACAGTGCATGAAGGTCTATTTCAGAGAGAGTCTCCGATTGTGGGGATAAAGGAGGTATGAAAGAAGACCAATCACCTCAAAAGGGAATGGAGTCCTATGCAGCACAAAAAAACAAAAAAAAAGTGGTGTCTGATGCCGTACAATGGAGATGGGTGTCCTGAGCTATACGCAAGACATGGATACAATAGTGATTGGTGTCCTGAGCGACACACAATTTCTTGAATGTCCATGTCTTGAGTATGGGGAGGAGGAGCTCCATAGAGATGAGGTTTATGAGGGTTTTTTTAATTTATTTTTTATTGAGCAAGAAAACAGACAGGACATGCAAAAAGATTTATATTACTGATCAAGATGTAGGTATAAGGCAGAAAAACACTTCATAAAAAAAATCATCTAGTTCATCCAGCATCAAATACCATAAACTGGTATTTCATATATTAGCCACACTGTAAAAAAAATAAAAAAATACAGTGACAATATATATGCTCATAACCATTACTAAGATCTATAAAGCAGGATTACCCTTTTTCACCGATAGCGGAGATATACCATACTCATCTTGAGAAAGACTAAAGAGTAGTCCACCCACGTAGCCTTAAATCTACAATATGTCCCTACCCTCTTTGCATATGCCTCCTCAAACTGGTAGGTCCGGTCCAACTTGAGAGCCACTGTCCTATTGTCAGTACCTTTGATGATCTCCAATTCGGCAACAGCAAGGACCTAGCTACCGCTATTGCAACGAAAATAAAATATTGCCGATATTTTTTTTGCTGTAACCCTACATGAGAGGGCCCAAATAGGGCCAACAACGTTGATGGAAGGATAACCATTGACATGCAGTGACCAATAAACTTTAATAAAATTTAAAAAAAACTCCTCACCAAAGTGCTGTAGTCTAGGGCATGTAAAAAAATATGTAGCTGTCCCATCCATCTTACATCTGAAACATTAATTCAGAGTAGATGGGAACATTTTATGCAATCTAAGAGGCCTATAATATGTCAACCATTTAGATAGAACAGTCATTCTCTTGAAATTGGCTGCTCTCAAAGCTTTGTGGCTAATCTCGCTTAGTAGCTGCCATTCTTTAATGTTAAACAGACAGTCCGTTTCCTGCGAAATGTTTGGAAACATCTCCTCAATATGCTTATTATTCGCGCCCTGGCGTAACAACCGATACCAGTTTCCTATACCACACAATTTCATCTCGTTAGTCCCTCTTATTATTGTTCTTGCCACATCATTAACATTGTATAATTATTTTTTAGGAAGCCTGTTATTTGAATAAAGCTGAACCATAAAAATTGATTTTGGCTTCCAGATTGCTGTAAAAAGGATTCCCATGTTATCAAGTTGGTAAAATTATAAAAATCGCCTAGCTTCGAAAAACCTATATCGTTCCAGGACTGCAGCACCCCTTGTGTAAGCTGTAAGCCCCACATCGGCACAGTCTTGGAGAGAGGTAAATGCATGGCATGCCAGAACATTATGGTTTACAGAATCGATGGGTACGTATTGCAATTGTCGTTATGACCTTATACCTTGTTTTCTTAGGTAGTTTCGCTGACCAAAGAAAAACTGGTAACTTGGTTGCACTTTCTTTTAACATAGGATTTAAAATAAAATAATCATATTTCGATGAGGGTGCTGCCAATTGTATTGCCTGGCTAACCAAAGCGGCTTGATAATATGTGGGAAAGTAGGGTAATGGTTGGTAGTGGGCTTTGGATTTCTCACCCCCAACGTATTCAAACTATTAGTCTCCGGTACCAAAACAGCTTCTGCCTAGAGCCCATATCGCTGGCGGCTAGCTCGAGGGGGCGGGGAGAACGGCCTTGAGCAAGCCAATGCACGGGGGGGGGAGAGAGAACATGCATTATTCGAAAGGCCTGGAGATAGCAGATCCATTGATTTATCTGCTGCTCCACTTTTTATTGCGAGTTTCTCTCTTCTCACTGTGAGGATGCGCGCTTGCGCTGCTTTCCTCCGAGTTAGAGATAAAGGGCTCAAAGCTGAGGCTCCTACTCCTGCATCCCTCAAAATCATTTGCCGCATACTTTGTCATCCAGTTTTAAAAGCGATTTACTCCTCATTTGTTGAACATGCAGGCAACTTCCCAAAATGCTTTATAATTATCCGCGCCTGGAAGCTGCCAACATCCTTGCAGCAGAGGATGGCTTGCCTACAGGGGAAAATCCATGTTCTATTATAAAGGGTACGTCTGCTCAGGGACCCCCAGCTGGGCAGGGCAGATCTGGTCTATCGGGACGGCTCCTCGACCAGAAAAGACCTCCTTACCTCAGTGAGGCGCCTGGCGACTTACTTCACTCGTCTCAGCTCCCGTCATAGACTGCTCTCCTTTCCGTGGGCGACCTCAGAGGCTCGCCATTCTCACAGTTACCGCGCCCAGCATCGAGTCTCCAGCTCATGAACCAGTGTTTCACACCCGGAAGCTGTTCCCCGTCGGCTGCTTCGACGCTGCCTGAAGCGAGGGGGTGGAGCTTAGCGTGTTCAACAGCAAGGCATCAGGCTCACCCTCGCCGGACCCCATCACCTTCATAAGTGGAAGTTAGACTTCAGAAATTTGCTTCGGAAAGCACAAGGCCTCCTCTTTTAGCAACAAAAAAAAAAACCTGTGGGATTAAAAATTAGACTATGCAAGTGGCTTTTCAACTGCTGCCAGTCGAGTTACCGGCACGGCTTCTTTATTGCTGAAGTGTTGCGTTATTTGCTCGTCCTCTCCCGATTGGGATTCCTGAGAAAGCCACCCACATTCTCCAGGTGTAAGGATTAATCTACAAAGACCGGCATCACGCGGACAGACTAAGTGCTCAATATGGAGCCGAGCACAGTCCCAGGTGCGGCAGATGAGCTTTATGAGTTGTATGTACTCAACCTCCAAGGGGATGTTGATGGAGATGACCTCTTCAGTGAGGATCAAGATCAAATTCCTCCTACCTCCAAAGAGGACTTCAGGAATCTGTTAGGAGAGAATATGTTCTCACCCCACCACATTAAACTTCCCAGAAGCTATGAAAGGTGGCCGGTTGAACATGTGGGCAAATTCATTGAGAGGTGAATCGGATTTCCACTAGAGAAACAAGGGAGGAATGTCCTCAAGGCCGAATGTTCTAGGCCAGTCATCTATGACCAGTATGCCTAATGCCAAATTGGCAGGGACGCCAGGAAGGGTCGAGAGATTCCTCAACAAATGTAAAGATCCCCTCCTTGACGTTGTTGGCTTACAGACAAAGATCACGGATATGTCTGAAGAGGCATATTTTAGGGGCTTCCATTAGACTTGGAGGCTGGAGGCTAGAGGCTGGCGCCTGCGCGCTAGGATTTTCCTGGGGAATGCCAATGCAGGACTAAAGGCTGAAAGCGCAAGGCATCTCTAAAGAAAAGCAATCCCAAGTTGGGAGATTTAGCAGAGAAAGATCAGAGAACCCTTAGGGGCCTGTTTTCGGCGAAGACACGGGGTAAACCCTGGGAAATGGGTCATGGTCACACCGGATACCAGGGAGAGTACTAGGTTTTCTCATTCTTCTTCTCAGGGAAGTGTGTGTGGTCGCCTCAAACATTTTACCCAAGTGTGGGTAACCATTACACAGGATCCATCAGTTTTAAGAAATTGTCCAAGGTTTCAGATTAGATTTCTCAGAAACCCCCTTTTTCAGTATCTTCCTCCAAGGGAGTTGGTTTGGGGTATAATCTATGTTGTTAAAGGGAGCGATTTTAGAAGTGTGCAAAGAAAGAAGAGTTTTCGCAAGTACACTCTTCCACGTGGAGAAAAATGCCAGGTGAAGAAGATAGATCTGTTTTAAACCTAAGGGATTTGAATCAATTCCTGGTGTACAGACACAAGATGGATGGGATCAATCTTTTGAGGCATGTTACTAAAGAGACAATTAGTTGGCAAGTAGGATCTAAAGGATGTCTATTTTTACAATCCCCATGGTGAAGGATTGCCAATCTCATTTTTCAGTTCACTAGGCGGAATGGACTTTACCAATTTTGTTCACTTCCATTTGGCCTCCTTCTGCACCATGGTGCTTCACCAACGTTATGACGGAGAGAAAGGGGCGTACGCATGGTTTTCTTAATTGGACGATATTCTGTTTATGTCCCAGTGTCACTCAATTATTGTACGGAAGCCTTCTTCAGGTAAGTCTGGGGTTCATAGTGAACACAGAAAACGATCATCCCTTCACACTCTCTAGATGTTTTTAGGGTTCACAGTAGGTACGGTGAACATGGTTCTGCTTCAGGCTACAACTCTAAGAGCGCTTGTGAGGCTACTAGATCTACTATCCTCTTCAATTCAGGCAATATTTCGTGGTCCGTTACACTATTGTGCTTTACAAAGGATAAGGCAAGGGCCCTTTGGGGAGGTTTATGGTATGGAGACGAGATCTCTAGATCAGGAGGAAAAGGAGGAACTGGTTTGGTGGTTAGAGAATTGAGATGCCTGGTATAGCTGGGCTATCGTTGGATGTTCGCCAGACTTCTTTCTGGAATCTGATGAGAGTTTAACTGGTTGGGGTGCAAGCGATGGGTATACAGAAAATTGGTGGATTATGGTCAAACTCCAAAAGATATCATTTAAACTATTTGGAATTAACAGCAGGTCTTCTTCCTCTCTAGAGTTTGACATTGTTTGCAAGGCAGAGCAGATTTATTGTGAATGGTCTCTGTTGGTGAGGTGGCTTATATAAATTGCATAGGAGGCTCATAATCCTTGGATCTTTCAGATTTAGCCAAGAAACCTTGGATTTTTTGGCTTCGAACCCAAAATCAGTTTGTGGGCAGAGTAATTGTCTGGAAAGGCGAATGTATCTGCAGGCTGGACTTCAAGAATTTTGAGGGATTACAGCAAGTGAAGACCGATTCAGGGAATTTGCTCCGTTTTGGGGTCCACTGAAGATAGACCCTTTTGAAGAGCAGACTGACATTTCACCTGAACAAGTATTATGGTTGGATGCCAGATCCAGGAGCTCTAGCGGTGAATGCATTCATTCAGAGTTGGAAGGGTACGAACGGTTAAGCGTTTCCACCCTTCGCAATAACAGAGTCCTTCAGAAAGTGAGACAAAAAGAGATGCTCATTTATATGGATAACCCCGTTTCGGACTTCCCAAGTGTGGTTTCAAATGATTTTTGAACTCGCTTGTGACATTCCACTAGTCTATGTCCTGCTATGAAGGGTCTGTTGAAAGACGTAGATAGAGAGAAACATCCTCTGGTACAGTCAGGGACTTTGAACTATCTTGCATGGAAAGTATCAGGAGATCTTCAAGAGGTCAGGGTCCAGGAACCCTTTACTGGTATAAATAAGAGTTTGAAGAATTTGGTTACCATGGTGCATGAAAAGGAACGTTGATCCCGTGGAAGGTCCTATAGTTGAAGTAGATATTTTCCTAGTAGATCAGTTTGTAAGGGGCCTTAGTTATAGAGCTTTTATCTACTACAGATCAGCAGTCTCTCCGGGTCACCAGTTTGACTAATGGCAAGAGTGTAGGGTATTATGTTTTGCTTTGCAGAGTCCATAAGAGCATCAGATTAAGACGAACTCCTAGACCAAGATATGAAACCCTGTGGGATGTCAATTTGGTTCTGGTCATTATTTACTAGATGGCCAGGTAAAGGATATTTAGATTAGAAAGAATTTAGTACGAAACTAGCCTCTTTTGTATGTCTAACCTCTTGTCGTGGAGCTTCAGATATTTAGGCATTGGAGGTAACAGGTGCTATGACCCCCCCCTTCAAAAGAGTTGATTTGTGCAAGAAATTGTATGTAGTGGACCCCATGAGGAAAATAGGATTCTCGAATGAGTTTCGACCTGATGGTGTGGACCAATTTTTGATTTAATTTCTAAAACCTTCAAGATGTTACCACAGTTTTCTAATGCCATACAGCAGACTGGCGTTAATTTGCAAAAGGTTCACGCACACTCTGATTCTCTTGGACTGTGTAAAGCTTCTGAAGAGGTGGAAGTAGAATATATTATGAGAACAGATTGGTCTAAAAGCTGAACACGTCTGATGTGGTATTAGAGGGCTACCAACATTCATAATGGTAGCCTCCGTTCTTGTAATGAAATAGTGACTCTCCAAATAAAATGCCAAGAGAATCTGAATTTAATTATAGACAGAGGCTAAAATTATCCAACCCACCCATCCAAATCTGGTGGGATCTTTTTTATTGGTTATAGAAAGAAAGAAAGAAAAGAAGAAAAAAAAAAAGAGAAAAATGGTAAATAAAGTATTTAGAAATTGATATACTTATTTACATGTGTAAGTGATTATCTTCGCATTTTAAAGTTTTTATGGGAAGCTTCATTTAGATTGAGACTAACAATTCTTAATCTTTTCAGATAATACTCAGTGGCACAGTTCCTACAAGGAGTTACACAGTTGCCATTTACTCAATCCTCATTTAACAAGAAAGGAGGGAACAAGTTTAGCATTTAAAAAAAAGAGGACGATTGTTCAGTGCATTGACTAGTCCTACTGTGTGGATGTTCTAGTCTAGATTGCTTTTGTTTCATGAGGTAATGTTCTTTCAAGTGATGCATGGAGTGGCATTAAAGAAATAATGCATAATGTTAGCTTCTGTGTCTAATGAAATTCAGATTCTCTTGGCATTTTATTTGGAGAATCGTTATTCCCTCTCTATTAACCAAACATACCTTTCTCTTCTCTAGAAGCCTCCCTAATTGTAGTGCCCTTTGTAACCCCATGCAATAACTCTCAATGTATCTCTTCAGCCATGACTGGCCCTCTTTGTAGCACCTCAGTCATCACTGACTCCCTGAATAACTAGTCGCTCCCAACAATCACTGCATCCATCCGTAAACTATCCACCATCAATGGCTTGCCAAGTATCCCCACTGCCATCTAAACATCCCCTACCATCTGTAAATCGGCTGTGAATGTCTACAAATTGGACAGGCTCCGTCAAGCATGTGATGCAGTGGTGTCACATGTTCATGTCAGCCGTGCTAGGATCATGTTATGCAGTGAAAGAAAGTCACTTTCTTTAATCTCCATGTGTTAAGTAAATAGCCACACTCCTGGCTCTGGTCTCTATAGACCGTTCTCCGACTGCTGTCCTTGCGGCGCATTAATCTTAAACTGGAAATTTTGCCAGTTTTCAGAAGCTGGGCACTAGTGCAACCACATCAAACTGGGCAAGTACTATTCCTTCAGCACTTTATTCTAAGTGGTAGTGCAGGTTAAGCAGTCCAAGGCTTCCCTGCTTTTAAGGTAAAAAAAAAAGTAGTGTTTCTACACGAACACAACGTGAAACAGGGTACACACAAACAAAATGCACAGACTTCCTAGGCCCTGCTTGTGAGTATAAGCCTTAGAAGTTCAACGATGGCTTTTTAGAAGACAAAGTGACCCAGTGTTATAGCGCTATTAGTCAGAGCAAGTTCCCCCATGCCTTTGCAGCCCAACACTCAGTCTTACCTGCTCCCCTAGTGGTGTGATGCGGAAGACCCTGGAAGTGTTATGCAGTCTGACATCACAGTACACTGGAGCGGAGGCGGACAAAGAACTCATATGGGAGCTCTGCTGACAATATTATATGTAGTGTTTGAAGTTGTACCTGACCATTGTTGCCCGGAATTGGGTGTAAAACTCAAAGATACATTACGAAGGGAAAAAAAAAAAAATATGCATAAAATTACGACAATGTAACATATCAAAGTTAGCAAAACAATGTAAGATGCTCAACAAAGGGTTCTTAAATGCAAAGCTTTTACTCCAGGGATTGTCAGTATGGGCGCAGGCATGTAAGAACATATTTTTCTACAGGGTTTACTGAATCAGAATTACAAGCCCCCTTAAAAGTCATTGCCTTTATATGCTGTTGGCCGGCAACCGCACCTCTTCCTCAGTGTGTCTGTCGGCCATTGGTAAACACTGGGAGGGCTGGAAAGGATCCTCCATGGCTTGATTCCTTAAAGGGCAGGGAAGATGCGCAATTGCTTCAGCCCCTGCCTCCTCTCCCACCCATCTGTGACGTCAGTGTGCCGAGAGGCAAAAGTGACTTCTCCTAATTTGCTCCGAATGGGCGGAATGACTTCCTCCTACACATCTGCGCTGTCTCTAAGACTATTGCATTCCCCACGGAGCTGAACTTTTGGTTCTTCCACTAGGCGAATCCATGGATCAGAGATGACTGCTCCCGGGTCAGCAACAGGATATCCTGCAGGGTGATAATACGCCTTACAAACACAATGCATTACTGAGAACTCTGCATCAAACACTACGCGAATGGGTGTTGTGTGTCCTGCTTGCCATTATTCTCAATTACAACATAGTAGATGTTCAGTTTGCCATATGACAAGTGCATTACAATCACAGCATAGAACGTAAGGGTGGACGGGACATATGCAGCGTTCTCACAGACTACCCTGTACATCAAAAACTAACGTTCTTCGTAGTTTAGGACATGCTCAGTATGTTTGCCTTAGTTTCAAAGGTAGATTTGTTCACTCAATTCGAGGACTGTGTGCCTTGCACGGAAGTCTTTGACACTCCCAACTTGCATCCACTAACTGGAAGGAGTCGAATTTAGCACAGTGAGTGCACTAAAGGTACATGAAAAACACGTCTTTCTAAGCATCATGTGGCTGTCATGGGAGCAGTTAGTAATGGTTCACTAGGCACATGTTCGGTAATGTTCAGAATGTCCGGTAATGTTCAGAATGTCGACTGAGGCAGTACTTGACAGGTAGTAAAAACGTGGTCATACTTTATTAATTTGATAAGGCACCAACCGTCAACATGTTAGGGCATACGTTTCTAGAGGTTTGTTTGTTGGGTGTTTGTATACAAGCTGGTTGGTGACTGGCTGAGAGGTTGTTCTGAATGGGGATTGCTTATCTGGCGCATGAATGTGACAGGCCCTTGAATGGCAGCGGTATGTTGATGCGAGTACACTGATCTATTAGACTGGGCCCATGACTGGTGGTATGAAATTCTTGTGTGGGGTGTGTGAATGCACCATAAAGCAGTTGGTGCCTTGACATGGCTTTATGACTCACCTTCAGTAGCCTTGGTTTCCGTATTCCGATACTGTGGTAAGCATTTGTTCCTTGAAGCTAGCATTTCTGGAGGTGCCAAAACTTACCAGTGTAAGAGGTGAATAAACTTTAAGAAAAATAACTGCTAGATTTGTATCTGTGGCGGTAAGGATACTCCATCGCAAGGGCGAAAGCGGTTCCTTACCTCCAAGGTAATGGCCTTCCCACCCAAATTATATGCGGCCTGACCATTGATGTAACTATGGCGAAGAAAACTCAGTTTATGGCATCGTTATAGTAAGGGCAGTCTGAGGCGGACCTATGTGCACCTACCTAATTTAGATAGGTGGACATAAAGTTCAGTTTTCACTGCAATGTCAACACCAGGAAAACTCTGGCGGTAAGGGGCAGTGAAAACTGTCTAATGCCTCCCTCACCAGGGGAGATAAACCCCATGGCAAGAGGGTCATTGTTTTATTTTCACAAATTAAATCCGGCATCAGTATTTTGTATTTGAAAATAAAATAAAATTTTTAAAAAGGATGGATTGCTCCATCTTGTTGATGGAGCCATGTGTCAAACATTAAAAAAATTGACAGGAACCACCATGACAGCAGTGCCTGCCAATCTTTTTTAAATGACCGCCAGCTTGGCTGTCATTTCTAAATTTGGCGAGCGGAGTAGTCTCAGCAAGGCAGGCGTTAAGCCAAGCCAACAAAGGCTTCTCTGTCTGCCAAAACGTTAATCTGGCCCTCAGTAAGAACTACTCTTTTTTTGCAAACTAAACACCCAGAGGTGTCCAGCGTGATGTGCTTTGCATTTATTCTGCTCACTTTCACATAATGACGTACAAAACGTGAAAGTGTGTACATGGCTAAGATTACTAATTTAATGAAATTTTGTGTTTAGAATTTCTGTAATCTGTTGGGATCCACAAATTGACAACCAGCCAGCATTCCCATGCGTCTCCACAGACTCACTGAACCCAGTTTTTGTGGGTGGCCCTAGCGCCCACGATTGGAAAATGCTAAAAATGCAACATGAATACATCTAATTTTTCCAATGACACCACCCTATATTTGCGATCTGGGTATCTGTGGATTTCTGGGCCAGTCTGTGCCGCCACCCAGGGAAACCTACCAAATCTGAAAATTTCTGAAAACTACACAACCAGGAGTCCAGAGGAGCATAACCTGCAAGGCTCTCACTAGGTCATTTTACCTAGAAGTCTTTGGAAAGCTCAGTTTGGCTAAAAACACATTTTCCTCACATTTCTGTGACTGCAAGTTCTGGAATCTGCAGGAGGCCACAAATTTCCTATCGCCCAGCATTCCCCCAAGCCAATGTGGGTAGCTGTGAATGTTGGGCCCTAGCAGAGCATGCACCTAAGGAAATCTAGCAAACCTGCACATTTTTTTTTTAAAACGAGAGCCAGGGGTGCATGACTTGCGTGGCTCTCACTAGGTAATTTTACTCCGAAGCCCTTGTAAAAGCCAAGCTGGGGGGGGAACCCAATTCATTCTCCTCACATTTGTGACACAAGGTTCTGGAATCTGCATAAAGCCACACATTTCTGGCCACCCAGAGTTCCCACACGTCTCGCGAAAAAACAGCACCCGATTGTGTGGGTGGACCAAGAGATCACAGCATAAATTGTGCTAAAGCACTACATTAAGAGATGAGCAATAGGGGTAGCTGCAGTATTTGGGGCCATGCTGTGGCGCCACGGCTGCAGACCTTTGTCCCACAGACGTTTTTGAAAACTAGACAACCAGGGGATTCCATGGCGGTGTGCCATGTGTGGTTGCCACAGTTTCTCACCCGCAAGCTACAGAACATCCAAAACGCCGCCGCAAGACTGGTCTGCAACCTGCCAAGACACTGCCACATCTCCCAGCACCTGCGCACACTCCACTGGCTCCCCATCGAAGCTAGAGTCACCTTCAAGATGCTCACCCACGCTCACAAGGCCCTCCACGACACAGGACCAGCATACCTGAACAGCCGACTCAAATTCCACGCACCCCAAAGGACCCTACGATCAGCCCAGCTCTCCTACGCCGTGGTCCCCCGCACCAGAAAGACCAGATCGGGAGGCCGCTCCTTCTCCTTCCTCGCGGCTAGAGCCTGGAACGACCTTCCGCTCCACCTCAAACAGACATCGCTCCCCATCTTCGCAAGAAACCTCAAAACCTGGCTCTTCGACAGACCCCCTCCTTGATGGACTGGAACCTGCGAACCGCACCCCCCCCCCAGCGCCTTGAGACCCCCTACGGGTGAGTAGTCACGCTTAACAAACACCTGATTGATTCTTACCCACAATGCCCTGCAAACCTCATACTTTGCCTGAACTGAAGCATTTTACTTACATTTATGTGATGGAAATTTCCAGAATCCGCAGGAATCCACAAAATTCCTACCATCTTGCATTACTCCACTTCTACGAATAAAAGTGCTACCCCATTTATGTGGCAGGGCCCAGAGCCCGCTACAGGAATGGATCAATTTGATCTGTTCCTATAACGGGAATTAGGCGCAGCCACACAAGAGTGGCATATGCTTATGTTTGCTAGGTTTCCCCTAGGTGCCAGCTGAGCTAGGGCCCAAAATCCACGGCTACCCACATTACAAAAAAAAAAAGTGTCCGTTTTCTGAGGAAAAATGTGTTGTGTCCATGTTGCGTTTTGGGCCCTTTCATGTCATTGGTACTAGGCCTACCCACACAAGTGAGGTACCATTTTTATCATTTATCTGAAGGCATGTGGGAACATCGAATAGTAGAACATGTTATTACCAATTGGATTTCACTTCATTTGTGCCTTCCAAATGCAAGCCAGTGTGGAAGAAAAAATACATTTAGAAAAATACCCTCTCAATCACATGTATTACGGGTACCACAAAAGTTCAGAGATATACAAATATCCACAGTTCCTAAGCTCCATTTCTTGTGTTCATTTCAGAAATACATAGGATTTCTTGATACCCATTTTTCACTTTACATATTTCACCATATGAATTGGTCTACCCTTTGTGCACAACGAAAAAATATTATACGGGGCAGCTCCGTTGTTGGCTCTCGGTACTTCAGGTTCTTGGAGAACCTACAAACCCTATATAAATCCCTATCAGAAGGGTCTAGCAGACGTAAATGATATATTGCTTTTGTAAATCGGCCATCATGACAGGAAGTTACAGATTTGCAAAGTTTTATATAGCGCTGGCTAGACCCGGAGGTATCAGAGCGCTTTACATGAGGATCAGCACATTACAGGTTACATAATTGCTTCAGTTACAGGTTCCAAGTATAGACATAGGAGAAAGGTAGAGGGAAGGAAACATAACGGGGAGACGAGGAAAACAATGTCAGATGTCCGGCTGGGTAGGTGACGGCCGAGGGGGTGAACCAGGGTCAAATTCCTCTATAGCTGCATAGGACAGCTCCACCGGGCATCGGCCAAGGTTGCTCGGACTCCGCGGTGAGATAAGACAGTAGAAAAAAAAACATGAGATTACACAGTAACACAAGTTATTTGCGCGTTGCATAGCAAAGACAAAACGTCTTAGGGGGAAAGGTAAACAGGGGAAAGGAATGCAGATAGCGTCAGGCAGACCAGAGGGGGGGGAAGGGACTTCAGGGGAAACAAGCAGTCAAAGTGAAAGACAGACAAAACCGTGAGGCACCGTTAAAAACAATGTCCGATGTCCGGCTGGGTAGGTGACGGCCAAGGGGGTGAACCAGAGCCAGACTACTCTATAGCTGCATAGGACAGCTCCACCGGGCAACGGCCAATGGTACTCGGGTTCAGCGGTAAGTACAAACAGATTCGGTTTTCGCCCATGGGATAGTTCAATCGAAGGCATTGGTCCCGGTGTAATTGGGAAACACCCTCCGCCTCTTCCTCTCGCTAGCCCCATGCGAAGAGGGGAGGAGGAGATAGATTATCAGTCCTCAGGGGGCTCGCTCCCAAAAGCGGTAGTCCAATGCTGAGCGCTATCAGTGTTTGATGACCTATGGGGAAGGCAACGATCCCCTCCTTTACATCCCTCATGTTGCACTGCAGAGCTAGATGCCGCAGAGGCACTTTAATGCGGCACCCCCTTCAATTAGAAGATCCTCGGCAGCGTGTTGGCCGCCATCTTGGGTTCAGGCTCGGCCAGGCGTGGATCTGTTTTGCTGCCGTTGCTAGCCTGAGGCGGGCTGACAGTTCCTGATAATGCTCCTGCTGCTAATCCCAACCAGCTGTATAGTATATGCCCAAGCTCGCACACCGCGAGGTCAGGAGCCGCGGGACTTCCCGCAACTCATCTGTGCTCTGAGGACTGGCACTGGACGGCGCACGGGGCAATGGGTGGCCCGCCTAGGTTGGGGCAGGCGTGGAGATGTAGGGGGCCTGTTCTGTGGCCTAGGCCCGAGGCTACACGCCTAAGCCTGAAATCGCCTGACCGACACCATTTTAAAGTCAGGCAGTCCGGTCCCAGGGCTTCTGCAACCGTTGTGGGAAAATCAGGGGGACCCCACCCGACCCAGGAAGGATTGTGTTGGCTGATGCACCCCCTGGGGTCTGCCTCCTTAATATATGGGCCCTCTCTGCTCACCTTGGGGGCCACACGGGGAAGGCAGTATTGTCTTGTGGGCTGCGGTGGTCACCTATCGCATCAAACGCACCATAAAATGATACACAATTAACAACCATTCTCTAAAGAACCAACTTAAAGAGACCAGAGTACGTCTGTAATATTGAAAGGCTGTCCAAGTTAAGAAGGTTCCTTCGGACGTTCACTGAATAATAGCCTGCTTTGCTGGTTTTTTCCAGACCAGGTCACGGTTACAGACTTGACACCATTTCCAGTCAAGCACTCTGGCGATAACCAACTGTAAAACTTCTTACACCGGATGCTAAAAGGAAGTGAACTGCTTCTCTTGAAATGAAGCCCAAGTCATGCACCAAAAGTATATGCCAAGAAAGGCAACAGTGAATGTGTCCCCACTCTCTGCCAGATGACAATTTTTCGTGGAGGAGAGGGTAGTTCGATTTCTCCAGAATCCTGCATCTCTATCTTGAAAAACCCTTCCGGAAAACTGATCACACCCACACCAGTCAGGATTATGTAACAGGTCCCACTATCATATGTCTGATACCTACTGGTTGTCTTTGCTGTACAGTTAAAGCCAAATATTATTTCAGTAAGTGCTAGTATTTATGAAGAACATTACTCGCATTTACTATAGCCAGCTAGACAAATTCACAGGAATCTGTAAGATGTGACTGCTCGCTTTATTGAATAGACCTCTTCAAAGAGACAAAATAAATACATGGAAAGACAACTGTAAGATGCTGGACTTCTTCAGAACGGCTGCATTTACTCGTCTTTTTCATACAGGGACAGATCCTTCCTCTTACTTTTTGCGAATTCTTGATTTCCCCATGAGTAGATGAGGTACATCAGAATAAAAGGAGGACCTACTATGACAGATGAAAATGTAGGAGCAGCCACCTTCTAACAAACTGGGACCCTCTTACCCAACCACCACCTCCCCACAGATTACAGATAGAATCATTCAGACCATCCACTCAGGATCCCCCCTCATACCCCTGCTCTCAACATGTACAACCTGAAAAGCACACTGATCAACTTCAACCTCACCGCCATCAACTCCTTCACCTGCAGTGGATTCTTCCCAGACAGCTGAAACACGCAGAGGTCACAGCACTCCTGAAGAAACCCTCGGCCAACCCGAAAGAGCTCAGTAACTACAAGCCCATCTCGAAATTATTTGCATTTATAAAAAGGGTGATGTTTGTATTCCCTCCAACTACAGGCCAATCAGTTTGATCTATAACCTGCAGAAGGAGTTTGCACGACAAGTGCTGGACAAATTGTTAGATGGGGTTGAATCCAATGATATGACTCCCCTCCAGGCTGGATTCCAAACAAAGATTGGCACCTACGACCACATTTTTTAACTTGAAATGTTACATTGGAAGTATGTCGTAATACTCAAACTAAAGCTACACGTGGCCTCTGTAGATCTCAGGGCCGCCTTTGATCTCATTCCACGAAATAATTTATGGTGGGTTGTGTCATCCATGGGTGTCCCCATTAACCTTATCCAGCTTATGAGCAGGACTTCATACTAAAAATGTTGCTCAAGTTCAATATGGCAGCCAGGGTGAATTAACTGAACACATCCCTGTCGAGGGTGGTGTCGGCCAGGGGTGCGTTCTTGCACCTGCACTATTCACTTTATATATGAACAATATAGTGGATTTATTGTCGAATTGTAAAAACGATTCTCCCTACCTGAACAAGAGGAAGATTCCTATTCTTCCATTTGCGGATGACCCCTTACTTTTTTCTAAAACCCAGATGGGGCGTTAGATTTTAATTGACAAATTCCAAAGGTTGTGTAGGTCAAGGGGCCTAGAGCTTAATGTAAACAAATCAAAATATAAGGTGTTGTTTGAAATAGGCCTGTCCAAAAATTGTCATTCGTGTGGGTGGAGAAGTACTAGAGAGGGTGCATAGCTTTGGCTATCTTGGGGTCAGGTTAATGGAGAGTTTTAAATGGACAGGACAACCACCAGGAGCGCCATGTTAATAGAGCAGAGATCCAATGCTACAAATGCAAACAAGTTCATGCCTAGTTTCACCAGCCCTAGAGGTCTATCGCACAAAAGGGCAGGGCTCTGCACTTTATGGTGCAGAGATCTGGCGCTACGCAGACGTGCACCCACTATCCATCACGGAAAATAAAATTTGCAAGAAAGCTGGTCTCTGTTCCCAATAGCACCCCTTTAATTCCACTATATCTTGAATTGGAACTGAAGAGAATCAACGATCAGGCAGTGCTTAAACCGCAAATGCATTGGGTTCGTCTCTGGTCCACACCCGAGTTAAGTGACTCTAGGGATGCATTCAAAAATGTACTTAACTTAATGGGCGCGAAGGCTGTTCCCTGGCTTAAGTTTATTTCACATTGGTTCCAGAGGCTGGGTCTTCACTGGTTATGGGATGCACCAAATGGGATTTCTCAAGTTGATATTGTCAATAAGCTTGTATGTTCGTTTTCGCTTAAGCATTCTTCCATTGAGATCCTTTACTGATAAATGGAACAAGGATCTGGCCACAAGCCTTTGGGCGGATTGTACTTTAGACTGAGACGCACATATTGGTTTTTTTGTCCAGCATACCAAGGGTCTCGCCGTAAATAGATTTGTCCAATATGTTGGTCCTTGGGCTGGTCAAGATATCTAGTGGCCCATAGAGTCTTAAAAAGTGACCCGACCCCTGCTATTGTTTTTGCTGTTAGCAAATTTATGCAAGTTGTTTGGCATAGGCGCAGCAAACTTTTAAAGGAGATCGCACGATGAAATATGTTGTACACTTATTTTTCACAATCATATTTTTGGGATTATTTGTATATTTATAATGTTTTAAAATTTGATTGAGGTTGTAATCCCTTGATAATTACTTGCATCTAGTCTTCCAGACAATTTTGCATTTATTGACTAGTTGGATTAATTAAATGTGTACTTGTCAAGTTTTATATAGTTACACAGATAGGGAAAAATCATTTTAAACCAATTTGAGTATGTGCAATTTTATTTATTAATTCATTTATTTTTTAGATATATTTTACTGTATTATTGTATGTACACTTTGATGGTTCATGGCAACCAAAATAAAGTATTCTTCTACAAGCCCATCTCACGCCTACCCTTCCCGGCCAAGGTCTTGGAGAAAGATCAACAAGCAGCTCTCTGCCCATTTTTAACACCACCACCTCCTGGACTCCACCCAGTCAGATTCCGCAGCAACCACAGCATGGAAACCGCCATCGTGGTAGCAACAAATGGCATCAGGTCCATCGTGAACAGAGGAAAACCTCCACTCTCATACCGCTCGAAGGCGTTTGACAGTCTCCCATGGCACCCATATCGCCAGACTCCAGGTCTCAAATATAAGGGCCCACCCCAGCTGAATTGCCTTCTTCCTCTCCAACAGGACACGAGGCAACTCTCCACATTCACCTCTGAACACAAGAAGATAGTCTGCGGCGCCCCCCAGGGCTCTTCACTCAGCCCAGCTATGTTCAACATTTACATGGCCCCTCACGCCCGCATCATAAGAACCCCCAGCATAAACATAGTCTCCTATGCCTACACTCAGCTCATCCTCTCCCTCACCGACATACCCACCACCAGGGCCAACTTCGCTGCCTGCATGTCTAACTGGATGCAAAAGAATTGCCTCAAACTCACAGAAAAACGTAGGTCCTGACCTTCATAAGTAAGTGCTCACACTGGGACAACCAGGCCTCAAAAAATCTACTAGCCCACTTGCTATGGCAAGTCAGATTTTATCAGATCTAGCTATTTTTAGCACCTATTCATCTGTTCTGGCAAGTGAACATAATCTGGAACGGAACAGGTGTTCTGTTCATTCAGAAAGTGAATGAGCAATAGAGACGCCTTTAAATCCAATTTTTATCTTGACACGTTTGCGGTCTGCTCAAGGACATGAGGTCAAATGTCTGTCTTTTTACTAAATGTTTCTGAACTAACAACATTTACACAGCTTGTAAATGAATAGTACAAGTATTTCAAAATATATCCGGAATTATGAAAGAACATTTTTGTTTTTGTAATTCAGAAGTGTGATGCAAACAGATTTAAAGAGGAGCAAAACAAATCAGAACCCTCTACTTGGTGATGTGCAAATGACATTTACAGAAACTCGATTTCCAAACATTATGCATTATATAGTTTTACCAGTAAAACCACGTCAGTGGTAAATGTGGCCATTTCAATGGAAAACGGCCGATTGCAAATAAGTGTGCTACCACTTCATGCATGTATTTATCAAAACTGAGGAGTTTAATGAAATAAGAGGCAAGTCAGCAGTCAAGTGTGCTCTGTATGTGCCTAGATTTGCATTATATATGGGAGCAAAAGAGGACATGAACGGCAAGTAAGCCTGCTGTGAGCAATCCGACCCTCCCTGATAAAACCACTCCATTCTGAGACACCCTCCTCTTAAATACCTCCTTGCAACCACTGGACTTGCATCTCAGCCACATTTGGGATCTGGAATGGGTGCTGGACCCAGGTGATTCGGCTGGAAAGGGGGCCCCAGGTGAATGCCCAGGGGACTGCGACCTGCCTGTGGTCTTGGAGCTGCTAGTCAGCACCATTGGTTACACCTTGTAGTCAGCCTGTTTGTAGTGTGCTGTGTCTGGGCTCCTTCCATGACAACTCTACGTTACTTATAGAAGGGCTGACTCTTCTCTTCCTGGGCCGGGACTGGGCTACTCTTGCTGTGCTGCAGTACATGTACACCACTGGTTAGTGGTTACAAGCGGTCTAACTCCTGCTCTATTTACCTCATCATACCATCCGAATGCCCTCACACATATGTTACCCCCATCTCTGCACTAATGGATTAGAGTGCGAATCGTTTGAGGGACTGGGTACCCCTAACAGGCCTGAAGAACCCCCTACCATGGAATAAAGCATATTGCCTACCAGCCAGCACACCCAGTTCTGAGCCACCCACACAATATGGCTCCTCGTGCTGCTGACAGTCCTATCCCCGTTCTACAGGTGCACAGTGGCAGTAAGCAGACCTGGCATGGTTGACTCTGGTCCTTGCAGTGCAATCTCACCCTTATCCCACAGAAGCCGATGGCAGATTTGTTACCCTCCAATAAGTCATAACTGATATTGCCTAGGGAGTATAAGAGTGGATTCCACACAAAATGGGCAGACTGAGACCAGCTAGTGCACAACCCAGCCAAAGGAGAACAATAATTTACCAGCAGCAGAATCTCCTGTAGTCAAACCAGACAAGCTAGACATAATTCTTAAGGACAGAGACATCTATTGCTTCTCTTGAAGCGAAGGTAGACGTTTTTGCCGTTAACATCAGTCTACCATGCGATAAACGCAAGCGATTGGCTGAAAGGGTCTCTCTCAGTTGGAAAGGACACTGTAGAAGATTAAGTCTCCGTCTTCAGTTGTACAGCAGCAGATAAAAGATGAGATAGAATGAGTACGTTTACTTGAGGGCAGAGCAGAAAATGCAGATGTCTGCTCCAGACGCAGTATATTCAGAATAGCCTGAAGGTTCTGAGGAAGAAGACTTGGTCGAGCTCCTGGAATCTTGGATCAAAAGCTATTTGGCATCCCCCACCTTTCACCCTTCTCAATCGAGAGGGGCTACCGGCCCCCTCTCTGTGCCATGTCGAGGTCAATAGTTGCTAAACTTTTAAAGATTGATATATTATGCAGGTAAACATCCTTTTGTACACAGTCATTACACCGCGTACCATTACTACGCAAGCTTTACTACGCATGCGCTGTAATAACGCGTAGCCATTTCTACGCTCCGAGCGATGCTGTGCCGGCTCCGAGCGATGCTGTGCCGGCTCCGAGCGATGCTGTGCCGGCTCCGAGCGATGCTGTGCCGGCTCCGAGCGATGCTGTGCCGGCTCCGAGCGATGCTGTGCCGGCGCCGAGCGATGCTGTGCCGGCGCCGAGCGATGCTGTGCCGGCGCCGAGCGATGCTGTGCCGGCGCCGAGCGATGCTGTGCCGGCGCCGAGCGATGCTGTGCCGGCGCCGAGCGATGCTGTGCCGGCGCCGAGCGATGCTGTGCCGAGCGATGCTGTGCCGGCGCCGAGCGATGCTGTGCCGGCGCCGAGCGATGCTGTGCCGGCGCCGAGCGATGCTGTGCCGGCGCCGAGCGATGCTGTGCTGGCGCCGAGCGATGCGGTGCTGGCGCCGAGCGATGCTGTGCTGGCGCCGAGTGATGCTGTGGTTGCGCTGAGTGATGCTGTGGTGTTGCCGAGTGAGAGATAGAGTGAAGATATAATGCCCAATTAGAGAGGGTGGTGAGAGAGAGAAAGGGTGTACATAGAATAAAGAGTGGAGCGGGATAGAGAGAGAGAAAGAAGGGGAGAGAAAGTGAATGAAGGAGTTTGAAAGAGACACTGGCCATACCTTCACTCTTAAAAGTACACATCTTTCTGACCCCTCCTCCCACAAACTACGAATGGGTAGAAACCACAAAAGTAGAAATATTTAACACCACAGTTTTTTTCCCTGACGGTTGAGAAATGGAGGAGAGAGATCTTAGGTAAGCAATCCTTCAGCTCATTTTGCGCATTGCACTTTAAAATAAAATATATATTCGCTAAAAAAACAAGAGTTAAAGTGAGATTATAGTTATGTAATCTTACTTTCGCATTGAGAAAAAAAAATTCCCCCCCATCAGCATACCTTGCAATGTTGTCATCAATGATATAATAGTCTTAAACAATGTGGACGAACCCACTAAGTATAAAGTGAGTAGTCACTGTATGTAGTATGTATATAGACCCATTAGGTGCTTTTAAAAGACCCCTCACACACCAACCTGGATGGTGTCATGCTTCATCATTGGGGTCCCAACCGGGTGGCCGAGCGCCCCCCGGTTGTGCTACGACGCCTGACTACAGCGGAGCAGGTGTGGTGCTTGAATGTGATGTGAGGTGATATTGTTACAATTAAAAAATCTCTGAGAATCCTTGCCATTAACTTTTAATGTTGGCGGCTCAGGATATATAGGGAGCTAAAAAGTGTGGTGCAACTAATCTGAATTTATTTATCGTTTAGTTGTCTATGTGTGGCGGTCTACATGTTTCAGCCCGTAAAAATTAGTCAGGGGGCTTTCTTCAGGACCAAGTGAGTGCAAGGTGAGTGGCAGTGAGTGAAAGATGCCACGTGAATAAATAGCTGTACCTACACACGCGCTAAGGTGTGTGGACAAAAGAGTGTCAGTGTACTTACTGGCACTTGGAAAAAATTCCTGTAGGGAAAAAGAGGACAAGACGAAACATATAATATCGCAACATAAAATGCAATCTTAGTGGCTAGATGTTGTAGTCATTGCCCATATGACTACTACAGTGATCTATGGCCCACGCTAAAGGCTAAAATGCAAGAACTGTTATGCATGCAGTAGCAAACTTTGGTGGTCAATTAAGTAAACCGTGCGCATTGAGTAACGCTGAACAAAGAACGCCACATAGGCTGGGCGCGACCCACGGAGCCCTGTGGGTGATTGAGCTAACATCCTATGTTGCTCATAAGTATTGCGGTGCATAAAATACGCACTACGTTGCTTAGCGTTTTATTATTGTTGCTATAGCTAATATACGGATGATATACATGAAAATGACAAAGTGAAGAAAAATAAATTTAAAATTAAAATTTAAAATTAGAATTAAAACATGCACAAGAGTGGAAGAATAGTTAGTCTTATTTGAGAATTCTCAGGTATCGAGGCTCTGGGGGCTTAGGAACTCTATCTTAAGTCCAATCTGTGGAGAAATAGTGAGCCATAATGAGCCAGAAGGACTCGATAGACTTGGGTCAATTGCAACATTGGAGCACGTATGGTCTTACTTGGAAGGAAAGAGGAGTCCGCTGCCAAACCTATACTGGTCCCCTGTGGCCCCGGCTGGTGGTCTGTCTCTGTGGGGGACCTGGTTAAATAGTAAGGTTTTTAAACCCGGTACGTGCAGACGTGCATGTCCCGATTAGAACATGACTCAGCATGGGTGATTCACCGCGCATGCTTGTGAATTAGATGAAATGAAACTAGGCGTCCGAATCGGCGGCCATCTTAGAGTGTAGTACGAAGATATTACTGAATTATGAGAAGTGAAGTTGTTGTCTTACTGAGCTGCTACATATCTATGTAAAGAACCTGATAGGTAAGGTTTTTTGGCCAAGTACGTGCGTGCATGTCCCAGGTTGGAGCATTACTTGGCATCGCTAAATCATTGTGCATACGCGCGTGCAATTAGGCATCAAAAGTCGGCGGCCATTTTGGAGTGTTATATACTCCACTATGTGGCCTGATAGTGCTGATTTGAAATGTTTTGGCAATGGCAAAAAGGTACAGTTATTATCTTCCTAAGCTGTTCCAGGGAATATCATCATTGAGCCCGGTCTTGTGAGAAGAAAGGCGATAAATCCATCTCTGTTCTTTCTGTAATAGTTGTTGCTGGATATTGGGCATGTTGGAATCCAATGCCTCTATGATCACCCAGTGCATGTCATTCGTTGTATGTCCTACCTCAAGGAAATGATTAGTCAGTTTAGTGGTGTTCCTTTTACATCTTATGGTGCTGCGATGTTCGCAGATTCTTGTTTTAACTTTCCTGCTTGTCATCCCAATGTAGATCAAATTGCAAGGGCACATAATGCGATATATTGCATGTGCCGTATTGCAATTGGTATGGTGTCGCAATACCCATGTCTTGCCTGGTTCCAGTTGGAGGTTTTTTGTGGTTGTAGTGAGGTGACATACACTACAGTTGCCGCATGGGAAATGGCCGGTAACTTTGGGGAGACCCCATGCATTCAGGACGGTGTTGTCTTGCTTACGTTCTAAAGTTGGTCTAGTAGAAGCCAACGCGTCCTTTATTGATTTTGCTTTTTTGTGTGATATTAGTGGGGGGTCCCACTTGAGGTTGCCAGTCTTCAGGATTTTCCAGTGTTTTTTTATGATGTTAGAGACCTTGTTAGAGGCCTGGTTAAACGTGGTAACACATGCAAGTGGTATCTGTCCAGCTTCACGTGGTTGGGCCTCAATGAGTCCTTCCCGATTTTGATTTCTAGCTCTTTTCTTGGCCTTTTCGGTGATTAGTTTGGGATAACCACGAAGTTGGAGTTTGTTACTCAGATCCTTGGCTTGATCTTTGAAGTCTGTCACATTGCTGCAGTTTCTCCTGAGTCTTAAAAACTGGCCATACGGGAGATTTTCTTTGAGGCTCCTGGGATGAAAACTTGAAAAGTGCAAGAGTGAATTACGTGCGGTTGGTTTAAAATGTGTTTTACTCTTTAGAAAACCTGCTTCAGCTTCGATGTCAAGATCTAGTAATGTGGTTTTATGGTGATCATAGCTGTAGGTGAATTTGAGATTCTGATCACATGTATTAAGCCATTGGCAGAAGGTGTCGAGAGATTCTGCTGGTCCTACCCAAATGAGTAGGATATCATCTATGTAACGTTTGTAAAAGGTGATTTGAGGAATGCGAGACACATTGTTGGTGAAAATGTATGTGGTCTCAAAATGGTGTACATAGAGGCCCGCTATACTGGGGGCAAAAACGCTTCCCATCGAAGTGCCGTATTTTTGTAGGTATAATTGGCCTTCAAATTCAAAGAAATTATCTTTTAGCGCAAGTTTAGCACAGTCCCATATGAATTTTTTGGATGTTTGGTATTGCCAATCTGTATTGTGTATTGTGCAGTGAAGCTGGAATTTGTCCAGTCTGGCTCCCTCGCACTAACCAGGAGCAGATCCAAGAACCAGCTACCAGGCCCCAGCACGAAATAAGCCTGGTCACCAATCTCTCGGCTCACACACTAACTTCGACCAAACTTACGGTCTTAGAGAAAGGTCTCCGTTTTGTACCCACGGCCAGACTGGACAAATTCCAGCTTCACTGCGAGTTAGCAGCATTCTTTAGGAAGCTTAGATTAAAAGCCTTCTTTCAAAACACCTCCTCAAACCACCACGGAACAACAAGGGGACACTTCGCTAAGAGTCAAATCCACCTTCATGCCGCCCCCGAACACTATTCCTCCTGAGATAGCAGTATACGAACAAGCCGTCTTTAAAGATATTGATGAGCTCAAGGAGGAACACATTTTCCAGAACACTAGCACAGCAGAGCGTGCAGCCATACAATCACTCAGATCCAACCGATCGTTATAAAACCTGCTGACGAGGGTGGCGGCACGGTCATCATGAACACAACAGACTACCGACAGGAATGTGCCAGACTTCTTAATGACACCAAAAACTACGAAAAATAATCAGTGAAGATCCCAGTGAGGATCTAAGAAGACGCATCCACACACTGATACAAGAAGCAGAAACATCAGAATGTATTACACACGGGGAAGCGAAATTTCTCACCAGTACAACAGGCAAAAAACCGTATTTTTATATAGTGCCTAAAATACACAAAAACAAGCTTCCACCGCCAGGGCGACCTATTGTCTCAGGCATTGGCTCCTTACTGGAGCCTCTATCCAGATACTGTGACTTTTTTCTTCAACCAATCGTAAAAGCCACCAACACCTACCTAAAAGATACAAAGGACCTTCTCAGACTATTGAATAACATGGCCTACGATCCTGAGACGTCATTTCTAGTAAGCCTTGATGTGGAGAGCCTTTACACTAGTCTCCCACAAGATGATACCCTCAGAGTCCTAGAAATAGCACTGGACAATACAGATTGGCAATACCAAACATCCAAAAAAATTCATATGGGACTGTGCTAAACTTGCGCTAAAAGATAATTTCTTTGAATTTGAAGGCCAATTATACCTACAAAAATTCGGCACTTCGATGGGAAGCGTTTTTGCCCCCAGTATAGCGGGCCTCTATGTACACCATTTTGAGACCACATACATTTTCAC
This sequence comes from Calotriton arnoldi, assembly GCA_963921515.1. Classification (NCBI taxonomy): domain Eukaryota; kingdom Metazoa; phylum Chordata; class Amphibia; order Caudata; family Salamandridae; genus Calotriton; species Calotriton arnoldi. The sequence continues at coordinate 1,475,045 of CAWUFW010004016.1, read as the reverse complement.
CAACAATGTGTCTCGCATTCCTCAAATCACCTTTTACAAACGTTACATAGATGATATCCTACTCATTTGGGTAGGACCAGCAGAATCTCTCGACACCTTCTGCCAATGGCTTAATACATGTGATCAGAATCTCAAATTCACCTACAGCTATGATCACCATAAAACCACATTTCTAGACCTTGACATCGAAGCTGAAGCAGGTTTTCTAAAGAGTAAAACATTTTAAACCAACCGCACGTAATTCACTCTTGCACTTTTCAAGTTTTCATCCCAGGAGCCTCAAAGAAAATCTCCCGTATGGCCAGTTTTTAAGACTCAGGAGAAACTGCAGCAATGTGACAGACTTCAAAGATCAAGCCAAGGATCTGAGTAACAAACTCCAACTTCGTGGTTATCCCAAACTAATCACCGAAAAGGCCAAGAAAAGAGCTTGAAATCAAAATCGGGAAGGACTCATTGAGGCCCAACCACGTGAAGCTGGACAGATACCACTTACATGTGTTACCACGTTTAACCAGGCCTCTAACAAGGTCTCTAACATCATAAAAAAACACTGGAAAATCCTGAAGACTGGCAACCTCAAGTGGGACCCCCCACTAATATCACACAAAAAAGCAAAATCAATAAAGGACGCGTTGGCTTCTACTAGACCAACTTTAGAACGTAAGCAAGACAACACCGTCCTGAATGCATGGGGTCTCCCCAAAGTTACCGGCCATTTCCCATGCGGCAACTGTAGTGTATGTCACCTCACTACAACCACAAAAAACCTCCAACTGGAACCAGGCAAGACATGGGTATTGCGACACCATACCAATTGCAATACGGCACATGCAATATTCCGCATTATGTGCCCTTGCAATTTGATCTACATTGGGATGACAAGCAGGAAAGTTAAAACAAGAATCTGCGAACATCGCAGCACCATAAGATGTAAAAGGAACACCACTAAACTGACTAATCATTTCCTTGAGGTAGGACATACAACGAATGACATGCACTGGGTGATCATAGAGGCATTGGATTCCAACATGCCCAATATCCAGCAACAACTATTACAGAAAGAACAGAGATGGATTTATCGCCTTTCTTCTCACAAGACAGGGCTCAATGATAATATTCCCTGGAACAGCTTAGGAAGATAATAACTGTACCTTTTGCCATTGCCAAAACATTTCAAATCAGCACTATCAGGCCACATAGTGGAGTATATAACACTCCAAAATGGCCGCCGACTTTTGATGCCTAATTTCACGCACGCGCGTATGCACAATGATTTAGCGATGCCAAGTAATGCTCCAACCTGGGACATGCACGCACGTACTTGGCCAAAAAACCTTACCTATCAGGTTCTTTACATAGATATGTAGCAGCTCAGTAAGACAACAACTTCACTTCTCATAATTCAGTAATATCTTCGTACTACACTCTAAGATGGCCGCCGATTCGGACGCCTAGTTTCATTTCATTTCATCTAATCCACACAAGCGCGCGCATGCGCGGTGAATCACCCATGCTGAGTCATGTTCTAATCAGGACATGCACGTCTGCACGTACCGGGTTTAAAAACCTTACTATTTAACCAGGTCCCCCACAGAGACAGACCACCAGCCGGGGCCACAGGGGACCAGTATAGGTTTGGCAGCGGACTCCTCTTTCCTTCCAAGTAAGACCATACGTGCTCCAATGTTGCAATTGACCCAAGTCTATCGAGTCCTTCTGGCTCATTATGGCTCACTATTTCTCCACAGATTGGACTTAAGATAGAGTTCCTAAGCCCCCAGAGCCTCGATACCTGAGAATTCTCAAATAAGACTAACTATTCTTCAACTCTTGTGCATGTTTTAATTCTAATTTTTAATTTTAAATTTATTTTTCTTCACTTTGTCATTTTCATGTATATCATCCGTATATTAGCTATAGCAACAATAATAACACGCTAAGCAACGTAGTGCTTATTTTATGCACCGCAATACTTATGAGCAACATAGGATGTTAGCTCAATCACCCACAGGGCTCCGTGAGTCGCGCACAGCCTATGTGGCGTTCTTTGTTCAGCGTTACTCAATGCGCACGGTTTACTTAATTGACCACCAAAGTTTGCTACTGCATGCATAACAGTTCTTGCATTTTAGCCTTTAGCGTGGGCCATAGATCACTGTAGTAGTCATATGGGCAATGACTACAACATCTAGCCACTAAGATTGCATTTTATGTTGCGATATTATATGTTTCGTCTTGTCCTCTTTTTCCCTACAGGAATTTTTTCCAAGTGCCAGTAAGTACACTGACACTCTTGTCCACACACCTTAGCGCGTGTGTAGGTACAGCTATTTATTCACGTGGCATCTTTCACTCACTGCCACTCACCTTGCACTCACTTGGTCCTGAAGAAAGCCCCCCCGACTAATTTTTACGGGCTGAAACATGTAGACCGCCACACAGACAACTAAACGATAAATAAATTCAGATTAGTTGCACCACACTTTTAGCTCCCTATATATCCTGAGCCGCCAACATTAAAAGTTAATGGCAAGGATTCTCAGAGATTTTTAATTGTAACAATATCACCTCACATCACATTCAAGCACCACACCTGCTCCGCTGTAGTCAGGCGTCGTAGCACAACCGGGGGGCGCTCGGCCACCCGGTTGGGACCCCAATGATGAAGCATGACACCATCCAGGTTGGTGTGTGAGGGGTCTTTTAAAAGCACCTAATGGGTCTATATACATACTACATACAGTGACTACTCACTTTATACTTAGTGGGTTCGTCCACATTGTTTAAGACTAATACTTATTTGGGGAACAGGACGCAACCCATGCCCAATTCCTCGCTCTCCCCTCGTTTACTTTGACCAATGATATAATTTCAGATGTTGCAGTCATGTTATCAGTGATATCATAGGACAGGTCACAAGTAATGTAATATGGAAGGTAATTAGCAATGCATGGCGAGGGAGAGAGTTAAAGTTATTTTAGGGATCGAGGTAGTGGAGATAACTATATCTTGTGAATTTCAGTGGTGTTAGTTTAAAATTGTATGTTTTGATTGACATTTTCAGTTAACTATAACTTCTATGTAGCCTTTGTTTTTTTAGCGAAGTAAGATTTTAATACCATACGTAAAACTAACCCCACACTGTGCATGACCGCCGGCCAGGCACTGCGCCCAACCCTTCGCAAGCAGCCAACCCCCCTGTCACGTATGTGCATTGCCCTTGCAGTGAACCCACCATGGGCAGACAGCCCCACACAGGGCACAGCCTTCGGCTCCCAACCCCCGCTGGTATCCAACCACACCCCGCCGCATATGAGCCATGGGTTGGGTGCATGGCCTAGAGCCAAAACCCCCACAGGCGGGCATGGCAAAATATAGGAAGGGGGGGCGGGGGTTCAATCTTAAGTAATGCATAGCTATTGACTTTGTAAAAGGGGTTAGAATACCAAAATAAAAAAGCATTTGCAATGCAATAGGTCTCGCATTACTGATAGTTTGAGGTATTGGCGTTGCAAATAATAATGCAACGTCAATAGCTCATACTTTCAGTAATGCGAGACCTAGTGCATTGCAAATGCTTGCGTAGTGAGGCAGGAACCAGCATTGTATGTCTCAGTGCAGTACCGCAAGCCGCTCCTAGAGGTACCTAGTGAGCAAGGCACCAGCACTGCATGTCTCGGTGCAGTACCACAAGCTGCTCCTAGAGGTCCCTAGTGAGCAAGGCACCAGCACTGCATGTCTACAAAGTTGGAGTCATTGGCATTATAAATGGCAATGTTTTTTACCTAGCCATGTTGCAGAGTGCAGTACCATATGTGGCCAAAAGGGTCACATATGGTACTGCACCCTGCAGAAGACATGTTAAATCCACCCTACCCATAATGCATTGCATGCAAGACAGTACTACGAGTGCATTCAAACAGCTATGTCCATATATACAATTAGTAGCTTTGAAATGTGACAAAATAATTACATTAATTGCGGATTAGGTTGTACTCTGTATGGAGCTGATGAAGGTAAATTTATAGACTGCCTCATAGAAATGTGAGATGTTCTAGTGAGTGACGTAACCACTGCCAGCCTAGCTTAGGACCAAATGGGTGTCCTGCCTGAAGCCTTTTAAGAAAATAGTGCCTTTAGGCTGTAATTTAAACCTAGGGAGTAACACATGTAACAAGCATTGGCATAGCCAATAGGTCTCGCTTTTGGGACCTTATAAGTACTTAGTTATGCAGCACAATATCCTTGGGGCAACAATATTAACTGTTGCATGGTTAAACACTTATAAGGTCCCAAAGGTGAGACCTATTGGCTATGCCAATGCTGGTTATTATAGTCACCTACAATCATATAAAATAAAACTATCTATGCAGCCAAGATCAGAACCAGTAAGTGAATAGGCATTACAGCAAGCTGCTTTTAAAAAAATAAAAAAGTATGTGTGAATAATGTCTGGTAATCAGTAGCCATCGTGAAACTAAGGAGGCTGGACACTCAAGTTATTAAACAAACGAGCCTATATCTTAGGATCGCTGTACTATCAGCTAATTTCTTATTCCCTAGAGCTGCAGTGCCACATCGCCATATATATTTGATGCGGAGCCACTAATGTATGGACATTTTACAACTTGCATATAAGGTCTCCTCTTTCCTCATGCCAATGCAAGCATGCGGAACTGTGAAATTCTAGCCTATGCACAATGTAATGTCCAGTAGGCCCTATGAAATATTAGGACGTAAGCTTGAGCAAACACTGCAGCAAGATTTGCTTTCAATGTGGAAAGTCAATTTTTTAAACATGTTTCATAGAAGGGTGATGTGCACACCCTTTGATGGATTGCTGAAAACAGTAACTTTTATTCATAAGAATCATGTGGCTATTTGCTATGCTATATTAAATAAGTATTTATAAAATGTGAATACACCTCGAGTAAAAGTGATCATATTTTACAGACACAAACGCGAGCCTCGAATACACCGTCCAAATGAGTCTTGATTAGCCAGAGCAAAATAAAGATGGATGGATGGTAGGAGGGATGGACAGGTGGATGAATCAATGGAAAGAGAGAATGGAAGACGGGCGGATTGATTTACAAACAAAATGGATGGGTGGAGAGTTGCACATGAATGGACTGACAGAAGAAGGTACAGATGGAAGAGAGAACGGGATGACGGACGGGCAGGCAGATGGACGGAGGATGGATGGATGGATAGCTGTATCCATATGGACAGACGGCAGGACAAAGGGCGAGATAAGTGAAAGTAAAGAGATAGGGAGCCAGCGATGTGGAGACTGACGGGGTGGTGACAGAGAGGTACGTGTGTGGGGGGGGGGTCCTCGCCGGGGAGAAAGGTAATGACGTGAAGAAAGTGTGACCGGAGGGAGAGCACAGGAGAGGGCGTGTGTACGTGTAAGTGATGTAGATAAAGAGAGGGGGTACGGATGTGCACCGGTAGAGAGCTGTGCGGTTGGAGGGATGGAGTGTGCAGGAGTAGAGGAGAGTGCCAGTGGGCGGGAACAGGTGAATTAGGAGGAGAGGCGGAGTAGAGGCTAGGGCACAGGTTGAGGAGCAGGAAGGTACGGGTGGAGGGGGGTTGTTCGGGTGGAGCAGGAATACGGGTGTAGTAGACGAGATGTGCAGGTGAGGGGCGTATGGCACAGGTGAGGGGACTCAGGTGGAGCGGGGGTGTGCGTGGAGTAGAGAGGGGTACAGGGTGAGGAATGTAGGCGACCTATAAGAAAGGAACCACAGGGAGACAGAGGGTTTGTTTACAAGATCAGAATGTTCGTACATGGCCATTTAATATGAAAAGTTAAAAATACTTAAAGTCTACAAATCAAAATCAAAGCTCGAACTCCATGAGATTCAAGCTGGGAGCAATGCAGAGAGGGACAAGGCAGAGGTTTCACAGACGCAACAAAGAAGACCGAGGGACTACAGGATGAGACAGAGGGGGTCAGCATTGCAAGGGCGATGGAGGCTAGAGAGAGGCAGAGGAGCTAGCAGAGAAAGACAGGGGCCACACTTGGAGAGACAGCGGGCCTACAGATCCGTGGCGGGAGAGGTAGGGCGCGAGTTACTAAAAAGTGTTACTAAGCGCTGAGTGACTTCTTGATTCTGCAGAAGTGTGAATTTCTCCTTAATAAAAAGTACCACTAAGTGCAGAGTGAGTTACTGGGCCTGCTGAAGCGTGAGTGAGCATACAGTGAGTTTCCAGTCCTGATAAAGCATGAATTAAAATAGAATTATTTCCTGGTTCGGCTGAAGCACGAGTAAAGGTAGAACGAGTTCCCGGTATTGCTGAAGCGTGAGTGAGCTTAGCGTGAGTTCCCGGTTCTGATGAACAGTGAGTGAGCACAGAATGTGTCCTTGACTGTGCAGAAGTGTGGAAGAGCATGGAGTAAGGCCCTGAGGAGCAGTAATGTCAGAGCTGCGCCTGCGCAGTATCCACCGAAAACAGGATTGCGTTCTCTTCTCTTGAATATCGGATGCCTTCATGCGTGAGCCTGTGAGTTGGGACCCATGTGGGTTGAGGCGTTGACTGCGGTACACACTGCTCACCAGCGGTGCCCTGTCAGTGGACACGGCCCTGGCGCGGTGGGTGGCCCTCGGTCTTGAACCAGCCCGTGGAGGCACCGATCGGTGCTGTTAGAGGCCGGCGCTGCATGGGTCACTATTTCTAGTCACTTCAGCTCTAGAAAGAAAGCACACGCTCGTAGCAGCCGTGATAAAACGGAGTTACCGTCTCAGATCACATCACACGCATCCTTTCTCACCAAGGAGACGCCTAAAGGAGCAATCCATGTTACAATGTGAGAAACAGGCTCCAGCCAGCGCCTTTAACGGATCATTAACTCACAACTGCTTTTCAAGAGGCTTAACTGCCAAGCTCACGGTGACACTAATAGTAATACAGTGCAGTGGGTCCATGCACCTGCTGCAGAGACCTCCCCTCGAGCGCTGCGCTCAGAGAGTGAGTGTAGCTGCTGCAGACATCTGTGTAAGACCTGTAGTGATGCCACGCCCTATACCTGCCCTGAATGCCTACTCAGACAGCTCAGTGTGTCAATGCACTTGATGAAGAGCAGGGGTAAGGGTGTGTGTGCGCGCAGGTGTCGAACAATGGCCCACCAACAGAAGGATTGTATGGAGGCTGCTCGGGTACGATGCTCGGCGAGTTACTGCACCTGCTGCGGAGCTGTGTTCCAGCAGCAAAGACCAAATAAAACACACACGTCCGCTCCTCTGAATACAGAACAATCTCAAACTGCGGATTGTTCGTAAAGCTTTTCTTTCCTAATTAATGCCTCTAGGGACGTGTCCTTCAGTGGCGTCAGTCGTTTCTGTGGAAGGAGTGTGGGGGTGGTGCCCCTAGGTGTTTTGAGTCTCCGTCACCCACGGTTTCCCAGGAGCAGATTACGCAAGGTGTGATCTTGTCATTTCTATGGAGTTTTAGGTACCACCTGTGGTGGTGGTGGGGCGTGGCACCAGGGGCCGGGGCTGTGTGGAATTACCAGCCATCTATGGTGACAAACCGATCCCACGAGTCCCTCCTGAGCTGCAGTGAAGACAGAGCGACTTCCGTGGAGAACTCAACCCCAGGCAAGCCAAAAGTGAAACGTGCAACACGGCTTAAATATGTAGGGTGCGAGCGGTGGAGTTTTATATCTGCGGGAAACAAGAACCTGAACCTCGCAGATTCATCATCGCAGAGCTAGCGCCTCGAGTCCGGACACCTGGCGGAGGGTGTTATTTCTAGAATTCATCCATGAATGGCAGAGGAAGAGGTCCTTCGGCCGCGGGTGGCCCCCTGTACCACCTCGCTTTACATGTTTACACATACATGAAACACTCTCCATGGCGAATGTCCGCTCATAAGAGACGATTTTTCAAAGTCGGATTCATAGCTGCGTGTAATTTAATCTCACAATGATTTGGCGTCGGGGGAAGACAGACTGTGAGCCGGGGACAGCAGCGTTACTAAGAACATAATGAACACACTGAAAACGTAGACAAGCCCCGGAGTTGTGTGCGCGCGCCCTAACACTCCATATGGTGGATTGCGTAAGTGCACAAAGGCAGTGGGTAAAGGCCCGATTGAAGGCACAAGGGAGGTTTGCTACAGACCGGCCATGGCCGCGCGGCCGTGAAAGTAAAAGAAACAAGAAACGGGGTGGCGCCAGGGCCAACAGGAGGAGAGGCACAGATAACACGAGGAGAAGGTGCACGGCCGTAAAAGTAATGCGGCCGTGAAAATACTGGCTCACTGAGATCAAAGCGGCCGCGAAAGCGATCGCGATCAAGCGCGGCGAGCGATGCGCTTAATGAGCATGACGAGGAAAGCCATATGGCGCCTCTGCTTGTAAGCGCGCACCCGCGCACATGCACGCAAGCTGTAGGCCGGCCATGGTAGCATTTTTTGAAGCCCTTACTAAAAGCCTCGCCAGACCAGCGCATGCGCTGGGTCAGGCGAGACCTAAAAAGGGGGTGTCCTCATGGGAGGTTACAAGAAGAGACAAGGCTGTACTAAGGAGGGACTACTAAGCCTATTGACCAATGAAAAGCCACCAGTTACAAAGGACAGGAGCCAATAAGAAAGATGGGCGGAAAGTGGCGGAGCTTTATGCCCATATCCTGAATACAGCATGTCTCGAAGAGACATCTCAAGCGCTGCCTAGGCAAGACCTAAAAAGTGGTCTTATTTGCTTCAAGAAGGGGGGTCACACTATTAACATGTATAAAGCACTTTGACTGTCCAAAAAGTACAATAATTATAAAACTTATATTTCAATAATTCAGACACTTCAATGAGTAATAAAAGGGATTGTCTTTAAAAATGTTAATACAGCTTTTATTTTTAAATCCCACACGTTTGAGTTTGTTTTTTTTTTACCATTTTCAGGCTACAAAGTGCAGCCATAGAAGCAATCACCAGGGGGCTCTGCACTACAGCTCAAGAGCATAGAGCTCCAGCTAGGAATACTAAACAAGCATTTGCAATGCAATAGGTCTCGCATTCACGCGAGTTTGAGCTATTGGCATTGTAAATGACAATGCCTTTCATTTATGTTTTGGGTTTTAAAAACATAAAAGGCAGTGTCTTTTACAATTCTAATAGCTTAAACTCGCGTGAATGCAAGACCTATTGCATTGCAATAAAGGGCCTTTTCGACCGCTTGTTAGATTGTAAATATCAGAGGAAGAGACCCGCCTGCGACGTCTTCAAAGTAGTGATAAATAGTGCAGTGAAGATGACGTGTAAGTGTTGTAAATTACAGACACAAAGTGTGAAGTGAGAGTTACATATGATCCAAGCTATAAACACTAACAAAGCGCTCCAACACCTTTCGCTCTGTGATTACACTGTCGCGGCTCAGGAGGAAGAGCTTGGGGGGGGGGGGTTATTTCCTGCCCGCTCTGTGATTTGAGTGTGCAGTGAGGCATTGCGTAATGTCATTGCTATCTTTGGCCTAATTAAAAAAAAAAAAAAAAAAAAAAAATTTAAAAAACTCCAGCTGTAGTAGGGCTAGCTTCACCGCCTGGTGCAGGGCGGGCTGTGCTTTATGGCAGGCATGGAGGGATGGTCTCGGCTGCAGCTCCGGCCTCGTACAGTGCCCCTGCTATTACTAGTTACGGTGGTGGCGTTTGTATTTGTGGCGGTACTGGCGGCATTGGTATAGGCGGTGGTACTGGTGGTATTGGTGGGGGGGGGGTGGCGGCATTGGTGGTACTGGTGGTGGAGGCATTGGTGGTGGCAGTACTGGTGGTGGCATTGGTGGTGGCACTGGTGGCGGTGGCATTGCTTGTGGTGGCGGCATTGGTGGTGGTGGTATTGGTAGTGGCATTGGTGGTGGTGGCGGCATTGGCGGTATTGCTGGTGGCGGTATTGGTGGTGGCATTGGCGGAGGTGGTATCGGCGGAAGTGGTATTGGTGGTGGTAATGGTGGTACTGGTGGTGGTAGTATTGGTGGCGGCGGTGGTATTGGTGACGGCGGTGGTATTGGTGACGGTATTGGTCGTGGTATTCCCGGTACCAGCCTTTCAGGGTCTAACATCAAGCTAGTGCTGCTACCAACCAGAGACACAATTCTGCCCTCCTGCTGCTGAGCCAGGCTCGAGCAGGGGTAGGCAGGACAATAGGTTTCCTGTCACAGGGAGGAGTGCCCACCTCTCAGACAGGACTTAGTGTATTGGTCTGGGGTGGGGTGTGCTTGCCAGCGCCACTAGACTGCTTTGAAGGGCACATTTGATGGCCTCCTTGCATAATCCAGTTGAAACTAGTTCAGGGAGCCATTGGCTCCCGCTCTGGCGCGAAACTTGACAAAGGATATGGGAGTATCCTCTCCTCTGTCCAGCCCCTCCTCTGGGAAGGACCCCTGAATCGTCCAAACTCTTTCCTTCGGGTACTTAAGGGCTTACCAGTGGGTGGCTCTTCAGACTAGTCATGGGACAAGATTCAGATCCGAAACCACTTCTACTGTCACTTTGGACTTAGCTGGACTTTGCTTGGGAACCGATAATGCATCTGGGAAGACTCCTGCTGCTCCTGGTCTCGGCGTCCTGCCAGTGTTCTGCGTCATCTGTGCTTCATCCAGGTTCTTCTCCAGACCTGTAGGCATCAAAGACATTCGAAGGAATCTCCCTTGGAGTGAAGGAGTCATCTGCAGGCACCGCAACTAAGCTGACCGGTCTGCTGCTCCTGACGTCCTCCGGACTTCGTAAGGCTCAGCAACACAGGTGGTGGTTCTGCAACTCCTGAGACCTGCACTGCATTCTCACTGAGTTGAAGGCCAGTATCCCTCGTCGGAACTGCTGGAACAGCAACGCGTCGACTTGCCGTTTCCAAGGCTTGTTGACCCTTCTCCAGAGATCTGCAGGCTCCAAGAAGCTCCTGCCTACAGCATCTCTTCCTGCCCAGATCTTCGTCCTCACCGCATCCTCTGCACTGTGGGCCTGCATCTTTAGTGAGTTGATCGAGGTCCTCTTGCGACTCCTATGCCTTCGGCCTGTGGGCCCTTTTGGAGGGTCTTCTTTGGCTCCAGTGCTTGCTCGGGGCCTGCCCGGACTCTACTGCACTTGGCAAGTCCCTTGGACCTTGCTGGTCCCGATACTGCACCTTCTTCCTTTTCCACGCCGGTTGCTGCTGCCAAGGCTTATTGGTGCTTCCACTGGACACAGACACCCTGATTCTCGACTTCAGACGTGGGATGGCGCACTCCCCTGTGGCATAGACTGTCCCCTCTGCTTGCAGGTACTCCTCTTCCAGAAGCCACCCTTGGATTCCACCGGACTCTCCCCTTCTTCAACAGCAGCATCTTCATTGAAGCCCTTTATCGTACTCTACAGCAGTTTTAATTATTATAACAGTATGCAGCCATTAGGACTGTGAAAGACTGCTATATTTCCACATTTCTTTCAACGTGTGTCAGAGGTGTGACCTATCCTCAACTGCTCGTCATACTCCTTATCTTGTTAGGTTTTTGTTAATGTTTTATTGGATCAAGAGTTCCTCGTGCCATATCTTTCGATCTACAATGGTTCTTTGGAAGCTCTTCCTGAAACTCAAGATTTGAAATCTATTTCTAAACACTTGAGGTCTATTATGCACTCTAACCTGGAAGCAAACCTGGGGATTAAGAATGGGTTTGTATGTACAATGAGTTGATGTGGAGTATGAGTTTATAAGAATATGAAGAGAGAAAGGTGAGAAGCAATAGAAATTGGGACAAAATGAGAAAGATTGAATTGGAAGAGGCAGCTGAGATGAAATTGAGATATTCAAGAAGGCATCCTAGCGCGAGAGTGGAGCAGGAAAAAAAAAAAAAGGACCAATGTGTACGGTGCATGAAAGATATCAGCACTCCGAGTCAGTTGAATTTGTAGGTAAGAGAGAGTGTAATGTAAGTTATAAAGTTGATGAGGTTCCGATTGGTGAAGAACTAATCCTTAAAGGAATTTATTAGGTTTTCGATAGGACTGCTTATTTTAACGCCTCACGTAATTGGGTGGGAAACTGCCATCTTGCTTTAGTGTTTCCTCTGGTATATCATATCAATCAATCAGGGTTTATTGAGCGCGACTACTCACCCGAGGGAGACTCAAGGCGCAGTTCTCGGTGAGTTCACGGCGATTCGTTGAAGAGCCAAGTCTTGAGGTCCTTCATGAACTTGGAGAGTGTTGGCATCTATCGGAGGTGGAGAGGGAGGGTGTTCCATGCCTTGGCCAAGAGGTAGGAGCGTCCTCCCATTCTAGTCTTGATGTGCGGCACCGTAGCGAGGGAGAGCTGTGCTGAGCGGAGGGATCTTTGGGGTGCGTGGAACGAGAGGCGGTGGTTCAGGTAGGCAGGTCCGTTGTTGTGAAGGGCTTTGTGGGCGTGGGTGAGAAGCTTGAAGGGGATTCTCTTCGACAGGGAGCCAGTGTAGTGTCCGCAGGTGTTGGGTGATGTGGTAGTGGTGCGGTAGGTTGAGGACTAGTCTGGCGGAGGCGTTTTGGATGTTCTGGAGTTTGCCAGTTAGGTTCTGGTTGATTCGGAGGTAGAATGCATTGCCGTAGTCCAGTCTACTGCTGATGTGGGCATGGGTTCACGGTTTTCCTGTGTTCAAGGGGAATCCAGTAGACGGTCTTTCGTAGGGTGTGGAAGCAGGAGGACGAGACATCGTTGATTTGGCGGTCCATTTTGAGTTCTGAGTCTATGATGATTCCAAGGCTGTGCGCGTAGTTCGTGGGGTTGGGTGGGTTCCACGGGGGGGGGCCACCAGGTGTCCTTCTAGGCGTTCGGTTGTGGGCCCATCATGAGTACTTCGGTCTTGTCAGTGTTTAGTTGTAGGCAGCTATTCTTCATCCAATAAATCAAAACAAAAACCCACTGCCTGAAATATTTAATAAATCTGCAATATGTCGGAGATCAAAAAATAACAAGGGGAACCATCGATCCAGTCCCCTGGGAGCTGCGAGGAGACAAACAATCTAATACACATAACAGGAGTGAGATCTGGATTGTATGACAATACTATTAAATGTATTCAAAATTTTCGGATATCAAAAATTTCAAAAGTTTCATTAGAACAACCTGAAATAAATATTGCGATAAAAAAAACCCACATCCTGTGCATCAAGAGATGCTATAAGTGAAAACAGTACCCAGGTGCAAAACAAACACACTAAATCCTACCATACATACCACAGATTCATGCTAACTCATTCACACAACAAACGGTTCAATGGCCTTCCACTGACTTCATAGCAAATCTCCTAAGAGGGTAATGTGTGGTATTTAATGTACATCTCAGTATGCAGTGCTTTATAGTAATTGCTAGACGTGCTGCTGTCACGGAATGGACATGGATTGTCGGTGGCCGATGGTTGATTAATACTCTAGAGGCTACATGTTGGCCACAGGAGTGTACATATATCAGGTGGTAAAAGATAGAGAATACAAGTCAGTGGACTGCCACGCCGACGCGCGTTTCAGTGACCGACCCGGGATGGGTCACACCTTCAGGGCGCAGAGGTGGAGATGAACAGGACAAAATGGGGCACCAGGGGTACCTGAACAATGGCCTGAGTCCAAATGACAGGCCAGTACACAAGATGGGGCACCTCAGGATGCAGGGGAGCCGGGCTCCCAGTGATCAACGAGGAAGTCTGATAAAGCAGGGTAGAACTAAGCTGCGTAGGGACCCGTGACACACACACCAGGAAACGGGTGGAGATTCCTCAAGTCTGATGAGGGCCAATTCCCTTCTAGTTAGAGTGATGGCTGGGGGCCGGGTCTTACACTTCGGCGAGCTATCTGGAAATGCCCAATGTGACCGGTGCTTATTACCGCTACGGTGCATGAGGACCATTGCTGCCTACTGCCCCCATCCATGCTTATGAACTCAGACAAGGAAAAAAATAGTAGACGATGTTAGGAGTTTGGTCGGGAGGGTTACTCTGCTCAGGTGTATCTTTTTTTTAAAATTCAGAAGATTTTCATTTTTAACAACGTAGAGAATCAGGAGATTTGACACAGAAGTATATACATAACAATCACCAGAGAAGGAATGTAAGATATGTATGTATACATTGTAACAGCAACATGCAAATAGTTATCTTAAAGTATATGTTGAGACATATTTAAGTGTATAAAGTTATTGGTAAAATCAACAGTCGAACCTGAAGGAATATAGGTAGAATATGGTTTGGAGAAGAGGATCGAATCCTATAGGATTAGTGTTACAATAGCTTTTGTAAAAGGAAGGTGAAGCACCAGTGGGCTCATTAAAGATGGTAATTGTTTAAAGGGCAGTACATACAATGGGTATAATATATGTTCGAATCAGCTGTGTCAAGAGATAGAAAGAAAAGTAAGCTTGGGGGAGATATGTAGAAGAAAACGCCATTAAGATGTGTGTACAGACGAAAAGGGGTGCTAAGAGCATAGTTAGTTGACCTAGAAATAAAGTACTTTATGGATTTTACCGTATAGGGGGAGAAGGCTATGAATAAAAACGTGCCTGGCCTGAAAATGAGAACAAGCTTTGTACAGCTTTAAAGGCTTGCACTTTTGTAGATATATCTTGTGCTTGTTACAAAGCTGTTTGGATGGATTAGGTGTCAAATCTACTTTATTCGCATTTGATAAATGCATAAGAGTATAAATATTAAACAGTAAAATATACAACTTAGCTGTTTAAATATTAAAAGACAGCATACTGTATCCTAAACAATCTCAAGAAGCAAGGCACATACATGGGACACAGTAGCATATGCGCAAAAACATTGCACTTACAAAACACTAAAAATCATTATTCAGTAGTTAAAAATTCAGATAGAACAACCCCTCTAGCGCATGACCCCTTTCTAGTCATTAAAACAGAGTATAAAAAGCTAGCCGTCATAAAACATATGAAAGGAGTTTCCAATGTGTTTATTACTACAAGAGCTTGAGAATGCGAGTGTAAGCTCAATTTATTTCAACATTGGAATAATACATTTATTCCTTTCAGTTTTGAAGAATAAACAAAAGAATAAAATGTGAGAAATGGATTGAGTAGACTGCTCGTCGCAAGGAGACAATTGATTATGAGAGTAAACTTGAGACTGGTGGCCAACCATTAGAGGGAAGATATTCAATCTGAACCTAATCAGTAGAAAGCGGTGCATATTGTTAGTAACAAAGGAAAGATAGGACGCGCGTCTAGATGCCACCAAAGGCAATGCCTGGTAAGTTAGCACCGTAGCTTTGTATTGGTTTTGCTGCCATCTATCATGATACCATCATCTATCACTCATTAGAGGACTGGGAATGGTCCCACTACCACTGGGAGCACAGCACCGTGCACCGTGACCGGCACTCTCGATGGAACCTTTGACGATGCCCCCTAGGCAGAATCCAGAACCTTCTGTAGGTACTGCGGTGCCCGAGCAACCTTGGTCGATGACCGGTGGAGCGGTCCTTTGCAGCTATAGAGGAGTGTGGCTCTGGTTCATCCCTCGGCCGTCACCTACCCAGCCGGACATCGGACATTGTTTTCCTTGTCTCCCCGTTGGGTTTCTTTCCCCTCCCCCGCCTCCATGATTCTTTGTCAGCCCCCCCTATCCCACCCTGACTTTCCTGTTTTCCCCTGTATTACTTTCCCCCTTGCCGTTTTTTTTCTCTCTAATGTTTATGCTATGCTTTTGTAACTCATGTATCTACATTATACTGTTCCCTTTCTATGTTCTGCGTCGCTCCAGCAACTGATGTAACTTTGTAACTATGTTCTGAAACAATGTCCTTCCTCATGTAAAGCGCTCTGATACCTCCGGGTCTAGCCAGTGCTATATAAAACTTTTCAAATAAAAAAAAAAAATGATCACACTTGACAGTAACAAACATTTGCAATGCAATAGGTCTCGCATTTACACCAGTTTGAGCTATTGACATTGTAAATGACAATGCCTTTTATTTTCGTTTTTAAAACAAATAAAAGGCATTGTCATTTACAATGCCAATAGCTTAAACTCTCGTATACCGAACACGTAGGTATTCTATATATCTGCAGTGATAGTGATCTCACATCTAGATCTGAAGAGCTGGTGATCTCACATCTAAATCTGAAGAGCTGGTGATCTCACATCTAAATCTGAAGAGCTGGTGATCTCACATCTAAATCTGAAGAGCTGGTGATCTCACATCTAAATCTGAAGAGCTGGTGATCTCACATCTAAATCTGAAGAGCTGGTGATCTCACATCTAAATCTGAAGAGCTGGTGATCTCACATCTAAATCTGAAGAGCTGGTGATCTCACATCTAAATCTGAAGAGCTGGTGATCTCACATCTAAATCTGAAGAGCTGGTGATCTCACATCTAAATCTGAAGAGCTGGTGATCTCACATCTAAATCTGAAGAGCTGGTGATCTCACATCTAAATCTGAAGAGCTGGTGATCTCACATCTAAATCTGAAGAGCTGGTGATCTCACATCTAAATCTGAAGAGATGGTGATCTCACATCTAAATCTGAAGAGATGGTGATCTCACATCTAAATCTGAAGAGATGGTGATCTCACACCTATATCTGAAGAGATGATGATCTCACACCTATATCTGAAGAGATGATGATCTCACACCTATATCTGCAGTGATGGTGATCTCACACCTATATCTGCAGTGATTGTGATCTCACACCTATATCTGCAGTGATGGTGATCTCACACCTATATCTGCAGTGATGGTGATCTCACACCTATATCTGCAGTGATGGTGATCTCACACCTATATCTGAAGTAATGGTGATCTCACACCTATATCTGAAGTAATGGTGATCTCACACCTATATCTGAAGTAATGGTGATCTCACACCTATATCTGAAGTAATGGTGATCTCACACCTATATCTGAAGTAATGGTGATCTCACACCTATATCTGAAGTAATGGTGATCTCACACCTATATCTGAAGTAATGGTGATCTCACACCTATATCTGAAGTAATGGTGATCTCACACCTATATCTGAAGTAATGGTGATCTCACACCTATATCTGAAGTAATGGTGATCTCACACCTATATCTGCAGTGATAGTGATCTCATCTCACACCTTTTTACTGTTAGCACATCACTACAGCAAGGCCAAGCGAAAGGAGCCCCTTGGGCGTGAAGGGGCGTCTTGAGACCTCAATAAACAACAAAGGAAGGCTGGACTCTGGTGTTGAGCAGTGACTGGTTTAAGAGTTGAAGGGAGCCTCGGCGGCTGGCAGAGGGGGGAGATGGTGCACACGTGTGCTCTGGAGGCAGAGGGGGGAAATGGTGTATGTATATCAGCACAGAAATCTGTTTAAACTAAACATTAGATTTAGGGGGAGGAAAAATACAGTAGCGTGAACGTTTTATTTCGGCGTAGACTGTGCGCGGTGCTGTTTTGTAATGTTGTCACTGGTATACATAATCACATTTTTTTTTTTAAAACAGACTTCGGAAACATGATCCCTCACTACACGCCTCCTTTAGATAAGAAATACCCTCACGACAGCCGTTAAGCAAACGATCCAGTCCGGATGGGCCGTCCCAAAAGGAGACAGGGCGGTAACAAAGAAGCCTCATTTTCAATCAGAGGCCACCGTTTAGCATAAACGATGACGCCAGCCAATGAAAATGATGGGCGGGGCTTTAAGTCCCCTTCTGAAATCCCCTTTACCACAATATGCCTCGCAGAGCGAGCAGCGCATGCGCACTGCAACGCTAGGCGAGACTTAAAAAGGTCTCTTGGTCTTGATTCGGGAAAAGTCAGACAGTGAGATGGTGAACCGAACAAGATTGCTAAACCCAGATCATTGAAAGAGCGCTTTACATATGCCAACCAAGGAATACTGGAAGCTCGGTCAAGAGTAACTATATCCCCAAGCACCGTTTGATTTAGTTTAACAGAGTTCCTTTTCCAAGTTGTCAGTCACAGTAAAAGCGGAGCAAATTTGATGGAATCAGTTATAAAGGGGAGACCCAATTCTTTATGAGCAATAATATTCTGGCAAGAGCCTGGAATTGACATCAATCTTTTTATAAATGCATCCTCAACAGCCTGCAGAACGTTCACTTAAGCTGTGCCCCAAATTGCATCTCCATAGGAAGCTATGGATACTGATTCTGCCAGATAAATTTCCACGATTTACTTACTCGGTTTCTTTCCTAGATTTGAGGCAAATTTCCACAGC
Source organism: Calotriton arnoldi (assembly GCA_963921515.1). Classification (NCBI taxonomy): domain Eukaryota; kingdom Metazoa; phylum Chordata; class Amphibia; order Caudata; family Salamandridae; genus Calotriton; species Calotriton arnoldi. Next base: position 1,456,864 of record CAWUFW010004016.1, on the reverse strand, counting down.
GCTATGCTTTTTTTTTTATAAGATTCGCCCTATTTAACACCATTGCAGACCAATTTAATTTGGCATCAAAGAGTATTCCCCAAATACATAAAATTATCCACTCGTTCCAGGGTTCTCCCCCTCTATTTGTAGGGTCATTAGTTTTTTCTTTCCGGTACCAACCGCCATAACGAAGGTTTTAGATTTTTTACAAAAAGTCTCTACTCTGCCATATAGTCCGAATATATACCAATAGAACGCTGTAGGGCCATTGGGGTTCTGGCCATTAAGACAGCATCATCTGCATAAAGCAGGGAGGGCATGGATAGACCACCTACAGCTGGTGCATCCTTATATTTTGCACCAAGGACTTCGCTGAGTCGGGACACACACACACACACACACACAGACACACACAGACACACACAGACACACACAGACCAGGAACACCGGTGGAGATTCCTCAGGTCCGATGAGGGCCAATTCCCTTCTAGTTCGAGTGATGGATGGGGGCAGTAGGCAGCAACGGTCCTCATGCACCGTAGCAGTAATAAGCACCAGTCACATTGGGCATTTCCAGATAGCTCGTTGAAGTGTAAGACCCGGCCCCCCCATCCATCACTCGAACTAGAAGGGAATTGGCCCTCGTCAGACCTGAGGAATCTACACCAGTGTGCCCGGTGTGTGTGTCATGGGTCCCTACGTAGCCTAGTTCTACCCTGCTTTATCAGACTTCCTCGTTGATCACTGGGAGCCCGGCTCCGCTGCATCCTGAGGTGCTCCTTCTTGTGTACTGGCCTGTCATTTGGACTCGGGCCATTGTTCAGGGACCCCGGGTGTCCCGTTTCGTCTGTTCATCTCCATCTCTGCGCCCTGAAGGCGTGACCCATTCCGGGTCGGTCACCGAAACGCACGTCGGCACGGCTGTCCACTGACTTATATTCTCCATCTTTTACCACCAGATATATGTACACTCCGGTGGCTAACATGTAGCCTCTAGAGTGTTATTCAACCATCGGCCACCGACTATCCATGTCCATTCCGTGACTGCAGCACATCGAGCAATTACTATAAAGCACTGCATACTGAGATGTACATTAAATACCACCCATTACCCTCTTAAGAAATTTGCTATGGAGTCAGTGGAAGGCCATTGAACCGTTTGTTGTGTGAATGAGTTAGCATGAATCTGTGGTATGTATGGTAGGATTTAGTGTGTTTGTTTTGCGCCTCGGTACTGTTTTCACTTATAGCATCTCTTGATGCACAGGATGTGGTTTTTTAATCGCAATATTTATTTCATGTTGTTCTAATGAAACTTTTGAAATTTTTGATATCTGAAAATGTTGAATACATTTAATACTATTGTCATACAATCCAGATCTCGCTCCTGTTATGTGTATTAGATTGTTTGTCTCCATGCAGCTCCCCGGTTTCTCTGCTCCCAGGGGACTGGATCGATGGTTTCTCTTGTTTTTTGATCTCCGACATATTGCAGATTTATTAAATAATTCAGGCAGTGGGTTTTTGTTTTGATTTATTGCTTTCCCCTGTTCCCCTGCCTAGGCATCTTTTCCAGGGGCCGCCTCCTGTGTGATTGAGCTATTCTTCATCCACCTGGCGACTGCTTCCATTCCCTCTTGAAAGTTGAGTTTGGAGAAGTTGGGTTCATTGGATAGGGAGAGGATGAGTTAGGTGTCGTCTGCGTAGGATACAATGTTGAGTCTGTGGGATCTGGCGATTGGTGCTAGCGGGGCCATGTAGATGTTGAACAGGGTGGGGCTGATGGAGGATCCTTGGGAAACTCCGCAGGTGGTCGGTGTGGGATCCAAGAGGCAGGGTGGGAGCCTGACCCGCTGAGTTCTGCCATATAGGAATGAGCGGATCCAGTCGTGGGCCTTGTTCCGGATTCCTGAGTCATGAAGTCTGCAGGTTAGGGTGTGGTGAGACACTGTGTCGAAGGCTGCGGAGAGGTCCACAGTTTCTCCTCGGTCGAGTAGGGAGCGAACGTAGTCTGTCGCGACGAGAAGGGCTGTCTCGGTGCTGTGTTTTTTTCTGAAACCGGATTGGGAGGAGTCAAGGATGTTTGCTTCTGTGAGGGAGGAGAGCTGGCTGTTGACTGCTTTTTCGATGACTTTCGCCGGGTACGGGAGTAAGGAGATCGGTTTGTAGTTTTTGAGGTCGGAGGGGTCCGCCAAGAGTTTTCAGGAGAGGGTTGATCTCGGCATGTTTCCAGTCTTCGGGGGAAGGAGGCAGTCTCGAAGGAGCAGTTGATGATTCGTCGAAGCTCGGGGGCGATGATGTCCGCAGCTCTGTGGTAGATGTGGTGTGGGCAGGGGTCTGTGGGAGCCCCGGAGTGGGTGGACTTCATGGCCTTCAGGGTGTCTTCGATGGTGAGGGCGGTCCAGCTCTTAGGTGTGGGCTGTGAGGTGTGGGGGGTGGATTCTACATGTAGGTGGTCGAAGTGGTCATAGATGGTCTTGATTTTATGATGGAAGAAGGCGCCAAGTCTGTCGCAGAGGTCCTGGAAGGGAGGAGGGGGGGGGGGAGATGTCGGACATCTCACTGTTGGGTAGGGCGAACTCTTTGATGATGTCGAACAGTTCCTTGCTGTTGTGTGCATGGACGGAGATTCTGTCTTGGAGTGCTCTCTTCCTTGATTCATATGAATGAGAGGAATGATATGGATCTGAGAAAAAAAAAAAAAAAAAAAAAAAAAGTGGTTTTGTGCAGGTATTGATGGATGTGTTTTAATTCCGCCTTTTGGTGTGGCTTCCAATGATGTGAAAATTACAAAGTTGTCAACACTAGTTGCTCGCATGGCTTCTAACACTGCAGGGGCACTAACTCGAATTAACAAAGACCATATAGCTGTGTGTGTGATGATTATGCAGAACCGTTTAACATTAGATATTATTCTCGCGAAAGGCAGCGGATTCTGCCATGTGTTGAGGGTTCAACAATGATGCACAATTATATCCGAGGATATTAGGCTCATTAATAATTTAAGAAGTTACATCACTAAGGTTTGGCGTGCAGCAAAGGCTCTAGAGGAGCATGGGTTATGGGAATGGGTGGGTGTATGGTTCAGTAAGATTGGAAAGGGTTTTGTAAATGGTGGGGAGTGGTTTGATAATATGTTGGTGGTGTTCAAAGGAAGATATCAACTCCGTTAATTGTTGCCTTTGTACAGAATGTGTCTCATTCTTTTATTAAAAATCCTAGAGGTAATCTGCTTCGGGCGGGGGAGGGTTAAATGTAGGTGTATGAAGGCATCAGCAACTTCTACAAAGGAAAAAAAAGGTGTGATCACTAATTCGGGTTGTAGAACATAAAGGCTCATGTTTATTATAAGATGATGGAGGAATCAGAGACAAGATGCTGAAGAGGATGCAAACTGTTTTGTAAATAAAGATTGCGGGAGGTGGTTAATGATTAAAATCAAAGGGGGCTGGGAGAGCTAATTTTGATATAATAAATGTGTGCTTAAACATTATGAACATTTCTGCACTAAAATGAAAACACAATTTGACAGAACTGTACTGCACGAAACTGGGCCCAAATTAGGCCTCACTTCCATCATGGATTTCAACACAGTCATGATGTGCGTTTGCCTTTCTCTGTTCACCGTACATAACCAAAATGTGCACTATGTGATGCTCTGTATTTAAGTGCAGTTCTAAAAGTACTACTGAGGAAGCTTTTTACAATATTCAAGGCTCCTCCTGCCAATAACAATGTGAATCCATTCATTTAGCAGACTACCATCGTTTTTGTAACTAGATTTGTACTCCCAGATCTGAAGACATTGAGTATTAATGTTCATTTAGGGGCTAGTGCTTGCATGGTGGCAATAGGTGATGTTGTATAATTTATTATTGAGATTACTTTAACTCTGCTCAGCTTATGAGGATCATGCAATTTCCATGGACTTCGAATGTGAGTTCTCCTATAAAAGATGGTGCTTTTTGGAGACGAGCCTACCTTTACTCTAGAGAGTCTGAAAGCTTGCTGGTTTGTCTTACTTTGGACTAAAAATATTTTTTGCCATGACTTCACGGTATTCTCTTGCGGCATTTGCTTGAAATAAATGATTTACTAAGCATTTTAACTATAATTTTTGACTTCCATATTGATCAAATACATAAAAAAACAACTGTAGGAGAAGCCAAAGGCTCTCTCTCGCTCTGTGCTTCTTAAAGCTTTTACTTTTCTCCTCTTGTTTTTATAGGTCATAAAATGAGCTCACGAAAAAAGACAAAGAAATATCATACTCCCAACACAAATCTGCCAACTCATAGTGCATTTCTATTAACTAGGTAGATTGTTTGGCAACCCCTTCAGCCTGACCACTCATATCCACTGCATGACACAATCAAATAGATTTAGAAGTACACTGTATCACACTCACAAACCAAATAAGACTCTGGTTTGCCCTCAAAACTATTAGCAAAGTCATCTCTGGACTCCCAAAAGCGATATGATGCCTACCACAAGCAGACGTGGCTTAATACACATACCAATAACAGATGCCATGCAATAAATTTGCAATTTAAATACCACAAATTAAGACATGCATACTATAAACCACTATATTTGGAACTCATCAGGTTAATGTCAGTAGTCATGTAAAATGTCAAAGGCACTGAAATCTGCTTTGCCAAAAGGAGAACAATGCTGAATAAAGATAGCACATCCAAGTTCTAAATAAACTGAGGATGCTGTGGCAGGTTGAGACCCAAGCCTGTGAGCTCTGTGCCATCTGAGGGATAACCATATTGTATGATGCCCAAACTTAATCTATACGTTGCAAGCCTTTCAACTTTCCATAGATGAATGCCACTCATATGTTTAAAATTCAGGAATGGCCCTTCCACCTTGGTTCTAGATCTTCAGATCAGTGCCATCGTCTTTTAGTTACTGTCTGAAGGCTGTGCGGTTATGTAAGTTCTGCTAGCCTGAAGTCCAAGAGCGAGTTTTTTTTTTATTTCTCAAGTCTGTATCCAAACTTTTGTGAAACAAGAATAATAGCTCTGCTTTCTATTTGTCCAAGCTCACTGATAATGTTTGGGTAACCTGAGGGATAACCTCACTCTCACAGAGCTATACCAAGATCAAACAGGGCTCTACCAGCAAATGTAGGAGTTGGTTTATGTCTCTCTTTGCTCTCAATAAACTCTGCAGCGCCTTTCCACTCACTTAAGCTCTTCTACCTCTGGAAATCCCTCAGCTGTTTTAGCTCTCCACCTAGGTGAGACAGAAAGGACCACAGCATTTACAGCCTGCAACTGCACTTGCAGAACTGAATGACACGTTCAAACTCACGTCTGGTACAGCTTCAGCAAACAAATGTAAAGGAACACCAATACTAGCGTTAAAGCCTCCTACCATTGGCCCTTTCCTCAGGGCTCACTCAACAGAACTTTTCACCAATAAGTAGCAGCATTCTGATGTAGGGATCTAGATTTGTAAAGCATGTATTGTACCGTTTGCTTTCAACATTCAAAACAAAACATTAACTATTTCACTTGCAAAGACCATAGTATAGATAAGCCTTCCAGTCAGCTATCCAAAACTATCCCCCAATATCATAAAATACCATAGTCAGCCAACACTACATATTACACCAACCTTATCTGACATATCCAATCCAGTTTGGAAAGGTCCTAATCAAACTCCCAACAGCACTTCTCAAACAACAATGCATATTGCGTAGTCCTGTTCAGACATACTTAATATTCGCTCAACCCAAACAACTTGGAATCAAAGCCATGTAGTTAACAATTGTGACATCTTTGAATCATTCATAATAAGTTAGCATAAAGATATTACCACACATCAAATGCACAACATATCCTAAAAGCTAAAGCATATACTTTTGATGACAACCTGGTTAACAGCCTGCTCAGGCCAGGCAATGGACAACAGCTAACCCCAACGGAACAAAATAAATAGCTACGTCCTATAGCCTACAAACCCATATACAAATACACCAACAAGTTTCCAAACCTATCAGACTAAAATTTATTTAACCTATTAACCAATAAGAACGATTTTAGTAACATAATGGGCAGAATATATTGGACAAATCGCTGCTAACAACCAGCTACTGAAAATCCCAAAAAGGTTTGGAAAAGGCACCCTGATGCCAAAAGGAATGTGGTACCATTCAGATAGTAGAAGTGAACTAGCCAAAAGCAGATAAGATAATAAGAGCTCTAAAAAGAGCAATGTAATATATATTATTGTACTAAAGCAAAACATTAAGGACCCACACAGATTGCATAGAACAGTGGTTCTTAACCTTTCAACTTCTGTGGACCCCCCCACTTAATCTTTACGGAAATGAGCATTCTAACAAATACACAAATTAAATATTTCATTTTATCCACAAACATTTTTTTTTTTTTTTAAACCTCAACATTTTACTTTTAATAGGAAGTTTGGAGCTTTTCAAAATTCAATTTAGGCCCCCATCGCCCATACTGTATTCTGGTTGATGTACTTGCACAGCTCCCACGAATCAATCTGAGGATACCCAATTAATTTTTATCCTCCAATTTTTTTAATTGCTGAACATTTACAGAACGTTTAAGTTTTCAGTTTTACATTTTGCTTGTATATTGATATCCACTTTAGAAATCTAAAAATATTTTATTTTCCAAGCAGTCGCGAACCACCTGGGAAGGCGTTGTGAACCTCCTGGGGTCCACGGACCACATGTTAAGAACCACTGGCATAGAAGGCTTAGAGTGCCATCCCGGCCATACACCCTCCAGCCCACTTTTGATTTTACCCAGACCAGCCCTTCGCTTTATACTGCAAAATTAACAGCCAGTCCTGAGGAGTTAGAGTATAGCATAAATGGGAGGTCTAAAAGTCCTGGAAATACAAGACTGTGTACGAGATTCAGTGGAGGGCAGGAGTCTGTTGAAGGGAGTCTGAGAGAGAGAGAGAGAGGAGAATTTTGACACCTTGACTGAAAGGAAATGTAGGGAGGACTTTCCAGGAGGACAAGAAGAGTGCAGCTTTAGCACAAGGAGAGACTGGTCACCTGGGATGGAAAATTATAGGGGTGTAAGGAAGTATTCTCCAACCATCCTGCCTCTCAGTCACCCCCAGTTGCATCTTGTTTTTCCTCCGCTTGCATAGTCCAGGTAGTGTCAGTCTGATCTCATGACAAACAGACCTTGATTGAGTGAATGGAATGCTTCAACCATTTTTTAGCCAGGACCTGCTATCATGGTTTTATCTAACGAACGAAGAGATTGAGAAAGGGTAGGGGGTCGGAAGGAGGATGGATGAATCTGTGTGTAACGGACTCCCAGCTGTTAAAATTCAAGGTCTTCTCATAGGAGCCAGAACAGATACCTTACTTTCTAGTCTTCCCTAAAAAGCCAGCTCACAACTTTGGCAAAAAACAAGCTTCATGTGGGTGGTACGGGTGGGGTAGTCTGGGAGAGGGTAAAAAAAAAATATTTTTTTTTTATTTTTATTTTTTTTATAAAAAATAAAAAAATCGGGGAACCGGGATTCTTCCAGAAACTGTGCTAGTGGCAAGGGGGTGGGGAAAAAGGAAGCAGCTTGGGATAGATACTGCAGTTGAGGAGGTGCAGGACCTGTGGGAGGGCTGGAGATCGGATGTTTCAAGTGTATTTGAAAGCAATTGCTAGCTTTAAAAACACAAAAGTGGGCACCTTCTCCACTGAAGGCAGTGAAGTCTTGGGAGTTCTGCAGTCTAGACATCACACTAAAAAAAAAAAAAAACATTAATTCATGTGTCCCCAAGTATACTTTTTAAATGGACTGCACAATAGAATACTTTTCTTGTCAATCACTACTCAATTCATAGTCAGGCACTATAAGAGTTAATTAAAAAGAGAACCAATAAAAACTAGTCAAAAGCAATATCATAATCCTGGTACTGGACACCAGGATTAGAATTGGGCGAGGAGGAGGGCGTTTGACTTTGTGACCATCAATTTGGGGTGAGTCTGTTCCTGCTGCCACGAAGAGCTCTGAACGGATTTGCACAGTCCTGCTCGAACCTGGCCAAAGGCACCCACTGCATGGATTTGCACAACCCTGCTTCACTTGGTCAACCCTGCTTCACTTGGTCAAAGGCCCCTGCTGTGATAAGCCACTGTAGAAATTCCTGTTGCCGCTGCGGACTACAGGTCCCACAATCCCCTGCACCATCACACCTGAGGCATGTTTCATTGGAGTGATATTAGGCATGCTGCAGTTCCGTCCATTGGGGGCTACCTCATCGGAGTTTAGACTATTAAGGCACTCATTGGGACAAATTAATTTGTGCTCTTTCAGTAAGTTCCCTACAAGCTATTTTCTATGTTGCGGGGACCTAAGATAACTTGTGTATTTACCTGGCGGGTATATTTTCCTATGGTCTATTAGCATCTGTTTCGTTTGTATGTAGCTTCCACCTCCGTTGACCCCTTCATCACTGGTGTTTGGTGTTTTGTACACTTGCTTTAAAGTGATTTAGTTACATCCCATCCAACTATGGGAAAGCGCAAGATGTGGTGCATGGTACCGCTACACAACCTAAAAAAATACACCCGCTGCTGGCAATTGCACATTGATTGCCTGATAGAGGAAGTGGAGTCCCTCATTGGCCAAGAAACGCTGCCTCGAGTACAATTAGGGTCTATGGAGAATTGCACCAATAAAGTCTCCCTTTCGAACAACGCGGGTGCAATTCCCAAGACAGCAGCTCCCCCAGAAGCTAATGCAACTGCTGGGTCGACTAGTAAGTTCATTTGTCTGACCCCCATACATAGATATTTTAAAGGCCATTTTAGTAAAGCCAAAGCCAATGATTTAACCTCAAATGAAACATCTTCTGCTTTAGTCACATAATGCCCCTAGCGACAAGAATGATGTTGCACTCCTATTCAATACTGTGCATTAATCATTTTCTTTCCCTTACTCAACTGACTCAGCCCCAAACTCAGCAACACCCTAGTGCAGGTTCTCACTCAGTACAAACTATGCCGTCTGTAGCAGCTGACGAACCACTTTATCTAGTCCAACAGACTGCTTAATTAAGAAAGGAGGTGGGGGGGGGGCTTAAAAACTATGGTAGCGCAACTCTAGCTCTGACAAAGATTGATGGAAGATAATAAAAAAAAAACGCTACGGGTTGCGAAACTTGTATCTCACGCTGCCTAGAGACGCAGTTTTCAAGTGGGAGCTGTAAACCGTTGGAGCCTGGTAAACTTCTGCACCCAAAAGATAACAGATCTAGATCTAAATACCCAGAGCAAGCTAATAGGGTGGGCACGGGACCCCACCCAGCTGTAACCACCTGCATGCGTTTCACACCTCACATGTCCTGTGTATCTTCCAACTGAACACAAGGAAGACCTTAGTCAAATGAAGAATGCCCAAGTATTTTCAAAACATGTTACTTTCAAGCAGGGCTCTCTTATTTCACGAACTAGAAGATCTATTTTCATGGTTAATGTCCCTAAATCTAACCAAACTTAATATAAGGAAGGTGAAGACTCTTTAATAAATAAATCCATCCACTGGATTTGGAAGGAGGGAGGTTGTCGCTCCATCATAGGAGGTTATTCTCTGTACCATCAGGCGTCCTCAAATGGATTCAAGTTACAATACTATTGAGCTGATCCTTCTCTGTAGGGATTTAGTGGAGAACTTGGTGGCGTTCGACCTGCAGACCCCCACCATGTCTAACAAAAATATTACTTTTAAATATAGGCTCTAAGAGCCTTGCCAATCTAAGGATGAGGGCATTCCCTCTCTTACTCCTGTGGCGAATTTGCCAATGAGGGCAACTGATCGACACAGTCTGCTATAAATCCCTCCTTGTTAGAGAACCCATTGTCGCTGGGCCCATCTGATCAGGGAGCAGTTGATTGCTTTCCAACTCCCTGTACCCACCCTTCGGATAATCCTTCTTTAGCTGGACGCATCCTAATTCCTTATGTTAGGGCCCCATTACTCCTGGCAATGTCTTCTCGAGCAACGAGGTCTTGAAATCATGGGGGTTTCTTCTCTCTGCCCCCGGCACTCAGGGCTTTATCAAGGCAAAATGACATCTGTTTGTTACAGAAACCTGGTCCCCTGATCCGATTTTCAAGCCAGGTTACATGAATTTCTTTATGCCGGCTAGACGTGGTCCTGTAGGTAGACCAGTCGGTGGTTTAATAACTTGGATCCGGTTCAATCTGGACTTAAAAATGAAACAGCTTTGTATAGATTTCCTTGACATTCTGGCTTTTCAAATCATGATAGACCACTCACGTCCCACTGATATTTATAATGTTTGTGTCAGGGGAGGGCTTCGATCACCAACCATGGCAATCCTTGAAGAGCTCTGGGGAAACAGCGTGGCGAGTCATTTATAATACTTGCAGGGGACTTCAATTACACCTTAGAGCCATAAGACAGGAATGATGATAGCCAGGAGGTAGAAGAGGACGTGATCTGGGGTATTCTACACCTTGATTTACCCCTGATATCTAAGAGGACTGAGGCTGCTCTTCAGTTAAAATGTTCGTCCCTAGAGTTTGGGGGTGAGCTCTGTGAACAAAAGATTTAAATACAAGTGGGGGGGGTTGTAATTTTGACAATTTATCACACTCTAGTTGCATCGATTATGTTCAAACTGATCTTCACCTGTGGCCGCATTTCAACAATATGATTGTTGAGCCCAGGGTCGAAAGTGACCATAATTCCCTATGCTGGCAGGCAAAAAGACGCCCATTCCTTTATTTGCGGACTACACTCTACTCATTACTAAAACACCCAGTGGCCTTCAGCATTTGCCATTTCATTTTGAGGAAATTTGTATGGCCCATGGTCTTGGGATTAATTTTGCAAAAAGCAAGTTTTTTTTTTTTGTTGGTCGTCAAACAAAAAACATTCAAGGGAAGACTTGAGCTTGGGGGCACTCTACTGGAAAGGGTAAATGTCTTCACCTATCTGGGCATTAACTTTATCTGCGACTCTGGTTTGGAAGTTGCAAATTGATTTAATGACTAAAGCACAAGCAAACTGCTGGTGCCATAATCAAAGACGCTAGTTCCTCTTTTACTAAACCCCTTAATCCAGTTTTACAAATTTATGAAGCAAAACCAGTTAACTCCGTGTTGTATGGCTCTGAGTTGTGGGGATTTGCTAAACTTCTCCCGCTCATAAATACAGAGAACAAGTTTTTGAGGAACCTGACCCGTCGCCCTGCTAGCACTCCATTGGTACCACTAATGCTCGCTCTAGGAAGGAGAACAGTTGCCAACAAAGCCAAACTTCGCCCTCTATTGTTTTGGCGAAGGTTGTGGTCTCAACCTGAATTGGCTCAGTACAGATCAGCTCTACAGGATATCCTAGAAGCCGATACATACAATAAAATCTTCTGGCTTTGACCAGTCAAAATGTTATTAATAACTATTGGTCTCCAGTCCCTATGGGTAAATCCATCTTCAGCAACAGGCTACTCCTCTTTGATGATCATAAAAATACTATTGCTTTGGGTCAGGCAAACAAACTGAGGCTCACTCAGCCGCTAGTCTTTCCTTAACTGGGAAATGTTTAGATTTTAAAATGTAACCGCCACCTTGAGCCTCATTTGGAAGTCATCACCGTTCCATTAGACAGGAAACTATACTTTCAATTTAGGGTTGACGTGCCGCCCCCCCACCACCACTCCCCCCCCCCCCCACCCCCCTCCCGGAAGGGCCTTAGTGTAAAATAACAATTTACCAACCAATCAAAAATAAATAAATGAATATAGAAAGATATGTTGGGATAAATGACAAATCTGTCAACAAGGGGACTTGAAAGAGAGTACAGGATGATGCAGTTAATGTTCACTCAGGAAAAGCCATTTGGCCTGTTTCTTGAAAGAGGCAGTGGAAGGATTGGCTCTAATCTCCGTAGGAAGAGCGTTCCAAATTCTAGGCGCAAGGCCTGAGAAAGCACGTTTGTACGTACTTTTCTTTTTGAATTTGGGAGGTTTCAAGAGTAGTGTGGCCGTACTTCTTAAGTACCGACCGGAGCCAGAAAGAACAAGCTTGTTCGCCAGATAGGCCGGAGTGTGGGATGCAGGGCTTTGTGCGTCAGGCGGCCCAGGCAAAAGTCATTCTAACTCTCCCGTATGGAAGTGAGGTGCTAAAAAGGACTAGACTGTGGCCAACAAGATAAAATAGTTGCAAAATTTTTTAGAACGACCGTCCAGCTACCGTCCCACACTTCCCCGGCACAAATCCGGCATCTGCAAACAGTCAATGGGCCGATTGATGACTTTAATGAGCTGTCATAAGCTGAGGTCGTCAAAGGAGGGCAGCCTAGCTCACCACTTATGGGCCCAGCTGAACACAAGACTATGGCTAGCGGGGTACCGCTACTTGTCCTGTGGGCTCAGCACCCTCGGCCTGAGCGAGCTCTGGACTTACATGTAAGCCAAAATCAATTCAAGAGGCTAGCAAAACTCAGCGCAAAAAGGCTTTCCTCAGCAGAAGACAGGGCTAGCCTCTCAGCGAGAAGTCACGGTTGGATGACTCAGCACTTATGCACAGCTGAAACCTCAGGGTTATCTAACTCTCACCTTCAGTGCACGCATCAAGCTCCGCTTTTTAAAATTGAGAATGGGGGGTGATTCCATTGATTTGCTATAATCCCAAATGGAAAAGAGACAATGCCCTGGAAACATGCCGGCTTTGCGGCCAATATAGGGAAGACCTACTGCATGTACTGTGTTTGTGTCCTAACCTCTTGAAGGAAAGAAGGGCTCTTCTACGAAGGGGCTGGATCGACAAGGAGGTCAGATCGTGTAGAGGTGCAGTATTGGCCTGCTTTGATCCCCGGAACACCATCCTAAATTGTGCACTGGTTAGGTTCATGGATCGCGTTGCAAAAAAACTAGCGGAGGGGAACTGCTCAACGCTTCCTCGGCCTGAGACTCAGACCCCTTGCTTATCTTAATAGCTGTTGGACAAACTCCTTCTGCGGAGCAGTCAGGCACATGGACAGTTTTTCGAGAAAAAAAAAAAAAATGGTCATCGGAAGGGGAGCAGCCCATAGGTTAGCTAAATCCGGGTCTCAAACGCGATTTTAAACTAGGACTACAGTTTTTCCTTAAGGGAACACCATTATAGGATTTAAGGACAGTGCGCTTACAAGAGTGTTTAATAAGTTGGGATGTCGGGTGCTTTTATCTAGAGAAACCGGGGTTGTTTTTTTCTTTTTTCTAAATCAAATTTAAATATTGTAACATTTTTATTCGCTGCGATTGCAAAGGTTTTAACAAATCATGCAATAAAGTTTCTATTATTATTAATTATGCGTGAGGCAAGCGGCAGTGAAAACTTGGAGTTCTGCAGTCAACATCACACTAAAGAAACATCTAGTTCAAGTGTCCAAGTATACTTTTGAAATTGACTGCAGAATAGAATACTTTGTTTCTTGTCAATCACCACTGAATTGATAGCCAGGCAATTTAAGAGATCATTAAAAAGAGAACCAATAAAATCCAGTCAAAAGCAATATCCTAAACCTGGTAATAGATACAACAATCACTTTTATACAAAAAAGGTAGGTGTGATGGGGTGGAGAGAAAAGGAAGCCGATACATTGAGAGAAAAAAAAAAATATCTAATCCCACCTCTGCTCTAAACGAGTTCAAAAAAAAAAAAATTTGTAATAGTAGTGGTTGCAAAGTTTAAGAGGTGGTGTGCTGACAACCATAGACATTCAAGTCCGAAAAGATAATACACACACACACACACAGCTCCTCCAATCTCAGACCTTTATTTGACATTTCAAACACCTGCTCCTAGCCAGTACACATTGTACCCATTACTACTCACACTGCCATAGCCCAGATAGTCTGCTATTGTACATACTGGAGTATGCTCTAGTTGGAATGGAGTCAGGACAGTTATCAAGAGGTGCAGAGTTGCAGTTTGATATCCTTGTCAGTTGGCAGAGTTGTGACACTTTACTGCTGTTGTTGGTAAGCAATGATGTAGTGCCTCTTGGGTGAGGTTGCATGTTCTTAAGATAAGGTGTGTCACTAATGAAACGTGTATCCGTACGAATCACCTGTTAAAGTTCGTATACATGATTCAATAAGGCAAAGCCTTTACTACTAAGGCAAGCACTCTAATGAAATGCAGTGATTTGCGAGTTCAGGTTGCATTACTAATAATGGTTCCAGTATAAAAATGTACACACAAGCAACACTTACCAATTTAAGGCTATCTATAATGCTGCCACAATGCTTCCCATTTACATGCAAACAAATACATAACCATGCAATTAAGATTAGCGATTGTTGCTTTCAAAATATAATACCCACACAAAAAAAATGCAAGACTTTTTTTTTTTTTTAACTGGAGTGCAGCTTTAAAAGCTATTTCTCTAAGGTATCATTTAGTAAAATGGGTTTAACGTACGCAAATAAACAAAGAACAATAATCGAGAATAAGTGTAAAACCATTATGGACAACATTACAAGCAACATGAAAATAAATATATTAACAACTGAAACCTTAAAGACTCAAAAGTGCACCTCCATGTACATGTGATGGCATTCGTGCAGATTTACGACTATCAGAAATTCACAAGAGTTTATAGATAGAAGTAAACCTGTGAACCGTACTCATGGCAAAAGTGTAAAAGTTCCATTTTTAATTAGCAAATATACACAAACATATTTGTGCATGCTGAACGATCCCCAAAAAAAAAAAAATCCCTTTGCACCCCCCCCAACTTGGAAAACATTTTATACTCGTCTGTGACAGGAGTAAATTTTCGACCTCTCCCAGCGTAGGATGAGATTGGAGAGGAGTTGGTGATTTAATGCGTTAGTTTGTGTGTGGGTGCAGACTTGCTTCCAGGCTGAGTAGATTTGCATAAAGGAGTAACACACAAACACACACAGCCTTGGTAAAATCCAAACTCATATACTGTGCCCTAACATAATCAAAGGGATTATTAGAATTCCACAATGACGAAAACGCGGCTTACCCCAACGGTAAGTAGATCATTTATAAAAATGTTTACACCTCTGCCGATAATACCGAAATGCTTGTCCAAATGGATTACATTTGCCATTAAGCAGGTTGTATGAAAAAAGGGAGAGATTGAACTGTAACCCAAGATTTTAATTTTACAACGAGATGCGGTATATCTTGTGCAGCTTTTACAGTCCCAGGTGCGTAGGAGAATTTATCGGTTAATACCTGCCACTGCTCAGTATTCCTGCTCCTCATGAACCTTGGAGAAAACAGCTCCAACAGTCCATCCCTTTTAAAGCACGATAACAGTGTTTCAAACAACCACTCAAATTAGTGTATACCGTGCTCAGTATTACAGACAATATTGGGAAATCGAGGAATCATCGAGATGGTAATTTTGGGCAGTGTAAGCAAAAGACTTAAATGCGTTAAAACTCGTAACACATCGCCTCGGAGTAGAACCAGGCAAGTAGTCAAGGGCAAGGACTACCCAAAACGCACGTTTCACCTTAGGGACCAAATTCCTTTTAAAGCTAGAAAATTATGTCACGTGCATTTGAGTTCCAACTAATACACACAGAATACTAGACCTGAAGTCTGCGGGATACAAAAAAATTACAGCAAATAGAGTACCATGCTATACTATCGAGAAAGTCTTTTTTTTTTAAACGGATTATACAATGGCAGCACTTGCACGGAAATGCGTAGTTCTTGGATAAGTGGCGCAGGCCATGAAGCGGGTGCTTGGGGAAAGCGGGACAGAAACAGCACCTTACAGACAGGGAGGTCGGCCTGTTCCCTATGCTCACAGAAGCGGCGACGCCAGCACAAGGCGAGCCAGCTCCGGACATGAAGACAACTTGTGACAAAGGTGAAGAGCAGGTGGCTCTCGGCAGCGGATCACACCAAAGAACCAAGTGCGTGGCTGATAGTCCCGTCCGCGTGAGTCTGCCTTAGTGACGAACCTACTTACCAGCGATAATCTCTTCCACACCAGCCACTGCGGTCTTCTAGATGCCCTCAAGCGTGGGCCCTGGCTGACACGGACATACGCGATCACTTGGCCGTGTTCACGCAGATCTCCCCCAAAGCACAGTCAACCACTAGTAAAGAGTCAGCATCTCTGCACCCCTTTCGCTGGGGCCGGCCCACTGACGGTAGGCGGGGAAGTGCAGCAGCTAACTGCTGTGCGGAGGGCACGTGCAGTCTCTGAGGCCCGATAGCCAATGAATAAATGACAACCGTTACCCCAGCCAACTAAACGTTGCAGTGTGGTATCTTGGGTTCAACAGCTAATAAACAAGTACTGAAAATTCCCCAAGCCAATCGCGATAACCATGCAGCACCATGGCCAATCAGAAAAAAAGAAAACGTCTTAGCCAATCCCGTGGCAATATTACCTCTGACCAATCACGCGTCAGTACAGGATTTCCCGCTGTTATAGAACATGTTTTTGCCCACGTGATTGGGTATGTAGTGGCTTAGGTGTCAGACGCTGATCGCTTAATAGTTGTCGGAAAAAGTCAGTTGAAGAGAAAGCAGGAGTCGACGGATTTCTTTGTTAAATCATGGACATTTTAGAGACATTCAGGACATGTTATCACCTTATATGTGAAGAAAAATGTTATGGCGTCATTTAAAGGGTCCTTAGTACGTTGTTATCTTGCCGAGCAAACGTAAGTGAAAGACACGCTTCAGGGAAAGGTAAACAATCGGGGCTTAAGTGGGCCGGAGCCTGCCCGTGTGCAACACCGGCAGTTGCACCTGCAGTTCTAAAAAAAAAAAAAAAAGCATATACTGAGACTGGTCCCTATCGGGCTCTCCATTTTTGCCCTCACCCTCAGGGTTCTGAATATGAAAGGCTGACAGTGTTGGTCTGAAGGTATGCCCGCTGTTTCCCGGTATCAACATGAAAATAGAGAGCAGGCAGAGCTCCAAAATACGTGTTGATATAGTGAGGTAAGGTTTGTTCAGTTGCAACAACCGGGAACTCATTTGTGTAAATCGTGAAATGAATGGGGAATAAACGTAGAGCGGCGTTCGTAAAGCTGGCTATACAGACTTCAATGATCTAAAAAATGACGTTTTTACAAAGACGCAACATGGTTGCTTCGACTAGAAAGGAAATGCCATAGAAATCGTTTTTGCTCGTGGAAATACTGAAACTAACATTGTAGGTGGTTAGAAAAGGGAAGGTAGCAAGGCTTCGCGCGCGGTACGGTTTAAAAAAATAATTGCCAATAACACATTTGAGAAATATATGTGAATATTTGTGACCATCAGTACGGAAGAATGTAATTGACAAAAGAAAATGCATGACAATTATAATGTCCGTTTTGTTTAGGTAAGACAACATACATCGTGTTCGTGATAATTTCAAAAGGAAGCATATACGTCAATATTACACCACAAGGCAACTTGTCATGGCACATCTCCAACTGTATTACGGGTACAATCTCCTGATGCACTGTGGCTTGGTATTCATTTATTTTTGACATTTAAAAAACTCAGAGCGTTTATTTTGGGCATTTAAAAGACGCAGAGCTTGTTGGCAGGTGGCCCCTATAGAGAGTGAGCCTTTCAATGTTACTTGATTTATATTATATATCTGGATGCAATGACAGAAGCAACAAAATACCAGTCGGGCGGCACTCTATGCCAAGCACAGATTTTTATGTTACGTGTTTTTAAGCCACGCCCTTAATTACATTTACTACGCCCCTGTGAGAGGACCACCCCACAGTTTTTTCATCCCACCTAAAGCCCTGTAAACAACGATTGCTATTCCTCTATAATGAAAGGCCCATTAACCTTCCAGCTGGGTACCAGAAAATAGTGTATTAGCACAACTTCGTATGCCAGCATGCTTCCATTATGTGCTATGCCTTTTTCGCAAAGATTCCAGGATATCTACAATAATGCCATGGTGCTGTTCAGTGCAGAAGCATGTTCCCCGTTATGGGTGTCTTTAAACATTCCAGGTACTGCTCAATTCACAAGCAGTGTTGTTAATAAACGTTATTGTGTATGTTATAGAAATCAAATACAGCATTACAAGTACATTTATTGTACACCATTTAAATCAATTTCACTGAAAACCCAGCCTGGTGTTTGGAGAAAAAATAAATAAAGCACGGCCACAGCCTATTAATATTGTATCATTTTACAGCAACCAAACGTAATCATATAAGCCTCCTTACACTGACTGTCAAATCTGAGAACATTGAATTGATAAAACAATATTTAGTCACTGCATATCTTTGACAAAAATGACCTCCTCGGTATTGTAATTCATTGTTGATACACCTTTAGGGCCACTCAATTCACATACTTGGGCTATACTAATTTTTATATTAGTTTCACCCTCAATAGCGGTTCACCCGAGCACCTGCCTCACTAAAACATTGGCATAGCCTGCCGGACTGGCCTTGGACAGCTGGTGCAATATTTATTCTTTACAGCTTCACTGTAACGATCACCTAATGTTAAATCCCCTCACTTGTGTAACATGAGGTTTGGATTAGCCAATGACAGTGCAGTGCTCCCTTTAATTGGTACTGGAAAACTCCACATCAACTTTTCTTTGCAGGCACCACTACAGAAACCTAATCAAGAAAAACTGCAGACTGAGGAAATGAAAAGGCCAACATTATCCGGAAACTCTGTAGTGGCATGAGAATCCACTTTATCCAGGATTTAATTGGCAGCTAAACGAATCCTCATCTGCAGACAGCTGCCACAAATAAAATCTTCCATGCTTATCATGAACTCAGACAAGGAAAAAATAGTAGACGATGTTAGGAGTTTGGTCGGGAGGGTTACTCTTCTCAGGCGTATCTTTTTATAAATTCAGAAGATTTTCATTTACATTTTTAACAACGTAGAGAATCAGGAGATTTGACACAGAGAAGTGTATACATAACAATCACCAGAGAAGGAATGTAAGATATGTATGTATACATTGTAACAGCAACATGCAAATATTTATCTTAAAGTATATGTTGAGACATATGTAAGTGTATAAAGTTATTGGTAAAATCAACAGTCGAACCTGATGGAATATGGTAGAATATGGTTTGGAGAATAGGATCGAATCCTATAGGATAAGTATTACAATAGCTTTTGTAAAAGGAAGGTGAACCACCAGTGGACTCATTAAAGATGGTAATTGTTTAAAGGGCAGTACATACAATGGGTATAATATATGTTCGAATCAGCTGTGTCAAGAGATAAGAAAGAAAAGTAAGCTTGGGGAGATATGTAGAAGAAAACGCCATTAAGATGTGTGTACAGACGAAAAGGGGTGCTAAGAGCATAGTTAGTTGACCTAGAAATAAAGTACTTTATGGATTTTACTGTATAGGGGGAGAAGGCTATGAATGAAAACGTGCCTGGCCTGAAAATGAGAACAAGCTTTGTACAGCTTTATAGGCTTGCACTTTTGTAGCTTGTTCCAAAGCTGTTTGGATGGATTAAGTGTCAAATCAAATCGACTTTATTCACATTTAATAAATGCATAAAAGTACAAATATTAAAAAAAGTAAAATATACAACATAGCTGTTTTAAATATTAAAAGACAGCATACTGTATCCTAAACAATCTCAAGAAGCAAGGCACATACATGGGACACAGTAGCATATGCGCAAAAACATTGCACTTACAAAACACTAAAAATCATTATTCAGTAGTTACAAATTCAGATAGAACAACCCCTCTAGCTGATGACCTTTTTATAGTCATTAAAACTGAGTATAAAAAGCTCGCTGTCATAAAACATATGAAAGGAGTTTCTAATGTGTTTATTACTGCAAAAGCTTGAGAATGCGAGTGTAAGCTCAATTTTTTTCACATTGGAATAATACATTTATTCATCTCAGTTTTGTAGAATAAACAGAAGAATAAAATGTGAGAAATGGATTGAGTAGACCGCTCGTCGCAAGGGCAAGGAGACAATTGATTAAGAGAGTAAACTTGAGACTGGTAGCCAACCATTAGAGGGAAGATATTCAATCTTAACCTAATCAGTAAAAAGCGGTGCATATTGTTAGTAACAAAGGAAATATAGGACGCATGTCTAGATTCCACCAAAGGCAATGCCTGGTAAGTTAGCACCATAGCTTTGTATTGGTTTTGCTGCCATCTATCATGATCACACTTGACAGTAAAAAGGTCTCTTAGTCTCGATTTGGGAAAAGTCAGACAGTGAGATGGTGAATCGAACAAGATTGCTAAACCCAGATCATTGAAAGACCGCTTTACATATGCTAATCAAGGAATCCTGGAAGCTCGGTCAAGAGTAACTATATCCCCAAGCACCATTTGATTTAGTTTAACAGAGTTCCTTTTCCAAGTTGTTAGTCATAGTAAAAGCAGAGCCAATTTGATGGAATCAGTTATAAAGGGGAGACCTAATTCTTTATGAACAATAATACTCTGGCAAGAGCCTGGGATTGACATCAATCTTTTTATAAATTTATCCTCAACAGCCTGCAGAACGTTCACTTAAGCTGTGCCCCAAATTGCAGCTCCATAGGAAGCTATGGATACTGATTTTGCCAGATAAATTTCCACCATTATGTGAAAAGCAGCGAGTCTCCTGGGATCCCCATAGCTGCCCGGCGCAAAGTCACCTTTAATCCACTTTGGATTCACTATCTAAAATAACGAGGCAGGCGCTGGAAGCTGGAAGGCAAGAAAAAGGTTTATTACTCTTAGAGGAGACCACGTCAACTGCTGACACCAGGATGTCTTCAGGGAGGTGTTCTACTGGCAATGCTTCTGACTCTTCCTTTTATACAGTTTTACACAATGTATTTGTTTCTTTTATCATGGTTACAAGCTTGCGAGTCTCCGCCCCGGGCAGGTTGTCACACAAGCCTGACATTGTTTTATCAACATGGTTACACAAGCCCAACATTAACTCTCCTCCCACCCAGGTCAAAAACAGACAATTTAATTGCAGCTGGACCTTGCTTCAGGGTCTAAAAACGAGTGAGACCGGCCAGATCTAAGAGTCCGTTCTGTTGATAAGAACATGTCCCATTGTTGGCAAAAAACCAGTCTTACTGTGTGTAGTGCAATAAACCATGTTTGCAAGAGTCTGTTTGGTATTTGTAACCCGTTTGTACAGGGATGAGAGGAAAGACGAGTTTGAGGCAGCAGGTGATGTTGATGTTTGTCGTGGAAATAGTTTATAGCCCCCAGCACACATATCAGGTTTGGTCAGAGAGTCAGAAGGCTGCTAGAGGACAGGGTGAAATGAAGGTGACCAACAGAGTACAAAATGGCTGTGGTAAATCAGAATGACTGTAGTTTATGTGCACGTAGGAACTTTCATCAGACAAGATGGCGCAGAATGTTCATGATTGTGTTTTGTTCTTAACAGTCGCCCCTTTGAGCATAACTAGCCATCTTGTCAGTCTATTTCGATCTCCATAATGTCCTGTATTTCTTGTTCATACATTACTCTCATTTTTGTTAACTGAGTGTCCATAGTCTTAGGGCGCAAGGCACTTATGCAAAGAGAACACAAAGGTGGTATACAGTGTACACCCAAACAGCAACCACATATTGCCAATACTGGGACCAAGAGAAACATTGATATTTTCCAACCCCAGTCCTTTAAGATGCCCCAAAGCCAACTTCCAATTGTCCAAGTCTCTGATCCTTGATGAATTTCTGAAGACAGTCTGTGGAGATGTTCGATTGCTTCATAGACAAAGGGTGAATTATCAGGGATGTATATGCAGCAACTGGCACCAATGATGCGACATGCTCCACCACGATCCGCTAGTACCACGTCCAGGACCATGCGGTTTGTAGGGCCACCAGACGGACCGCTTGAAGCTCGGCAGTGTTGTTGGTGAGGATGCCAGCTGTGACGTTCAGGGCAGTTTCTACCGCTTGAGACAGATGTCTGATGGCTCGGCTGTTTGCCATCGGACCCCATAGCGGGACGAGCCCTTTTGCTGCGTCAACGAACTGTGATGCGGCAGAGTCTGCTTGATCAGTGTCTTTAGAACGCTTTTCTCGATGATGCTCTGCAGGGGCTGTGTAGGTCGGTGGCAAAACAAAGGCGATGTAGCACGTGCCCCCAGTTTCTTGGGAGCCAGGTGTAGGCTTTGGTTCCACAGACAAAGTACATATTGGGTGATGCAACAAATGCTGTTCAAAGTCCTTACAATGTTACAAGTGCTGTGACCCACATTCTTAGTCCCACGGCCTTCAATGCATACAAGGCCAGAGACGTTCACCACAGATAGGGCCACAGTCAGTGTTGCAGCAGTTCTTTTCTTCAGGTAGGAAAATGTGGCTCTGACAGGATTATTGAACACTTGTATTTCCACTCGTTCTTTGGAGGGGACATTCATTGGGAATGTCGTATTGGAGGTGTGAGGGCAAAAGGGAGCTGCTGTTCTTCCTGTTTGGTTTAGCCAGAACTCGTTGTAGAACTGAGCGATTGTCCCATCGGAAGTGGCATTGTCTTTGTAACTTTCTTGTAGGAGCATCATCCAGGCAAGGCAAGATCCATGAACGGAAAAGGGTGAAGGGATGAAAGGGATGGAATGTTCAGTGGCATGTGGTAGCAGCCCACAGACCCAACAGTTAGTGGCATTGGTGGCAAGATTGTGCTGGTGCAGCATCTGTACGAAAGAATTATTCCAGAATTCTTTGCGTCGTTCTCGGAGATGTGGCGGTAGTGATACCAGGTAGTGTTCTTTCTTTGTGATTGGTTGCATGGTTGGTGACAATGTTCTGTATGCAGGTGCATTCTCTTCAATGATCCAGAGTGTGACCATTAGCAGGAGGCAGGTGAGAAATGCAGCTACAAGTGCAATTGTCTTTGTACTGTGCAGTTCAAAAGTCTTGGTGTCTTTGCGGTGGCTTTGCAGGTGTTCCGTTTCTTCCATCATCTTCGAGGAGCTCACCAACTGTTAGGACCACAGACTTTTGTCTGGTGTTTTTCCTGGTAGCGTCGTTTGGCTGTGCTACCGATCTGAGACTCTGACTCAGTTAGTGGCCTGGTTGTTGGAGCTCCCCCTTTTCGTCGATCTTAGGTTGTACCCTTCCTTGGATGGCACCGTGGGGTCGGGAAATTCAGACAGTTGGAGGGTGTCTTCTTGTGGGTAGCAACTCAGAGCTGGTCGGTCTTTTGCGAGTACTTCCTCTTGCACCTCCACCTCTTCACAGGTTGCCAGCGTTGGAGGGACTTTCTTGCAGTGGTGGGCGTGCAGCCAATTTTTTTCCTTCCACTCGGAGGGCAGTTCGAGTGGTGATCAAGACTTGCCAGGGGCCCGTCCACCTGGGCTCCAGATTCTTCGTTCTTTGGAAGTTGCGAACTAGGATGAAGTCCCCAGGCTTTATCACATGTCCTGGGCCCCTGGATATGTCAGGCAAGGCTTGCTGCACCTGTTGGTGGATAATTGTTAGCTCGTTTGTCAATTTATGCAGATAGTCTGACATTAATATGTTCGGGACATCGTTAATGGAGGTGGGTCTTGGTGCCGCCCAAATGTTCATAGGCCTGCCGAAGACCACTTCATACGGGGTCAGTCTGTGTTTGGTCGGGGTGGAGCGCATTGATAGCAATGCCAATGGAAGGGCGTCGGGCCATTTCAACCCGGTTGTGGCAACTATTTTGGCTAGCTTTAGTTTCAATGTTGCATTGTGTCTCTCTACCAGGCCCGCTGATTGGGGGTGGAAGACGGCATGGAATTTTTGTTTTACCCCCAACCCTTTCAGTATGTTCTGTATCACTTCGGCTACGAAGTGTGGGCCGTTGTCGCTCCATAAAATTCTGCAAAGGCCGTACCGGGGAAGAATTCTTTCAACAATACTTTTGCAGTGGCTATGGCAGTATTGTCGCGGGTGGGATATGCCTCCACCCATTTGCTAAAGCGCACACAACCACCAGGACATATTTTAGACCATGGCATCTCTCTAGTTGGATGTAATCCATTTGAAGGACTTCAAAGGGGTGATCAGGGACTCCAAACCCTCCCCGTGGTACTACTGTCCCTTTCCCTGGGTTGTGTTGTAGGCATACTATACATTGTTGTACCAGGCGCTTTGCAGATTCTGTTATCTTGACATTATGCCATACTCTTGTGATTAGTTCAATCATGGGGGTGGAGCCTATGTGTGCTGGTAAATGTGCCATGGTCAATATGGGGATGAGGTAGGCATTGGGTAACAGCCATTTATTTCCGTCTTTAGTTCTCCAGCAATTTTCCTCGTCTTTTAGTCCCACCTTTTCCCACTCGGTCAATTCGTCTTGTGTGCCTGTAGTCTGTATGTCCCTTACAGTGGTCCTAGCATCAGTCCATTGTTCAGATTGTGACCTGGTCACATACATTCGTGTCATGGTTCTGTCTTCTGCTGTGGCTCGGGCAGTAACGTCTGCTAGCGCATTTCCCTGTCCAATGAGATCTGTCACTTTCCTATGTGCTTGGCATTTTATCACTGCTAGCTTTTGGGGAGGAGGACTGCTTCCGTCAAGGCGGAGACTAAATCTCCATGCAGGATGGGTGTACCGTGTGAAGTCAGGAACCCTCTTTCTTTCCATAGAATCCCGAAATGGTGAACCACCCCGAAGGCGTATTGGCTGTCGGTGTATATGTTAACTGTTGTGCCAGCTGCTAAAATACATGCTCGTGTGAGGGCAATGAGTTCTGCTGCCTGGCCGGAGCGTTGGGCAATACGGGCTGTTTCTAGAATGGTTCGGGCTGTGGTGACAGCGTATGCAGCTGAGGTGGTGCCGTCGGGGAGTTTGATGCACGAACCATCCACCCATAGTTCTCCATCTGGCTCTAGAAAGGCGGTGTCTCTGAGGTCTACTCTACTTTTTGTTTGTTCATCGGTTAGTGTCACACAGTCGTGTAGTGGAGCCACGTTAGAATCGTTCTCGGGTAGGGGTAACAGTGTGGCTGGATTGAGGGTGGTGCATCGCTTTAGGGTAATGTGCGGTGCTAGCAGGGTCAACTCATATCCTGTCAGTCGGGCGCTAGTCAAGTGTTGGGTTTTGGTCTGGTTCAGTAGTGTGTCGACTGCATGGGGTACTAAAACAGTGACTGGATTGGAGAGCACTATTCCTTCGGCTCTGGCGTATTGATACCGCTGCAGCTGCCACAGCGCGCAGTCACGCTGGCAGTGCTCTGGCTACTGGATCGAGGGTGGCAGAAAAATATGCACAAGGGCGTTGTTTGTGGCCAATTGATTGTGTTAGGACAGACAATGCACATCCCTCCCTTTCGTGTGTGTAGAGGAAGAATGGTTTGGAGTAATCTGGGGTTCCTAGGACTGGTGCTGAGCAAAGGGTATTGCGTAGTTCTTTAAAGGCTGTCTGGCATTCGGGGGTCCAGGGGAGAGGTGAGGGGATGTCCTTAGCTAGGAGGGAGAGAAGGGGTTTGACAATGAGGCTAAAGTTCGGTAACCACTGTCTGCAAAACGAGGTGAGGCCTATCAAAGAGCGGACTTGCTTCTGATTTTTGGGGACAGGGGTGTCTAGAATTGTCTGGATCCTGTCAGGCGTGAGTTTTCTCCCTTCTTTTGATAAAAGGTGACCCAAATAGGTCACTTGTGATTTACAGAACTGCAGTTTCTTTCGGGAGACCTTGTGACCATTCTCAGCAAGGAAATGGAGTAGTTTGATGGTGGCTGTGACGGCTATTGGTATGGTGTCTGCTGCTAGAAGGATGTCGTCTACATATTGTATTAGTGCCACTCCATCTGGCAATTGTATGGCGTCCAACTGTCTTTTAAGCGCCTGGCTATAGATACTTGGGCTCTCAGTGTACCCCTGAGGTGCTCTACAAAATCTATACGAACGGGAATTTAGGGTAAATCCAAAAAGATAGCGGCTGTCCTCGTGTATAGGTATGGAAAAGAAGGCGTTCTTGAGGTCGATCACAGTGAAGGTGGTGGCAGTGGAGGGGATTAAAGTCAAAATTGTCGTGATGTCGGAAACTACTGGGTATTGTGGTACTACGATTTTGTTTACCTCCCGCAGGTCAATGATGAATCGGTAGGCTTTCCCATCTCCCTCTCCCTGTCTCTTTACAATCGGTAGTATGGGACTGTTACAAATGTTGCTCACTGCTTCCTCTACCACCCCTGCCTCTACCAAAGAGTGTATGATCTCTGTTAGTGCTTTCTCACCCTCTGGCGATATTTTGTACTGCGGTACCTTCGGTAGGGTTGCGTCCTGTCGTATTGTTACGTGTACTGGGTCAATCATCATTCGTCCTACGTCTGAATCAGCCCTAGCCCATAAGTGTGATGGCAAAGTGTCCAGTAGGGATGTGTCAGTCTCAGAGATGGAAAACATGTGCTGAAAAGGGTTCTCTCTATGGCGTTGGGGGTTGTCATACAGGATGACACGCACTCCGTCTGGTGAGCATCTGATAGTCGCATGGAAGTGTTTCAAAAGGTCGAGGCCCATAATGGCGTCTGGGGTGTTAGATGAGAGGAGGAATGTCGTTTCGACGCCATTGCTGTCAAGATTAAAAGGGATGGGTCGGGACAAAGGGTTGGTGGAGGGCGTACCGTCAAATCCTATTGAGGTCACATGTGAGCCTGACAAGGGTGCCCTTGGAATCAGTCGTTTGGATAGTGCACTACGTGTTGCTCCTGTGTCTACCAAAAATGGCGACCTTGTGCCCAGGACCTCAGCGGTAACATAAGGGCCTTGCTGATCAACGCAGAGCTCGACTGGATCCCTCCCTTGCCCCTGGCTGTCCTATGCAAAGTCGTACGTATTGTCATAATCTGTCTGTTGGTACTGATTCTGTCTGGGATGGTCAAATGCGTTCACTCTTCCTGGCCTTTCCTCGCTTGCTTCACTCGCGTACCCTCTCCCACGTCCTCTTCCTCTCTGTCCACTTGCTATTTCCCTCGCCCCTCTGCCCCTAGCAGCTCCTAACAAAGCCGGGCATTGGGATTTCCAGTGTCCATATTTTTTGCAAAATGCACATTGATCCTGTCCTAGGTCTTGGCGTCCTACATATGATGTAGATGGATTGTTCCTAGGTGGCTGTACTCTAGGGGTATTCTGCTGGTTTCCTCCCCTATATTGCTCCCCTCCTGTATTCGCCCCCTGGAGTTGTGCTATCATTACCCTTTCCTTCAAGTCCTTCTTTTTCCTTTCTGTAGCCCTGTCATTTTCGTTTCTCTGATGCTCGTAATACTGGGCCATTTGGAGAATGGCCGTCGGTTTAGATGCTGCCCAACTACTTTCGCTGGCTTGTAGTTTCTGGGATACATCTGGCAGTAATCCTTTGACGTAGTTCTGCACAAATAAGTGGTGTCCGGTTGCGCTGGACATGTCTTGTCCACTGTAATCAGAGAACACAGTTTCAAATCTGGAGAAGTACTCTGAGAGCGTCCTCTTGTGGTTTCTGGCGGCATGCGGTTACTATGGACCAGTCTATCTTTTTCTCTGGGATCAGCGTTTTCACTTTCTGCACTATTTTGTCAGGGAGGTCTAATATTGCTTTAACTGGTTTTTGACCAGGGTTCCGCTGTTTATCTAGTGTGTCGAGTTGTTCCCAGGTATGACCAAACAGTTCGGTATGGTTTACTTTCTTAACCTGTTTCCACACATCTGCTGGCAAACATAACCCGAAGAACAAGTCTATGTCGGCAAGTGTCATTATTGTTGATCCCAGAGCGGTACCTAGCTCGGTGTAAAAGGCGGTGGGGTTCTTTCGTAAATCCGGCAAAGATTTACGGAAGGTCAGGATGTCCTGTCTGTCCCATGGCTGATACACCCAATTGTAGACCACCCTTCCTCTAGCGTCTTGATGGTTTATATCGTCATTAGTCCCTTGTCCTCTAGGAGGTACCCAGTAAGGGGCAGCTTCTTTTATTGGCATCATGCTATCTGTTTATTCCACTGGGGGTCCTGCTACATTAGTTGTCCTGTCCCTATCTATCTGTCCTTGTTCTATGAGGTGACGCAATACTTCTAGTGTGGATGAAAATAGTTCTGCAACATCGTTGTCGCCTTCATCTCCGATGTCTACCTTCCTGTAGAGAGCCACTAATCGCTCGGGCCCTACGTTTTGGTACTTCTCTTCATATGCAGTAAGGGTGTGGTAACAGAGACGTACAATAAAGTATCGTTTGCGGTTTTCAACATAGGAGTCGCATATGTCTGTTACGTGTTCTTCTGTTTCTTTCCTATCTATGAGGGTTTTAACTATTTTATCAATGCCTGCTCGCTCATTTTTACTTAATCGCGGGACCCTGGGCGCTCCTATTTCCTTGGTTCCTACCTCTACTACTGCCTCCTTTGATGAGGCATTTGGTGTGGGTGGCTCGGTGGGAGCAGAGGTGGTGGAGACTGAGGCGATCGTGCCATCTCCAGCTATACTTTGGGGGTCCTGGCGTTGTACTACGGGATGAGTAGGGGCATAAGGGGTGGCATGTATATCATTGGGGGACCTAACAATAAATCATCATCTACCCCCTGTTTTGCTGGTAACTCGGGGTAAAGAGTTAAGGGCGTTCTAACAGGGCATTGACCTGATATTTTTGATTCCTGTTCCTTTTTATCGATTTCCTTTTCTTTTAGTTCTTCTTCTAACTTTTTACAGGCTTGGTAAGCTGATTTTCGCGTTTCTTTATCTTGTCTAGCTTCGTGTCTTTTCTTTCGTTGAGCTGCTTCTTTTCGCCATAAACCAAAACTATCAAACATGGCTGGTCTAGCTTTCTTTTCTGGAGAGCTAATTCTAACATTTCTATTTTAGCGGGATCGAAAGATCCCGTCAGTGGCCACTGATTTACCCGGTCCTTCCTAGTGTACTTATGCCATAGTTTGCTATAAGCTACGGTGGCTAATCCATATTTTACGTACATGTCCTTGTTAGGGGTGCCTTCCGGCGGTGCCGGATGACTGACCTCTAACAAACGGTCCAGTCCAAAACAATCTAGAGAAAACAGGCATGACGTATTTAGCGGTCAAAATGAATATCTCAATTAATGTTAGACAAAAGTCTGCACTACCTGTCCTTCGCTGTCTGCAAGAGAGAATATTCCTATTCTACGTTGTTTGCAAGCAGGGAATGTCTCAAATAACTCAAAAAGGAATACTAGTATTTCTATCAATCAATCAATTTAAGTCATGTTTTCTCACGACCTTACCCGGACCGTATGGACAGTTCTTCGTATTCCCCTTCCAGCGCCTGGTTGTCCTCTTACTCCAACAATCAATGCGGCGTTCCTGTAAGGCCCCAGTCAGGACCGCAGGTCACTCGAGAGAGGTCCGTTCGGAACCGGTGAAGTTCAGTCAATTGGCAGCCAGACGAGGGTCTCTTTCAGGCAGGTGCACTCCAATCATTTAGTCCTTCACTCCGTCGTTAGGACCTCTCTACTGGACCCACGTGTCTCTGATGGGCCCCCCGTTGGGTCGCCAATTTGTGAAAAGCAGCGAGTCTCCTGGGATCCCCAATGCTGCCCGGCGCAAAGTCACCTTTAATCCACTTTGGATTCACTATCTAAAATAACGAGGCAGGCGCTGGAAGCTGGAAGGCAAGAAAAAGGTTTATTACTCTTAGAGGAGACCACGTCAACTGCTGACACCAGGATGTCTTCAGGGAGGTGTTCTACTGGCAATGCTTCTGACTCTTCCTTTTATACAGTTTTACACAATGTATTTGTTTCTTTTATCATGGTTACAAGCTTGGAGTCTCCGCCCGGGCAGGTTGTCACACAAGCCTGACATTGTTTTATCAACATGGTTACACAAGCCCAACATTAACTCTCCTCCCACCCAGGTCAAAAACAGACAATTTAATTGCAGCTGGACCTTGCTTCAGGGTCTAAAAACGAGTGAGACCGGCCAGATCTAAGAGTCCGTTCTGTTGATAAGAACAGGTCCCATTGTTGGCAAAAAACCAGTCTTGCTGTGTGTAGTGCAATAAACCATGTTTGCAAGAGTCTGTTTGGTATTTGTAACCCGTTTGTGCAGGGATGAGAGGAAAGACGAGTTTGAGGCAGCAGGTGATGTTGATGTTTGTCGTGGAAATAGTTTATAGCCCCCAGCACACATATCAGGTTTGGTCAGAGAGTCAGAAGGCTGCTAGAGGACAGGGTGAAATGAAGGTGACCAACAGAGTACAAAATGGCTGTGGTAAATCAGAATGACTGTAGTTTATGTGCACGTAGGAACTTTCATCAGACAAGATGGCGCAGAATGTTCATGATTGTGTTTTGTTCTTAACAATTACCTTACTCAGTTTCTTTCCTAGATTTGAGGCAAATTTCCACAGCGCTGCTATGCTTTTTTTTAATAAGATTCACCCTATTTAACACCATTGCAGACCAATTTAATTTGGCATCAAAGAGTATTCCCAAATACATAAAATTATCCACTCGTTCCAGGGTTCTCCCCCTCTATTTGTAGGGTCATTAGTTTTTTCTTTCCGGTACCAACCGCCATAACGAAGGTTTTAGATTTATTTACAAAAAGTCCCTACACGGCCATATAGTCCGAATATATACCAATAGAACGCTGTAGGGCCATTGGGGTTCTGGCCATTAAGACCGCATCATCTGCATAAAGCAGGGCGGGCATGGATAGACCACCTACAGCTGGTGAATCCTTATATTTTGCACTAAGGACTTCGCCTAGTTTGTTGGTAGATAATGAGAAAAGGAATCGAGCGGAACACAGCCCTCTCGCACAACCTTTTTGATCTTAAACGATTTTGTGCATTAGCCCTGTTTCCCATATCTGATTACAGCCCCAGCGTCTCTATAAAGTTCCCTAATAAAATAAATTATGGAGTTATCCATGCCCATTGACTCCATGATGGCCCACATTTTACAGTGGCACACGCAGTCAAAGGCCGCGGACAAGTCCATCAAGACCATATAAAACTGGCCTTTTTTGGCACAGGCGTATTTTGCTGCGAATAGGGATAGATTTAAGCACTGATACCATCCCCCTTCCCTTTCTAAATCCATATTGGATCTCTGCCAAAATGTTGTTCTCAACCTCCCAATCCTCCAATCAATTTAATAACAATCTCCCCATTAGCTTAGCTGTACTGTCGAATAGGGAGATTGGACGATAGTTAGCGGGATTCGATGGATATCCCTTCTTATAAATTGGAATAATCAGCAATTGTTTCCACGATGACAGGGGACCCACTTTGGCTACAGCGTTAAAAACTAAGGTCAAAAGAGAAGCCCACAAGGGTTTGTTTACAAGAAAAATATTCAACGGGACACCCTCCGGTCCCGCTGCCTTCAAGGCGGGCGATTGGGATAGGGCAAGCTCTATTTCCTCATATGAGAACTCCAGCGCCAGGGGAGCAAGAGAGGAGACCTCAGTGTCCATTACATTACTTCCCGACTGGGCATGAAATATATTCTGGAAATGGGTTAGCCAAGTGATTTCATCTATGTGAAGGTCGAGGGATGGGTCACCCTCCCCATGCAAAAAGGGGGCATTAGCCACTTTTCAGAAAGCCTTACTGTCTTTGGTCTGTGAGGCTTGTTTCAGATTTTCCCACTCTTCCTCACGTAACTGCCTCTTCCTCTCCTCCCTTGCCGATTTATATATAGCCCTCACATTTCTTATCAGTGTTTGATTCCTAGGGTGCATTTTAAGGGCTTGCAGAAGTTTACTAGACGCCTGGGAGCAATTTTCTTCAAACCACCTGGTAGGCGATGCAGTGTTTTGCATTGCTGGTCGAAAAAGATGAGTTCTAATGGAGGTTAGAATTTGACTAAAAGCTACCACAACTTGAGAACTATTTGTTTGTGGATCTAGATCAGATTGAATCTCCTGTAACGTTTCCAATACAACTTTCGGCAGTAAAGAGTTGGAATCAATTTTCTCCCATTTTAGAATGTACCCATTTTTTCTAGATAGGAGTGGTTTAGGGGCAAAGAGAGGACTTGATTTGTTAGAATGGGGCCATACAAAAGTAAACAGAATTAAAGCATGGTCACTAAATTCAGTCAACTGCACCATTAGGTTCTTAACACATCTCTTAAAATTTACAGAGATAATTATAAAATTAGTTGTCGAAGTAAATCCAGCCCGTTGGAAAGTTGGGAGCATTTGACCCATAGAGGGATGCAATGGATTTTTTATAATTAAGTCCCAGGTCAACAGAAGGCTGTTTAAAGTATTACCATAACTTTGATGATTAAAATGGGTGATCAAAGACTCACTTGAGTCGGTTACCCCACATATATGCTGATCAGTTCTACTGCATATATGCGTATTGAAATCTCCAGCCCATACAATGAAAATTGGTCTTGGGTGGTGATAAAGCAAGCCCTCCAATATTGTCCCCAACTCTTCAGCCACTAGAGTATGATTAGAAAAGTTATTATTGTAAAAATGTATCAACATTAGGTTGGTCTTCCTTCGCCCAAAACTAATATGATATGAAAGTATAACGAACTATTCATAAAGATAACCTTTTCAAATTAGATGGTGTTAGCTATGAGTGTAAGTAGACCCCCTTTTGCTCTCCCTGAAGGTGAGGGAAGTGCTGGGGTGAAAAAAGAATGATAGCCATTGACAAATATAGGTTGCTTTACCCAGGTTTCCTGGAAATAAATAATATCTGAGTTCCGAAACTCCTTATACCAATTTAAATTATCTTTCTTATTGTCATAGCCCGCTATGTTCCATGAAAGGAACGTGATACCCTGATGAGACTCCTGAGAGGAAGCCTCTCTCAGCTGAGTTAGAGATCATACATGTTAGAAATGGGGGTCTCTAGTTGGCAGATGTAGGTACCTTTGTCCGAGTAGGGTCCCTTCTTCCTAGTCAGGGTAAGGGGGATACACTTCTAAAATAACCCCTGCTCACCCTCTTGGTAGCTTGCCACGCGCAGACAGGCTTATCTCAGAGGCAGTGTGTAAAGCATTTGTGCATGCATACAGTAACACAGTGAAAATACTACAAATGGACACCATACCAGTTTAGAAAAATAAGCAAAACGTTATCTAAACCAACAAGACCAGAAACGACAAAAATCCAACATACAATACTGTAAAAATAGTTACTGTGCAAAATAACCTTTAAATTGCAGGAATAATGTGAAACCACAGTTCCATCGACTCGGTAGCTCCTTTTGGGGCTACCGCGAAACTGAACACAACAGAGTCTAACAATTCCAGCCAACCGCGTCGGTACGGGTTAGCTAAAGCGTTGACAGACTCGAAGACAGTACCTTTCTTGTTACGGCCGACACAATGGTACAAGCCGGTCAGGGGCAACCGTCGTGGTTGCAATGTGAGATGGAAACGTTGCAGCGTGCGGTGTCTTCACGGCTCGTTGCAGGCAGCAGCTCCTTAACGGAGTTGGTGAGACCAAGGCTTGCGTTGCAGGGTGAGACGGTGCTCGATGCAGCACTGACAGGTCACAATGCGGCGACGGAGCCGGTTGATGTGTGAGTCGGGCAGCGACGGAGTCGGTGACGTCTGTGCAGCGTGTAGCGAAGCAGTTCGGTGCCCACAGGACACAGTGCAAGCAGCGGCTCGTTGACGGAGTCGGTGAGACCAGGGTTGGGTTGCGAGGCGGTGCTCTCTGCGGTGCCTTCAGGACACGGAATCCTGCGACGGACTCAGTGACAGAGTCGGTTGCCCTTTTCTTCTGCGGCGACTGAAACCAGCAGTTCCAGAGACGGTGCCCAGAAGGACGGTGAGGTCTTTGCTGTTCCTGAGACCTCTTGAACAGGGGGCAAGCTCCACTTCAAGCCCTTGGAGATACTTTCTCAAGCAGGATGCACACACAGTTCCTCTCCTTGGCAGAAACAGCCACTGCAGGCCAACCCCAGAGAGCATACAGCAAAGGGCAGTACTCCTCCTCCAGTTTCTCCAGCTCTTCTCCTTGGCAGCGGTTCCTCTTGAAGTCCAAATGTGATCTCAAGGTCTGGGCCCCTCGTTTTATACAGTAAAATATTTTGTTCTCTGTGGCAGAGAAGCTCTTTGCTCAGCCAAAACCAGTTCTGTCCTCTGTGGTGCAGCTTCCTGGCAGGAGGTGGAGACAGCATTGTGGAAGGTAGACCAGGCCCATTCATGTGAAAGGAAATCTCCTCCCCCTACTCTAAATGCAGACCAGGTCTACTCAGCCCAGCCCTGACTCATCCAGACTCTCTGGAGCCACTGCACATCCCCAGCCCCTGTCACTCCAAAGCTAGATAGTCAATACACATCCTGGCAGAGGCACACTGGATGGCTAAGCAAGAAAATACCTACTTTCTAAAAGTGGTATTTTCAAACACAGAATCTATCAATCACCTTCACTAAAAGATGCATGTTAACATTCTGAGTTCAGGCATACTAAACTTTATTTTCCTACCTTGTTCCCAGGGGTAGTTATGTTTATAAGATGTTATAAGCAAACTCCCCATTCTATTCTATGGGAACAGGTAGCCTTGCAATAGTGAAAAACGAAATTGGCAGTATTCCACTATCAGGACATGCCACACACACACCGGGGCATGTTTTACCTTTCACATACACTGCACCCTGCCCACAGGGGTACCTTGGGCCTACCTTAGGGGTGACTAACATGTAAGAAAAGGGAAGGTGAGGGCCTGGTAAGTGGGTGCACTTGCGAGGTCAACATGGCAGTACCAGACTGCACACAGGTTCTGCAATGGCAGGCCTGAGTTACATTTATAGGTTGCTTATGTGGGTGGCACAATCAGTCCTGCAGCCCACTAGCAGCATTTGATTTACAGGCCCTGGGCACACAGTGCACTGTACTAGGGACTGACTAGTAAATCAAATATGCCAATCATGGAATCACCAATCCATAACAATAATTTACAAAGGGAGCCCTTGCACTTTGGCACTGAACAGCAATGGCAAAGTGCCCAAAGCATCTAGACCAGCAAAACGAAGTCCAACACACAGCAAAAACACAGGAGGCAAAGGCAAAAATACAGGGGAAACCCACACCAATGATGCCAGGTCTAACAATACACTAAGTGGGTTAAGCGGGGTATCTATACCTTGTGAATCTTAAACTAGTGACTGACTCCCCGCAGTAGTTGCAGCAGAAGGTGCATTTAAACTATAACACTCAGGCTCATTAAGAGGCAGAGGGGAAATAGGAGAGATAGAGAGTCAGTCACAGTAGTCTATGTCCTCCAGGGGGGCAAACCTGTTCGCAATAGGAAAAGAACTGTTGGCTTGCTGTCGAGGGATGGTCAGATTTCAATTTATTGGGCGGCTCGAACCCTTTATATTTAAGCTATGTATCAAAGAGGGTTTATAAAAGAAGCCCAAAGGAACAGTATAAATCTGGGACTGTAGTGAAGGAGTATTTGGTAAGTACCTTAGCAAATCTTTGACCAGCCATTGATTGTCAAAACTGAGGACGACAATTGATTGTCAAAACTGAGGACGACACAATCATTTTCAATCACTTTGAAATCTAGCCCAATCCAGGGAGTTCTTCTGGCCATGATCAGATGATTTTGAATAAGGTGGCCTATATTAGATGCTTGTGACAACCAATGCCGGGCTTTGGCCATTAGTTGGGATGTTGACTCTCTTTGATCAGCTCTGAATAAAGGAACATTAACTAAAATGAGTACAAAAGGACATGCTGCTGAGGGTAAATTCATGAACTGGCGATTATTCCTTGGTAAAGGGAAGGGAGAGGGAGGCTTGGATATAGACTTATTCAGTGAAATACGCTCCCTCCCTATGTTGTCTGGATGGTTCACCTGAGACATACTACATCTTAAAGTAGGACCTATGTGGCCTAAAGTAGCCACCTAAGGATTTACAGTATTTGCTGAAGTGAGGGTGCTTGGAGTGCCTTGACAGGGCCGAATTCCAGCGATCTTACTTTTGCAACCCTGACACATATTATGAATATTAAAATTACAATATTTACAAAGTGGAGGTGGGTTACCTGTAGTTTGAGGTGCAGAGATGGAATTAACATGATTACAATTTACACCCTCCAATGAATGTTGCAGTGCTCTGCTAGATAATAACACATCAAGTGCACGATCTATGGCATCTAAACGCGCAAAACTCCTCTGCAGTAACTGTTTGAAATTGTCTTGAAAATCATGCCAGTTTGGAGTTGATGTTGCAGCATCCTGTTGAGCACTGTTACTAGATGGTGACACCTGGGGGAGAGCGACCTTTCTAGTTTTTTTTGGCGGGGCAAGCAAGAGCTGTTTTAGCAAGGCCTCTTTTCCTTTTGTCGTTTATTACAGTTGACGCGGGTAGTAGCGGAACCCCATTAGCACTAGGGGCTACCTTTAAGGGTTGAGAGCCCAGCCGCCTAATTGCAACGCTATTAATGGCCCCACAGCAGCAGCCCAACTCTTGCCAGATAAGCCTGTGCCTACATTCAACCCCTGCCCCAATGTAATCCAGCTGCCCCCAGCTGCGACTCCTCATGTTCTTATTATGGTGGACGTCTCCCCCTTAAGAAAGAAGACCCAGGAAAACTATGGTCAACTGAAGAACAAAGTGGTCTATTGGCTGTCGTCCAGGGCTTATTCGCCCCAGCCCGTAGTCCAGTTCCTGTCAAACGAAATCATCATGGCACATAGAGTAGGCTGAATTGGCCTCTCCCAGAAGATGTTCTCAGGTGATTGTATCATAGTCAACTTTAATAATATTGAACTGGCTGGACGAATCCTCCATACTTTTGGCATTAAGGGTCCCCCAAAGACCGCATTTCAGTGCTAGAGTATAGGCTTAATTTTGATAACTTTAATGCCTGACAATCACAGTGTGAGATAGATGAACCACCATTTGTAGTAATACCGTTATTTCTATATCCTCTTCAGCCAGGACTCTTATAACCCAACTAACTAAAATTGAAGAGGAAATTGGGTTAGAAGTCTTTTTTGAATGAAATAAGCAATTGAGAAGCTGAAGGATGTCTGAAAACTCTGTGCTTCTTAACCCCTTAAACTTCTAACCACACACAGCTTAGCACAATCAGGAAAATAGGGCCAAAATATAGAAGTTGAAAATGTCTTTGTATGCCTAGCAATTTAAAAAGTAACGCCTTGTGTAGAAAAAGATCTATTATCCACATCCAAAGCTTTTACACCAGAGACCATCTGAAAAGAAATCAAACACAAGAACATAGTCAATTTTGTCCTCAGTTGTTGTATTGAAAGATCTTCATTTTCTGGTCAATGTAAATGAATATTGAGGACAATGTGACATCCCAGAGAGTGCAATAGTTTAGTTGAGGATGAGCCTTAAGGTGTATAAAACTAAAGCCCTTCATGCCAGAAAAGACATCAGGCTTGTATTTGACAAAAACATGACCAGCTGATGTGACTGATCAGTAACCAGTGGTTGCCCTATAGACTTTGTGAAGCAAAAAAGAGAAACCAAGAAAATGGACCATTATTATATTATACATGATTGGTAAAGCGCAAGGCTACCTAAAAAGATTTCCCAGCACTAGCCTCCTCACTGAACCGGAATCACTGGAGTATTACAAATTAACCAATCAGCTGATGTTAAAGAGGTGGGAACAACCAGGTTTTAACCAGTTTACGAAAGTTTGTGAGCGATTTGCAGGCTCTCAGCATCAGTGGCAAGGTGTTCTAGAGTTTAGGTCCCAAATACACGAACGCCCGACCACCTTGACACGATTTCTTAGCTCTAAGAACCACTGCCAGCTCCAGATGGCTTGAGTGGAGCGAGCGTTTGGGTGTATACCAAGACACTAAAGGTCTCAGATACAAAGGCCCGAGTTGGATAGGCAGTTATGCATATAGCATAAGGCCTTGAATTGGGCGCGACGTTCGATTCATCCAGGAGAGGAAGAAAGCTATCAGAGAAAGGGCCTGGGAGGAGCTTGGGCAAGCGAGTATATGTTCGGATAGCAAGATGTTCTGGGCGGTGGTGAACAGCCCGTTTTTCTCTCAGACTGGAAATGCCAACATAGATTGTACTGTAGCCCCTGAATGGTGGGTAGAGTTCTTTGGGGGAATGTATAGTGACGGTGAGTTGGAGAGGTTGGAGCCACAGCAGGAGCCTACCCTGCCGCTAGAATCACTTCATTTTAATGCTACTGAAGTCCAGGCAGCTATCCTTGCCACAGCAGGGGGAAAGGCCCCAGGCCCGGATGGGGTACTAGCTGATCTGTATAAGGCAGATCCCTCGGTATGGGCTGTAATACTGGCGCCGGTTTTTAATGCTGCTAGTACTTGTGGTTTTCCCCATCATGGGCAAAGGCCATTATCATCCCAATTTTTAAAAAGGGTGCTAGGGATGATCCTGCCTGTTACCGACCTATCTCACTTTTGGACTCTGCTGCTAAAATTATGAGAAAGGTAATTTTGACGCAGCTTTCATCATGCTTAGAAAACTTTAATGTCATTAGCGACCTGCAGTATGGGTTCAGGCAAGGGAGAGGCACACTAGACCAATGTATAAATTTGAGCCTGGTGATCGGAAAGTATACCATAGCAAAGAGGGGCACGTTGCACATGGGATTTATGGATCTAACGTCAGCTTTTGACCGAGTAAATCGTTCAAAACTGTGGCAGATGCTGGGGGTTTGGGCATGGAACCGAGTCTGGTATCCTTTTTACATTATGCCCACAATAATACAACAGCGGCAGTAAGATTTAAGGATGACGGTAGTCTAACGGACCCCTGGGAGGTCGAGCGAGGGGTACGACAAGGGTGCATTATGGCACCCCTACTGTTTACACTTTACATAAATAAATTGGGAGATCAGCTTATAGGTAGTACTCAAGATATCCCAAGAGCTGGCTCCAAGTTGGTGCCAGCATTACTGTACGCAGATGATGCTGTCTTGTGCGCCAGGACCGCCATAGGCCTCCAAAATCTTTTAAATGCTTTTATTGATTTTATGGAATCATTAGACCTAGCTACTAATTTTACAAAGTCACATACAATGACAATGGGCAGTAAGAAGGCCGCCAGGACAAAGTTTTTCTGCAAGGGGGTGGAATTGTCAAAAGTGTCTACTTTTCCGTATTTGGGGGTGTTTTTTGATGATAAAGGGTCCTGGGCTGCACAAAGGCAATTAAAAAAGAACACTTTGGCTAGAGCAGTTGGGGCTGTATGGGATTTTGAGAAAAGATTGGGATCGAAACCAATACCTGCCATATTGAAGATTTATAAAGAGAAATGTATTCCTATGGCGATATATGGGTGCGATGTATGGGGTTATAAGGATGTGAGTGATATCCAGGGAGTCGAGAATAAATTTATGCGCGGCCTCCTAGCTCTCCCTTCTAGTACCCATGTTTTTATTTTACATGAGGAACTTGGCCTGGGCTACATCTCGGACTATATTGCTGATGCCCCTTTGATGTGCTGGATAAGGATCTGGTCTAGTATTGCTCCCACCTTGAATCAGATGGTCATCAGGGATTGTATTGCCCTTGACGGGGCCTTACAAATCCCATGGTTAAAATACATCAGGGAGCAATTGACGTTGCTGGGTTGCCCGGATATGTATAGTAAACCAACATCGTTAGGACCGGCAGCGATCAAGGAGATTAAAATAAAGTTTTTAGGCAGGCGGCAGGTGACCAGGGAGGACCTTGAATTAGACAAGCCTATGGTAAGAAAGTATGTCATTCTTACCTCGACCCCAAAACTACAGCCCTATCTGTCACTAGTAACAAACATACAACATCGTTTTGTTTTAACTAGATTCCGGCTGAATCGGGTACCCTGGATCTTAGCCTTTCCAAAGGGTTTCTCGCGGCCAGGTACTTTAAAACCGTGCCCTTGTGACAATTTTTCAGAACAGGACACCTTGCATTTTATCTTTTTTTGTGAATTCTATACCTCCCATCGCAAGAAATTTATAATACCGCTATTGAGAGAGGCAAACTTTGTTCAAGTAAGGCCTGCTTTGCTATTTTTACAAATGATACCTTCCCCTGTAACATGCTTCGGGGTCGCAAGCTTTCTGCTAGGAGCAATGAGATTGAGGAAGAAGATGTCCCTGCAGTAGCTGCAAAATAAGCCTCATAAATTTGTCTATAATATTATGTATTTTTAAACACCTCTTTTACTATCATGGGGATATTTGTCAAGCACCTTTTACCATGGTATTTCATTTCTTGCAAGTTCTTAAATGTATTGATATTTGGATGATATCATATAATGTGTTCTATTTTAACTGGATCCAGGTGACTAATTAATGTATATGTATTATGTGTATGATGAGGACCCTTTTAACAGACATGTATATTACCCTTTCTTTTTTAAATAGTTTGCCTATTGAAATGTGTGTATATGTTTGAACGGTGTGCTTTTATGGCTCTCATCAGCCAAATAAAGTATTTTCGACTCAACTCACAGCCAGTGAAGAGTATGTAACATGCTGGCTGAGAAGGTGAATTTGGGTGGGTGGAGAAGTAGGCGGACAGACGCACTTTGTACTGATTGGAACCATTCGAGCAGAGATTTCGCAGCACTCAGTTACAGAACATTGCCATAGTCCAGTATGGAGACAACCAGGGTCTGGATTACAGTTCTTTGGACTGGGGCTGGGAGGCAGACCAGAACTTTCCTCAGCCATTTAAGGATGCCAAAACAGGTAGCAACTACTTTATTGATCTGATGGGTCATAGAAAGCTTGTCATCGAGACCAATACCCCAGATTTTTTACTGCATGTACTGGGGAGGAACTGGTGCCCATGGTCAAAGCCACAGATGAGGACCTCATAGGTGGGAATGGTTGCCCACCAGCAGAGCCTCCATCTTGTCCCCATTACATTATTAGTGAGTTGGTATTCATGCATGGTGAAACTTGGGCGAGACAGATGTTAAGGGCTTCTGCCTTGTGGTTATACTTGGGTTATAGGGATACCACTATTTGGGTATCATCTGCGTATGAAAACAATGTAAGCCCATAAGATTCAACAATCTCTGCTGTAGGTCTTACGTAGAGATTGAACAGAATTGGGCTTAGAGTACAGCCTAGCGGCACCCTGGAGACTAGATAGTGTAATTTAGACATATGTTGGTGTGTGTAAACCGGGAAGGTGCAGTTGTGTAGAAAGGAACTCAGCCAGGACAGAGCTGTGCCCTGCTCTCCCATTTCTCCTAATCTAAAAAGCAGAGTGGAGTGGTTTACTATGTCGAATGCGGCTCTGAGATCTGAGAGGATCAGTACCGCAAACCACCAGTATCTAGCTGACATCGCAGGTATTCAGTGACACCAAGGAGGGCTGATTCAGTGCTGGGTCCAGCCCTGAATTTCGATTGCGAAGGGTGCAATAGACCATTTAATGTGTGTATAATGTGAACTGCAAATTAATATGTTTCTCCAACACTTTGGTCAAGGTCGGCAGAAGCGAAATAAGCCTGTAGTTTGACCGTATAAAAGGGTCAAGAGTCTGCTTTTTTTGTAAGGGTGTGACCAAGGCCAGCTTACAAGCTAAGGGAACGATGTCTTTGGTCAAGGACGCATTCAGAAGTTGGGTGAATTGTCCATGACTGGAAGAGCCAGCTTACTCAGTACCCAGTATCGGGGGGGGGGGGGGCAGGGGTCCAGTGGAGAGCCTGATCAGGTAGTTGCAGGCAATGAGATAAATGACGTCACATCTAAAGGGTGGAACATATTCAAGGCGCACGTCGTGCTGGGAAGAGCTTAAGCTGAACTGACCTTGGGTGTACCTCAAAAAGCGGTCTGGATGTCTGCTACTTTTTTCTTTTTAAGAAAAAGTCCACAATTTCATTACATTGGGTTTATGACAGTGAAGTAGTTGGGGCAGTGTTAGCATGGTCAGAAAGATTCTTAACCACCTCAAAAAGGGTTTTCGGGCAGTTTTTAGCTGCAGTGATTTTATCCAAGTAAAATTTGGCTATAGCAATACAGCATTTTTTCTGGTAGTCCTTCAAAGACAACTTGTATCTTAGTTTGTCCTTCTTACAATAAGTTTTCTGGCAATTTATTTCCAAGCCTTTACATAGCTTTTTGTTTTTGTGCAAATAGTCGTTATACCACAGAGCAGGGGAAGGATTCTATGGTGTTTCCTATTTGCGGTAGGGACAAAAGCATCAAATGAGGATCTAAGCCAAGAATCGATGATGTGCGTGTCTGATTCTGAGTGACTCAACACGGGGCAGTTAGCTTTATGTAGAGAGTTAAGAGCCAGGATGTTAAGCTTTGACCAGATTCTGCCAGTGGATGTAGTCTGATTCTCTCGGGATCGAACCCCTGGTTGAACGGGGAGGACAAAAGGGACTGCAAAGTGATCGGACTATAGCAAATGAATAGGCTGGTCTATCTGTATGTTCCTCAGGTTGGTAAATATTGGATCCAACATGTGGCCAGCTACATTGGTGGGGAAATTCATGATGAGCTGGATGTTAAGAGCCGCAATATCCTCTATCACAGAAGAGGCCGTCCTGCAGGCCACATTATCAAAATGGATGTTTAGTTCACCCAAAATGGGAAAATTGGAAAATTTGAGAACAAGGGATGCAAGAAGTTCCATAATGCCAGAGCTCCAGTTGGCTGCATGGCCCGGTGTGCGATAAATTAGGGCTCCAGACAAGGTTAAGTTCTTAGCAAGTGACAGTAAGAAGAGTAGAGTTTCACAGTCAGGGATTGTCAACATATCTATTTTGCATGTAAAGTGTGCTTTAA
The DNA here is from genome assembly GCA_963921515.1 of Calotriton arnoldi. Taxonomy (NCBI): domain Eukaryota; kingdom Metazoa; phylum Chordata; class Amphibia; order Caudata; family Salamandridae; genus Calotriton; species Calotriton arnoldi. The sequence continues at coordinate 1,414,269 of CAWUFW010004016.1, read as the reverse complement.
AAATGATAGGTATACCACCTCCTTTTTTGTTTTCGCAATCCACTCTCAGAATCCGGTAATATGGGGGCAAAGCTGAAATAATGTCTGGCCCTGAAGCATCATTAAGCCAGGTTTCTGTTAAAAAGATAACACAGGGACCATGTTCAGTGAGGAAATTAAAAATGTCCCAGTGATGTTTGACTAACGAGTGACAATTTAGGCAAAAAACACTTAAGGCCGTTAAAACTATGATCCTGAGCAGGATTGACCTTAGGATGCATGGGTTGGGCAGCTAACGGGTGCATAGTCTCTGAATGCAGGGGGTGGTCGTGAAGTTGCATGTGAGCAATTTTTTACTGCTAAAACTAGATCTAAATCAAGAAAGAGGGGACAGGCTCCTATGGTGAAGGGGCAAAGGGCGTGCAGTTAAGAGGCAGAGTAAGTGAGCCTACCTGTTGACAAAGAGGCAGCATTCCTGGCCCCTGGACCTGATCGGGCATGGACGGACACAGACAGGCTTGCCTTTGACGCCTCTTTGTCGCCACAGTGCGCAGGCCGGGAGCAGGTGACAAGAGCTACTTCACTCTAGAACGCTAACGGCTCTGTGCAATCAGCAGAAAGCAATGGCCACCAAGTAAATATTTCCCCTCAACTTAATTCCCAGCAAGATGTATTAGTTCACCATATTGTAAAGACTTTAAAATGCAATCAATATTGTAAAGCACAATCAAATTTTACAGAAGTGCAGGCTAAAAAAGAAAGCGACGTGAAGGGGATGAAGTGGAATCAATTTGCTCTTCTGCGCACAAGCCGACCCAGACTGACCATGAATACCTATAAGTAGATTGAGTGCGTGGAGCCCAAATTCCCTGATGACTGACAACGGCTCCTTCGAAAGGCCTGGAATATTCTAAGATTTCTTTAGGAAAGTAGGATCTGCTTTTATGGTTACCCCTACTTTTTGCCTGGTGCTATGTTGTTTCTGAATAGTCTGACTGGGATCCTGCTAATCAGGACCCCAGTCTCTGTGCTTTCTCCCCTAAATTGGTATGGTAAGTACCTAGGTACATCCCAGATTGGACACTGGTGTACCCTTATCAGTCCCTAGTATATGGTACTGAGGTACACAGGGCATAGGTACAGCAGAGGTCCCCGATGGGCTGAAGCATGCATTATGCCACCCATGGGAGACCACTCAAACTGTAACCTCAGGCCTGCCATTGCAGCCTGTGTAAGCTGGTGCTAGCACTACTTACGAAAGATATAGGTTTCCCTATATCTAAGGTCACTGCACTTAAAACCTATAAGTCACCCCTAAAGCAGGCCTTTCAATCCTGAAGGCAGGGTGCTCGGTTCTACGTGTGAGGGTGCCCCTGCATGAGCAGGACACCCCTACAACCTTCGGAGTGCATTCTCCCGGGTTGTAAGTGCATCAGCCATTACGATACATAGAGTGGCCATGCGTTGTTACGCAATGACTATCTCTAAACTGGCTGTAACGAACCCTGTCATGTTTGGTATCAAACATGTTGAAATCATACCCCCACACCGTAAACAATGTGGGAGGTATGATTCCATGCACTGTAAAGGCCCTCAGTGCTCCCGGTACCAGTCTTCTAGACCCGGACAGAACATGGCTGCTGCCGATCAGAGACACGATTCTGCCCTCCTGCTGCTGAGCCAAGCTCGAGCAGGGGAAGGCAGAACAATAGGTATCCTGTCACAGGGAGGTGTGACCACCTCCCAGACAGGGTTTAGTGTAATGGGGCCGGGTGGGAGCGCTTGCCAGCGCCACTCAGTCTGCTTGAAGGGCACATTTGGTGCCCTTCTTGCATAGTCCAGTTCAAACCAGCTCAGGGAGCCGTTGGCTCCCGCTCTGGCGCGAAACTGGACAAAGGACATGGGAGTATCCTCCCCACTGTCTGACCCCTCCCCTAGGAGGGAACCGTGAATCATCCCAACCCTTTCCTTAGGGTACTTAAGGGCATACCTGTAGGTGGGTCCCTAGATTCTTCGTGGGACAAGATTAATTTTAAATTGGCATCTGATTGCTACACAGAGTAAGGATAAACTAGATAAACCCATGTTTTCCTTTAGGCGTAATAGAACCATTAGAAACTGTTTGGTGCATACATATAAGACTAATAGGGAGGATAATCAACTGGGCATTATGAATGCCCCGTTACCAAAAGGTACATTCCCCTGTAGTTCTTGTAATAATTGTCAAAATATTATTAGAGGCCCCAGTGTTACCCACAATGGAGTAAACCACACATTCAGGAGCTTCACTAATTGTCGCTCTAAAAATCTCGTTTATTTAATTGTATGTCCCTGTGAGATGGGCTACATTGGCGAGACGTCCAGAGAGATCCGTATCAGAATTACAGAACATAAATCTGCTATACGGACTAATAAAAGAACTGCTCCATTAGTTGAACATTGGATGGACAGAAGACACAAAAACGAAGATCTAAAGTGGTGTGTGATTGAACACATTGAAATGAACGCTCGTGGTGGTGATTGTACGACAAAAGAAAAAAACGTGAACAATTTTATATGTCGAAATTCAACACATGCAGACAAGGCCTTAATAGCAGAGAAGATTGGGAAAAATTAATTTAGTCCCCACCCACGGATAACCATATAATATGCCCTTTGATAACAGTATTTGTTACATATAGAATATATGGCATATATAATATAGTGTGGAGGGTTTTAATTTTAAATTTTATACTATTGCTATACCTTATACTGCTGTTGTAACACTCAAAGGAAGTGAATAAACTAGAGGCTCTGTATTTGTGAGATTGCCTTATGGTATGAGTCGCGATTAGATGTGCTTAAAAAATATCTCTGTACCGATTTTAAGCTTGTGCTTTTGAAAGTGAATGGACATATTTACTTACGCAATAGGGTTTGGTAATTCTAACATTATATTTTATACTCTGTGGACAGTTATGTGTACAGTAGGTGTCATTTCTAGTATTTAGATCAGTTGAAGCGGTCTAACGGTACCATTCCAATATGGCCGCCACTGTAGCGATTTTAGACCGCTTCGTTTAATTTTAGTTAACATACACAAAAGATGTTTAAAATCCTATTAGTAGTATTAAACTTTGGTGTTTCATTAATACCTTCGTGAATTTATATTTTAAAATCTCAGTGCAAATTGATTCACGCAAAATCACGTGATAAAGCGGGAGGTTGTATTTAAACGCCTCCGGGTCTTTACAACTGCGGAAATCAATCCGGAAGTCGTATCGTTGGAGCAGGGAGGCCGATGTAATACTCTGCGGTAAGATCTCTGACATTGAGCTGTCGGAACGATATAACGCTAATACATTAGCGTGAAGTTAGCCATAGTTCTAAATAGTCTTCTTAAGAAAAGATCCTTGCTTTATGGTATAAGAGTTGTAAATATATCTTTTAGACGCTGTGATTTTGTCTTTGATAAAAATAATAATATATATATTTCAGACCGCATAAGATATCCTTAAAACAGATTTAGTACTGAAAGTAACTGCAGTCCTTATGTACATAGCAAAGGATCATGTAGCGTAGTTGACGAAGTCATTCTACCCCATTTGATAAGGGCTATGCTTAATTAGTTTTTCATTTTATGTGAATAGGAAGGACAGGATGAGATTTATATTAGGTTAGTATAGGCATAGACCGGCGGTGGAATACTAATGATTAATATAATACCGCACAGAACTGAAAACCATAACATTGCCTTCTGGTTTCCATTTGTTTAGAACAAACCAGACACGGTCCATGTATTGGGAAATATACGGAGTGGAGCAGTAACACCCTCTGTTCAATATTACTGTACACCACTTTCCTGGTCCATAACAGCCCAAGATTGTGTTATTCAGCAACCATAATTCATCATTGGTAAGCCCATTACGTAAAACTCTGGGTATAATACATTTATCAAACTAAAGATGCCTATATATGACGGTGGTTTTTATTAATTTTTTTTTGAAGGTTTTGCCAAATCTAATTATAATACGGTGGCTCCAACGAATATAGTGATGATCTAATCATACATGAAGGTATGTTTGAATATGTGAGATATTGAGGTTATTGGACAAAGCTATATATACATGCAAGCATGGGTTGGTGTCCCACAAGGTCTTTAGCTATTATTGTACGGGACATTTAATCATGACATACGAATAACGCTGGTTCATTATAACCTCCGAGTGTTTATAAAAAATATAATAAATGAAACTCGTTAGAAAATGCATGTTTACAATAAAGTTTTTTTCCAAATAGTAATTACTGATCATGTGTTGAGAATAGGACTGCATTATAACATGGGTGACATTATATCTGTAGTAAATAGTTAGCGGTATGATTGTATCTGGGTTAAAGACCTATTGTGGATATAAGCAATATAGGAGGCATTAATTGTGGGTACCAATATTGAAATAGGTTACTCTAGTTTCAGTTCTTAGATACATGTTTTGTGTATAAATTGTTTAAAAGATATGTATGTATGGCTTATTTTTGTTTCATGTTTATAATTAATTTGTAGAAAACTCAGTCCTGAAGAAGGTGGAGAAGTGATCTCACCGAAACGCCGCGTCGACCGTTTTTAGTTTTCTTGCCTATGAATATTTATGTATCTTCATTTTTAACATTGTTGATTATTGATATGATGATTTTTAATGAAATTGTTTTAATGAAGTATGACATGATTTTATCTAAATAAAACTTTTTTCATGTTTTAAGACTGAAACTTTTTTCCAATTATAGTGTTTTTATTATATAACTGTAATGCACCTATTTAGATTGATATAGTGTAATTCCTCAGTTTATGCTGCTCCACACATGATCAATAGAGTTGAATGTTAAATAAGAGCAGGGATTGTTTGTGTTTATTTGAAGATTAATTTTAAGACACTACTTCTTCGACCGACTGGGCACTCTGGACTTCGCTCTGGGCATCAAGACTGCAACTAGGAAGAATCCTGCTAGTCCTGGTCTTGTCGCCCTGCTCATCTGCTGCAACGTCCGGGCCTGTACTCTATACAGAAACCTTCCAAGGCCTGTGGACATCCAAGACACCTGAAGGAATCTCGCTTGAAGTGAAGAAGTCACTTCCCTACATCTACAGGCACCGCAACGAAGCTGACCGTTCTGCTGATCCCAAGCTCCCATGGACTCTGAAAGGCTCAGCAACACAGGTGGTGGTTCTTCAAACCCCTCGAGGCCTGCCCTGTCCTCTCACCAAGTTTGAGGCCAGTATCCCTCGTCGGAGCCGCAGGAACTGAATCCCTAGGCACTGCGTTGACTTGCTGTTGCAAAGGCTTGTTGGCTTCCTTCCGCCAAGATCTTCGGGCTCCAAGTAGCCCCAACCTCGTGCATCTCCAGTGACCAAGATCTTCGTCCTCACCGCAACTCTTGCATCGTGGGCTTGCATCTGTGGTGAGCTGCTTGAGGTCCTCTCGCAGCTCCAGTGCCTCCGGCATGTGGGTCCTCTTGAGGGTCATCTTTGAATTCAGCAGGCTCCCCTGATTGCACGGGGCCTGCCCTGACTCCCCTGCTTGTGGTGAGTCACCTGGACCTTGCTGGTCTCGACACTGAACCTTCTTCGCGTCCACGTTGGTTGCAGTTGCAAAGGCTTGTTGGTGCTCCCGACAGACACCGACCCCTCAACTCTCGACATCCGACGTAGGACAGCTCGTGCACGGATCCTGGTCTCCCACAGCATCGCCTTGTCCACACAGCTGCAGTTTCAAGGTCACCGTCAGCTCTCCTACAACACTCGACATCGGTGGACATTCGTCTTCCGTCCCTCCTGGTCACTCCTGAGTGGCATAGTCTCTGTCCCCTCTGCTTGCAGGTACTTCTAAACTTGAAACCACCTTTGGGTTCCACCGTACACTTTCACCTTCCCCAGCAGCGGCATCTTCCGGAAGTCCTCCACTGAGTTCGACTGCGGTTTCTGACGCCACTTCACACCTATGCACCCGGCTTCCCTGGTGTAGGTATCCTGGTTCCTATGGTATCCACAGGTGGGGTGGCTCTCCAACCTCCTGTCCTCCACAAGGTTTCTTCAGGGTCCACTGGGAAGGGTCCTTCTTCTTTAAAATTTCAACTGCGACTTACTTATTGACTTGTATTCAGCCAGTGGTTGCGTTCCCACTCAGCACATGGCCTCCGTGGGGTTCCTGGTTACTTACCTCGGGTGGTTCCTTGGGTCCCCGGCACTTCTACGTCTTCTGGGTATGGACTTGACTTAAGTCGTGGTTTGCATACCACTATTTTAGTATGTGGTTTGATCTCCCCCTGGTGACCACTGTGTATTTGTGCTACTTACCTGTTTTTATTGCAAAGTATTGTGTGCATTGTGTATATCTCCGGGTAGGAGATATCTGAATGTGTTAGTGAGTATCTTATAATAAATACCTATTTTTATAAATATACTGTGTAGTCCTTTTTCAATTAATTTATACCAGTAAGATTATGCTCTGGTAAAACAAGCTGCTTTACACTCCTTCTGGACTAAGTTTTAAGGCTGCTCTCCAAAGCTACCACTTAGAGAGCTTTCTAAGGTTGTCTAAGACCACTAAAATCACCATGAGGGTTGTCTGGATTGGTGCAGGGTGCCCACTTACATAAGTGTGCATCATATACCAAGCCAGCTTCTCACAATTTCCTAATATCGTTTGGGACATTAACTGAAGAATACCCTTTAGCACCAGATCGTGTAGAGTTCCAACTTGATCCAGATTCAGATAAGGAAAATAAGCTATTAGCCTGGGAAAATCTACAAACAGCTCTATAAGTTAAGGCTATCACATGGGCTATACAAAATGGCTTTCCCAAAATGGCATTATTAGAACTAACAGTGCTCTGTCTCTCCTGACAAGTACTAGAATGTGAGTTTCATTGCAAAAGTAGAACATGCATACCCTCAAAGGGTTGTCCAGGGTTGGAGTACAGTATCAGAATCTCCACTTCAAGATCTGGTTCCCAGCTGAAGAACTTCAGAAGCCTTCGATTGCGCCAAGAGGCAAAGAGATCTACCTGAAAGGGCACCAAAGAGAGTTAAGGAGATGGAACTCTAACTCCTCCAAATCCCAATCACTCCAGACCTGCAGAAAACTGTATCCCCAATCCACTACCATATTGGCCACACACAGAAGGTACTATGCTTGAACCATTATCACTTTGTCTAAACAGAAATGCCAAAATTCCTAGGCTAATTCCACCAGACACTTCCAATGAGCCATCCCTAACTTGTTCATGTTTCTGACAGCCATACATTATCCATCTTTAACAGAATACAATAATCCACCGTTTCCTGCATCAAAATGTTTATTGCAAAAGAACCTGCAAGCAGCTTTAAATGTGCCTCATCTAGAAATCATTTGCCTGCTGTCACTACTTCTCCACATCTCGCTCTACTACCTAACTTGCTTGCATCAACTTCTAATATGATATCTTGAGCAGGGCCAAAAATGAATCTTCTATTCTAGACCTCTATCTGGGGGAGTCACCAACCCAACCTCCCTTGCATCTACAGTATGTGAGATTTCACCTGGTGGAGGAGGAGACTGAGGTGCACAGTCGGCCAGCCAGGAGGAGGCCAAGCAAGACAGCTGACACAAACTCTGGCATTGTGAAAGATGCCTTCACATAGTCTATCATAAGACCTAGAAATTGTAAAATTTGAGATGAGATCAAAGCTGACTGTTTTCGAATGAAGACAAAACTAGTTGCAGAAGAAAAGTCACCACTATTCTGATTTGTTGCTTCAGCACCCTTTTGATCTGGGACATGATGAATGTGTCGTCTAAGTATACTATCAATAATATGCCTCTTGACCTGAAGTAGCCAAAGGGCATAGTCTGCGAAAAGATGAAGTAGTCGTAACGTCCCAGCATTCCACTGAATCACCCTTGCATCACACCTGTGGCAGTCCAACATCCCAAGATGGGATCTTAGTGGCCAGTGACAAATCAAAGCTGTGTATGGGGCAACAGCAGTTGCATTCAGAGACCACGAGCCAAGGGAGCAGATTAGGACAAGAGCAGCACTGTATCCTGAGGACCACACTGCATGCACAGAAGATTAAGTCAGCTGCTAAATCCGGAAGCTCTTCCTTTTGGCTGGTGGAGGAGGAGACTGAGGTGCACAGTAGGCCAGCAAGGAGGAGGCCGAGCAAGACACAGTAAGTGAACAAAACCTCGAACTGCAGACACCTGGCTGCTGGATCTAGGTTCCAGCACCAGGTTGAATCAGAGGCAAGCCACACTGGGTGAAGCTGCCCAAGCAAACAACTGGCTGCCTGTGCTCGCAATGGACCCATGGGTGAGTCCCCGACATGTAGGTACTGCCGTGCAGGGATACATCCCTTTTGTGGGGAGGGTGTGATTCCTGGCAGCCAAGTGGAGGATGGGAAAGTGACACCTAAGCATTATCCACCCCGCTGGTGGAGGGAGAAATGGGACCAGGCCTGTCCTTGTCAAGAAGTATCATAGGCCTGCTGTCAAGTGTGTGCCAACAGCCACCAGATCTTCAAATGAGGAGGCACTACTCATCGGGGTGCACATAGAGACCTGAAACATAAGTGGGCAGCAGCCCACACCCCCCCATATGCTGACAACACTATGACAGACTGTAGGAGGCATACTCCACAGCAGAAAACGTAAGACACCAAGAAAGACAGTGCATTGGGTGCAGCAGAGTAAGAGAATGCCACAATAAGCCCATGAGGGTGTAGGGGGGCTCACCCTCAAAGCGGCAAGACTAGATGCATTAGGGGCAACGAAAATAGAGATATGATGAGCCAGAAGCATGACAGTGCACCATATTGGCAGGCACCTGGAATAAGTTGGAACAATCAGTAAAGGAACTGCTTACTTCAAAGCAAGTCAAGAGGGACAAGGAGCTGCTTCATCTCCGTCACAAAGCTCCTCCTTAGACAAGCCAACCGGTCTCCAAGAAAAGGTGGATGTTACCAAGAAGTATATTCTTGATGGACATCAGAAACAAAATGGGCACCATCCTGAAGGATTTTAAGCTGTGGTTTACCAAACTGAAAGGAGATCAAACTTCTCTTGGTGCCAGAGTAGACGACTTGGAGAGAACATGCAACGATGGCTCATTACAAAAGCACCAAATGTAAGGGGACAGTCAGGAACTCCAAGAACAAAATATAGACTTGCAGTTTAACCTGAAAGATATTGAAAATAAGTCCAAACACTGGTTTATGCATCAAATACCAGGGAATCAAAATTACGGGCACTCCACCTGGAGTGAATACTCTACCTGTTGTTGTTAAATAACTTTATTCGGTTATTACAACCATCAAAGCATCAACCAACAGCCCAAACATAAAAATGACAATAACAATACACAGATATATATACAATAGTAGCAGCAAAAATGTCCATGTTTAAAGTGCACAATGCTTCAGAATTAGATACAATAATAGCAGCAATATATGATATCTACTCTCAACGGTAAAAGACCCTGATGTAAAGTGCCGGATGGTTTAAAACTATATATAAAACTAGGCTACAAACAGTACCATAAAATCACACACCAAATAAAACAATACAAGGTAAAACAGTTTGTTAATATAAGTAAACGATAAAATGCAATTCATGATCTTTACACTGGTCAAATTTTTTAAATTGCATTGCGCTTGTACCAAACTGCCTCTAAAAATTTACTAACAGCTACAACAATTCTAGGGGAGAGGTCAGTTTTTAAAATCCTTAGTGCTATTTGGTATTGTGCAATCCCCAGTTCGCGACAAATTGGAATAATCCACCTCCTACGAGGGGAGGAATACTCCAGACAGAAAAATAGCAAATGTGATTCATTTTCGCCAGACTGATTACACATTGGGCAGGTCAGTACTGGCTGTGCTTGGTTCCATTTGTGGGTAAATGATCTTATAGGTAGTGTCCCCAAACGAAACCGTATAAAGAGACTTTTAGGGAAAGCAGAAGGTATAAAATCCATGTAATCCTCTAGTAGTGGAGTAGATTTAAAATCAAGAAATTTATTAGTCAAAGATCCTACAGAACTTTTTCTTAATATACATTCATTAATAAAGTTCCAATAGGTAGTTTTGAGAAGGTGTATATCAATTTTCTTTAATTTAGTAGGATCAGCCCAAAATCTGTTTAGGCCTAACTTTCCCAACCACGAGGACACGTGTTTAATCCATGGAAGTGATCTGGCACCTGGTATATTTAGAACATCACACAGGGAATCCCTATAATCAGCAAGCTCCGGTGTACACCAGAGACGAACCCAATAAGTCAATACTTTCAGGGCCACTAGATCTGTTACTCTTTTTAATCCCAATTCTAAATACAGTGGAATAAGGGGTGTACTATGGGGAAGGCATACCTGTTATGTCCAAGCCTCTCATGTCTGAGACTCTGCAACAAGATAGCAAGCACAGTAAGCTAGCTAATTTTGCCGACATATGTTTTCGTGACAGATACTTGTTAGATGGCAATAATTTGAACAGGTACAAGACCTTATTGACATTCCATAGTGTAGAGTATCTGGGTTCAGGAGAAAGGGACAGTCTAATGCCTCTATGGAGTTTACATACCAAAGGATGTTCCTCCACCTGGTGCCCATCCATCGGGGAGTGGCCTGCCGAAATTGCAGATCGAAAAGTGTTAATAGACCTATATGCCAAACCCTCCGAGGCTAATGAAGCAAGAAAACTCAAGATGTAGACAATGTCTGCCCCCACAGGATCCAGTTGTCGCTGATGACACCAACCCAGTCATCGAGACCAGGCTGAGCGGTATCTCTGGGGTCGTGCAATCTGTCCATGCTTTGGCGATCAGTGAAGCAGCTTCCTGTGAAATGCCTGGGACTTTGCAGCTCTCCCAGTAATCCTCCATGCAATGAGATAGAGAGAGCTTTCCAGAACCAGGTGATGAGGGTTCCCCCAGGGATCCTGGAGGAGAGCTGGAAACAGGGGTAGATGGGTTGGGAAATCCCAAGAAAGTTCCATCAGAATTGGAAACCAGACTTGATATCTCCAAATCGAGGCAACTACCACCAAGTCCGCTTTTTGCCTCTGAACATGGGTGACCATCATCATGATCATGGTGAATGGTGGAAACGCATACCCTTTTTCTTTGCTCCAGTCTTGGAGAAACGCATCTGTCGTCACTGCGCTGGGGTCTGGTCTCCAGCTGCAGTACCCGTCCAGCTGATGATCCAGCCGAGAGGCAAACAGAACCATCGTGAAAGGACCCCACTTGGACTGTATCACCTGGAACACTGTAGGTGCAATTTTAAAAGGCTGCCATCTTGCCAATCTTGTGAATACCAATCCACCACCTAACTGGATTTCCCCGGAAGATGTTCTGCCATCACCAAAATCTGGTTGGTCAGGCAGTAGGTCCAAAACCTTTGGCTCAAGTCGGAGAGGCTCTTCAATCTCATTCCTCCGAGGTGGTTGATGTGGGGGACTGCCGCTACATTGTCTATCTTGAGGAGGACACAGCATTGGGCATTTTCCTTGGTCCAACATTTCACTGCAAAGGAGCCTGCCATCAACTCCAGGCAGTTTATGTGAAAAGATTGTTCTGCAGAAGACCATTTCCCTCCTGTGGAGAACTCCCTTCAGCGTGCTCCCCAACCCGGTCCACTGGCATCTGATTCTATCACCAGAGCGGGTTGGGAGCCAAAGATGACTCGACTATTCCAGGCTTCCATATGGGAACTCCAACATTGCAGTTCCTCTTTGGCATCCTCCGAGAGGGAAATTGACTGAGAGTAGGTGAGATCCCGTTGAAGGTGTAAGATCTTGAGGCGCGGTAAAGCTCGATAATGTAGGGATCCAGGAAAGGTGACCTGTATGGACAATGATAGAAGACCCATGATGTGGCGAGTTGTCGCAGTGAGGTAGTAGGTTTGGCCACAGTCCTTCTGAGTTCGTGTTTTATCTTGGTGAACTTTCGGGATGGGAGACTCAGCGTGGCCATGAAGGAATCCACCACAAACACTAGGAACTGTAGGGGCGGAGCTTGCCTGGCCTAAAGATGGCCGCTCCGTAATCGAGCTCCGCCAGCCACCTGCCCAATCCGGCAAGAATTTGCTGCTTCCAACATTTCGATTTCTAGCGGAGATACCGGGCGGACGTAGCCCTATGTGTGCTGATTTCATCGATGTGTCCGCACAAAGTTTTGCACTAACGTAGCCAGAGCTCTGGCCGACTGAAACTGCACCAGTGCAGGGCCTGCCTACGTGGCCGACGCACGCGGCGACACCCGCGGTGCCGACGCAGCGCGGCTGGTGTGCGAGGGCTTGGAGCGTGGCGCCCTTCCTCAGCGAAAATCCTGGCGGGGGACCAGCGGCACTGAGTATTACCGAGGGTGGTGCACCGGAGACCTGATTGAGCCAGGTGAGCCCCGTGACCCGTTTGATCACAAGACGGGGACCGCTCTGCAGGCTGTGCGCGGGAGGCTAGATCGCGCTGCTCTGCCTCGGCCTCTGGCGCCTGGTGGCTCCTGCCTCTCCTGTTGGCCTGATACCCCCGATAGTGGAAGCCTGACCTCCTCGCGCCGCCTGGGAACGGGGGCCCTAGTCTCAGCCTGAGTTGCGCTGCCCGATCTCCTTGGTTACATCTCATGCCTCAGTAGGTGCGGGGGCGTCAGTGGACACATAGAGGGGCCGCGGGCAGCCTCATACCCACTCTCTTCACTGCAGATGCCTCTTGCCCTGGCGCGCTACTGTCCTAGCTTGGCACAGCTTGTAGAAGCTGATCACGGACACAAGGCCTGAAACTTCCCGTTGGCAGAGGTTGGCACGCGCGCGCCTGGAGGGCCTGCGTGCTAGAGGTGCTGCGATGGGCAAACCGGATAAGAGGCAGCCGAAAATCAACTTTGAACAGCGGAAATCTAGACGGTGTGAGGACACAGCGGATTCTGCGATGTCTGAGCCTGACAACCTACCCGAGGATCCTATTGGCGATATCAAACAAATCATAGCGTCCATGCAGCAGGGCCTGTCGGCCATCGACGCTAAAATCGATACTCTGGCCTATAGAATGAACAGAATGTCGGAGAGGGTCGACAAGCATTCAGAACGTTTAGACATGGCAGAACGTCGCATTATGGAAACGGAGGAGGCCCAGTCTGACTTCGACGCTGCCCAGAAGCGAGTGGAAAAGGCCTTGACTGCTTTACAAGACAGGGCTGAAGACTTGGAAGCAAGATCGCGGCGTAGTAATCTCCGCATTACAGGCCTCGCTGAATCCACTGCGACGGGCAATATGGAGACCTTTGTGGAAAAATTACTCACGACTTTGCTGGGCGCTGATACTTTCTCTCCTATGTTTGTCGTGGAGAGAGCGCACCGATCGCTGGGCCCTAGGCCCCAGCCCGGTGCCCCTCCGCGGCCCATCATCGCCAAACTTTTGAATTACTGCGACAGGGACGCCGCGCTGCGGAAAGCGAGAGAACTGGGCAGCTTGCACAACGAGGGGTCATCTCGCTCCTTATTCCCTGACTTTACTCTCAGGGTACAGGAAACCAGGAGACAATTCACTCCCCTGAAGCGGAAGCTGAGGGATCAGAAAATCGAGTATGCAATGCTGTACCCTGCACGGCTCAAGGTGATGTTGGATGGGAGAGCTCAAATATTCTCAGACCCGCAATCCCTGCAGAAAGCTCTCAAAGACCGGGACAAAGCTGGCGGACATGGGTCGGGACAGAAAGGCGGTCCCAGCGCTGATGATGCAACAGGCGGCCTTGATGACAATGACTGATGGGTTGGTGTTGGAAGCGGGCAAGTTCAAATATGTTTTTGGCTCTCACTTTTGGGGGTCGCTGTATGGGGGTTCCATTAACTCATTGTGACACCTGAGGTTATTTGGGGCTACAGGCAGTGTGCATTCTGTCTTACAGTTCTTTGTTGGGGTGGGATTGTTTCTGCTATGTGTGGCTGCGCTATGCGGGGCCTACCTGATTGGTGCTCGGATACTGAGGGGCTACCCTAGATCTTTACGGAGATGCTATCCCTTGCAGTAGACTTTTTGGGGATGGGATTGGGATTGACGCACATGGACTGGGTTAGACTGAAGACTTTTCGAACTGTTGTCATGTGTGGTTACCTGGTGACAATGCCTGGGCGGCTAATGAGGAGGCCGGCAGCGGCCGGGTCCCTCCTAGTTCTCTATTCTAACTGATATTGCTGTGGGATGTGCGCTTCGATAGTTTACTATGAGAACTACTGTCAAACTGCGCTGTTCAATATGAATCTTTCATCCTCCTGGTTACTTGGGTATGTGTCTACATCTCTGTTGCTGGGGCAACTAAATGCAGAGAGCTCTGATTGGGGATCTGATTCTGGCAGGGTGTGCGATTTTGGTAATATGGGTATCTCCCACTTGTCGCTGTTAGTTACTATTGAAGCATAATGATTGATGTTTGGTGGTGGGGCGGGGGGCGGGGGGTGAACTAGTGTGACATTGCTGGGTAACATCCGCCCCAATGCGTCACACGCTGTTTTCTTCTGCATTTTTGCGAGTTCACTGTTTTATCTATGTGCTATATTTGCATTGGTTGTATATCTCGGTTGAGGCAGGGAGGGCTGATACTCGCCTTTGCCTAGTTGGGGAATGCAAGGTGTGGGTGTGGGGTGGGACTGGGGGGGCTTTTTGTATTTTTTGTTTCACAGATCACATGTCTTAATTTGACCATGATGAGCAGGGCAATCTACGAAGTACTTCGGGTTAGCGACAAGGTATGTAAGCACTCACTACATGGCAGGTCAGCAGACTAATCAGGGACATATTAAGCGATTGAGCCTCATGACATGGAATGTCAGGGGCTTAAACGATCACAGAAAAGTACGTAAAATACTGGCATATTTGAAGCGGAAGGAGGTCGACATCGCTCTGCTTCAGGAGACCCACCTTCACCCTGGTTGTGCATTGCTATCAGGCAGCAGATTAACAGGTCCCTTTCATGCTGCGTGTTTTACTTCCCACTCCAGAGGGGTTTTGACATGGGTTAACCCTAAATCGGGGCTCCACTTAGAACACTGTGAAACTGACATGGCGGGCAGGTATGTTATATCCAGATGCTATGGCAAAGAGTTGAATTTTCATATTGTTAACTCCTATGGCCCGAACTACGATGATCCACAGTTTTACCAGTCCATTTTTACACTTCTCAAGGACCGTTACTCCTTACCACTGCTATGGGGGGGGACTTTAATTGTGTTCTAGACCCTGTGCTTGATCGATCGAGGGGTCCACCCAGACCCTTGTCTGCTTCTGCGAAGGTTATTGCCGACATAGCTTTGCAGTTAAGCCTGGCGGATGTTTGGAGAGCTAGGTCCAGTGACAGGGGTGGTTTCACACACTATTCCGCTTACCATGATATTCACACACGTATAGACTATTGGCTCATTTCACACACGCTACTGCCCAAGGTTCAGGACTGCTCTGTGCTGGCTCGTACATTCTCGGACCACTCGCCCATTTTGCTAGCCATAACTGTGCCTTCGCGTGGGCCTCCTCCTTTCCTGTGGAGATTCCCACCGTATTCGCTATTGGACACAGTATTTAAGTCAGAGCTGCAGGATGCAATTACTGAGTTCTTCGCCATCAATGTAGGCTCTGTAGATTCCTTTGCCACAGTGTGGGAGTCGTTTAAGGTCTATATTCGTGGTGTTGCCATTAGTAAGCACGCAGGGGTTCTTCGCTCTATTAGAGACAGGCTTGCTCTATTAGAATCCCGGATAGCCAGGCTTGAGGCCGAGCTCACCGGCAGGAATGATCCTGAGACACGGGAGCAACTGAAGGCTACGATAGAAGAATACCATACAGAAGCAGATAGCGAGGTCAAACATATGGGCAAATATGCTACAGCTAGTTTCTATGGAGAGGCCGATAGGCCGGGTTCGGTGCTGGCGGCATTAGCCCGTCGCAGATCGGAGCCTGGAAGCTTTACTGAGCTGGTCGATGAGGAGGGTTCTCTCCTGACAGAACCGGCAGATGTTAACAACCAGTTT
Organism: Calotriton arnoldi; assembly: GCA_963921515.1. Classification (NCBI taxonomy): domain Eukaryota; kingdom Metazoa; phylum Chordata; class Amphibia; order Caudata; family Salamandridae; genus Calotriton; species Calotriton arnoldi. The sequence continues at coordinate 1,398,270 of CAWUFW010004016.1, read as the reverse complement.
CGCCGATATTATCAAGAGCTCTACAGCTCTAAGGTCGCCCCTAGTGAAGCCGACATATTGCAGTATTTTGAATATATCGAGCTCCCATGGCTGCAAAACTGGCACAGCGAATTCTTACTGCGTCCTATTGAAGTTGCGGAGATAAGACTTGCCTTGAACTCTATGCGGGAAGGTAGTGCCCCGGGGCAGGATGGGCTTACGGTATCCTTCTACAAGGGTTTTAGCGACCTTTTGATTCCCCATCTGTCCACCCTGTTACAAGAGATGGGAGCGGCTGGGATAATGCCTCCTTCTATGCGTGAGGCCTTGATTATAACATTGCTGAGACCCTCGTAAGTGCTCCTCTTATCGTCCACTCTCCCTTCTTAACGTGGACACAAAAATATTTGCTAAAATACTTGCTAACAGCCTATCTCCCTTATTGCCTCAATTGATTGGCCCAGAGCAGGCTGGATTTATCCCGGGCCGCACGCTATCGTACAACCTCCGCACCGTGTTTGGTGCCCTTCAACATGTCCGACAAGAGGTTAAGGCAGCAGTGGTCTTCCTGGACGCAGAGAAGGCCTTCGATTCTATCGAATGGTCGTTTATGCTAGCTGTACTGCGTCGCATGGGAGTTGGCGAGGTTTTTCTACAATTAGTCTCGGTACTTTATAACTTACCTATGGCCCGGGTTCGTACTGGGGACACGGTCTCTGCCCCAATTCTAATATCACGGGGCACTCGTCAGGGGTGTCCCCTCTCCCCACTATTGTATGCGGTGGCCGCTGAACCTCTGCTGCGGGCACTACGGGAGTATCATGGACACAGAGGACTACGCTTTCCCACATACAACTTAATTGTTTCAGCCTATGCTGATGACATGCTATTGTATATCCGTGACCCTGAGACACATCTTGCTCCTGTGATTCGTGAAGTGTTGCGCTTTGGGAGTCTTTCGGGTTTAAAGATCAATTGGGATAAGTCCATAATTTTTCCGTTAACCCCGGCCACGGTGCCGACCCCTCTCGAATTCCCGCTCCAATGGACGTCTGACCTAGTTCGCTACCTGGGTATCCAAGTTCACTCCGATGCCGACCAGGTGCTTAAGGCGAATTACGGCAGGGCTATTGTCAAGCTGGGCGAGGATATAGACAGATGGATTCGGCTCCCGCTCTCACTTACGGGAAGGGTTGCCTTAATGAAAATGGTGGTGCTCCCTCGCTTTCTTTTTCTCTTCGTCAATATTCCCATAGTGGTGCCCCAACACATGTTTAGGGAGTTGCGTGCTCTGATGAATAAGCTGGCATGGGCGGGTAAGACTCCGCGCGTTGCACTAGACACTCTCATGTTGCCATATACTGCGGGTGGACTGGGTGCGCCTGATTTAGAGCTTTATTACAGGATAGCGCAGGCTTCACATGCCCGTAGTTGGGTCCATGGCCCACCGGATCTGCCTCACCTCCAGATTGAAAACGTTGCTGCTGCCCCGGACCCTCTACCTCGCTTCTTGACTAAGGCGCCCATCAGGCGTTGTGGGGTTTTAGACTCGGTGAACTCCACGGTCCATGCCTGGCATGTACTCCTTAAAACGTTTTCTGGTGCGCAACTGTATTCGCCCCGGTTGCGAGTTGAGTGGTGTCAGTGGTTTGCTCTCAGCTCTGAGCGTGGGACTCTTCGCTCGCTGCACGGCCTACATATACATGAGATGGGTGGTCTGTTTAAAAATGGGCGGCTGGTATCATGGGAGGAGGTGGTAGCTGGCATGGCGGAGCCCTCAGCACTAACGCGCTTCCATTTCTTTAGAACTCGCCATGCTATGCGCGCTGTATTGGGAGATGAGCTTCTGGAGCCAATGGAGATTCCACCCCTGTCCATACTATTGCGCTCACAGTCGCTAGTTTCACATTTGTATGCTTCGGCACTACGTGCTAAGACGACTCCCTTCACGAAAGCGCGACTGGCCTGGCAGACTGACATAGGGATTCCACTCACGGATGATATTTGGGTTTACTGCTGCGAAGTTACACGTAAGGTCTCCCTCAACGGACGCCACAGGTTAGCCCACTTTAAATTTTTAAACAGAGTACATTACACTCCACAGCGCCTACATAGATGTGGGCTGCGGGACTCAGATAATTCTGAAAGATGCGACATGCCAGGTGCCGGTTTTTTCCATATAGCCTGGCAATGCCCCACGGTAGAGAATTTCTGGAGGAACATTTTTAGGGTATTAAATGATATTGTTGGTCTCTCTCTCACTCCGGACCCCCTATTGGCGCTGTTGGGCTATACGAAACCTCTCCGAAAGAATGTTCGCAAGCTGGTTGCTATAGGTCTCCTCCTGGCAAAGCGTAGACTCGCAATGCGGTGGATGAGGGGTCCAGTACCCACAGTGGCTGAATGGGAAAAAGACATGTTGTATTGTAATACCCAATCGGATATCTATAACGAACTGCTTCCCCCCTGCAACCAGCCGAAGGGTTTCTGGGGGCTTTTTACACGATATCAGCTGTTACGTCGACATAACAATGAGGAGCAGGAATGATGCTGTTTATGTAACGACTACTGTCCATTGGATATGCCTTTCTGGAGTATTGTGGTTATGCTGACTGTGCCTTTTGTTTGTAATGATCTGCCTCTCTATGTATATATCTGTCGCTGCTGGGAAATTGTAGTATTGCTATACACTAGGCCAACTCAGTGTGTGGCACGCCAATGTGTTTCTTACCTTTTATGTGCACTTTATTAACGGTGCCGCTGACAATGTGATCTGCTTTATTTTGTTTTTGATGTATTTGCTTATGTTTCAAAATCAATAAAAACATTTAAAAAAAAAAAACACTAGGAACTGTAAGGCTTGGTTTGGCATAATGGAGGACTTCTTTTTGTTGACAACGAAGTCGAGTGACTCCAGAAGATCGATGGTCAGTTGAAGATGATTCGACAATCTCTTTGGACATTGATCCATAAGGAAGATTTTGTCCAGATAAACAATGAGTCTGATACCTCGGGCTCTCAAGTGTTCCACCACAGGTTTCAAGACTTTGGTGAAACACCATGGAGCGAACGATAGACCAAAAGGAAGGGAGGTAAATTTGAAGGTCTGTGATCGTCATTGAAATTGTAGGAAGTGCCAGTGAGGAGGGAAGATGGGAATCATGAGATAGGCGTCCTTCAAGTCCAGGCGCACCATCCAATTATCTGCCTGTAGCAAGTCTCTGAGGAGATGGATGCCTTCCATCTTGAAGTGGCGGAAGACCAGCCACTCGTTGAATTCCCTTAGATTTATGTTGGGACATTGGCCCCATCTCTCTTCTCTACCAGGAAGACGTTGCTGAAACCTATAGGGATGTAATTGGGTTTGAATGATCGCCCCTTTCTCAAAGAGTTGTACAATCTCGGAATCCACAAGATCGACTTGAATTGGGGAGAAGGATAGGGGTCTCGGTCTCTGTGGTTGGAATGGTGAACCGTAGAATTCTATTTGGAAGCCACTTACTGTTTGAAGAACCCAGGCATCTGATGTGGGGGCCTCCCAGTTGTGAAAATGCCCCCAAGTCTGATCTCTGAGGGGGAATGTACATTCACCTTGAGGGGTGTTGTAGGAGCCATTGCTTCTGGAGTTTCCTCTTAAACCTCGCTGGCAGGGGTAGCTTCTAGTGGAATAAAAGTTGCCAAAACCGGGATGAGTCTTGCCACTGGTCTAGTCGAATGCCAGAACCTCTGGCGGAGGTGTGATGGAGGTCACGGGCTGTTGGGCGCCCCCTTCCATGACCGGCTCCAGCAAAAACACGTGGGGTAAAGATTCTCTTAATAGAGGTTTGAGCCTTATCTAGGCAGTTGAATGTATTCATAGATTTTCCCAATTCGCAGATAAAGGGATTTCCAAATAGACCCCCTTGTGCGATGGGACCTGCTTCGGATGTTGCTAATCCTGCCAGTTTCTGATCAATTTTTATTAGGGGGGATCTGCACCTTTCGGTGGAAATCACGCAGTTAGTGTTTTCTAGAAAAAGTATGGCTTGCTGAGCCCATCCTGATAATACCTCAGGGGAAATCAGGGTGCCGGATGCCTTAGCGTCTTCGGCCATGTCCAGGATCTTGGATAGGGGTCCCACTATGTCCAGTAATGTATCCTAACATGAGCGCCAGGAAAGATCTATCCCCTTTTTGGGTCTCGTACAATGTTTGCCAGGGTGTTGGCCATTCTGGTATCAGTGTCGGGAGTAAGGGCAACTTTGCCTTCCAGGGAAGTCGAGGACACTCAGCCCGAAGGTGACTGCGGACTTCTTTGTCCAGCAGTTTCTGCAGACGGCCTGCCACTTAAGAGGCAGCCTTTGATGCTGGAGACCACTACGCTGAGCGCTGGTGTAATAAATCATCTGGGTCCAACATGTCTGAATCTGGGTCCTGGGAGGCCTTACCCGGGTTGGACTCGCCCAACGGAGGAGCAGGATTTCCAGAAGGGTGCCGAAGTCTAGTTGGCTCACTATTGCCATCCGAAGCATTAGGCTAATCATTCCCATCCAAGGGTTGGAGAGAAGGGGGGGAGAAGGAGAGGGCCCCCGCAGTGTTGGTAAGAGAGGACTGAGGAAGGTGGCGTTGGGAGTCCATGAAAGCCTTTTTGAAGTGGGCAAAAGTGTCTAGATCGACCCCGGCGTCGTCTGCGCATCTGTGTTTAGTCTCCATTGGTGCAGTGGGCTGCCCTGGAGGTATAGGTGCCAGAGGCCCAGAAGAGTCTTCCCTCATAGTGTTTCCATCTGCAGGATTTTCTTCTCCAAGGGCACCACAGTTTGAGACACTACCTTAAGGATGGAGGCATCCATGATCTGACAGAAATTGTCATCAAGAGGGAGGTAAGTAATTTCCTCCTCTTCAATGTATTCAGCAGCGTCCTGCATATTAAGACAATAATGTACTGTTTACAGACCGTTAGGGAGAGAGGGCAGTATGTATACTGGGGTGAGCCCAGGAGGGTTTTAAGAAACACGGTAGGGTAAATAGTGTGGGCAGGCACTAAAAGAGGCCCCGGGAAACAAACACTCCCTTCAATTCAATGGGGAAGAAATGTACGTATGAAAAAATACCACCTGGGCCGTGTGCCAGTGATGCAGTCGAGTGTCCTACCCACACGAGTGTTCAGACTTGATTACACTGTTTTATTTTAAAATGTACTGTCAGCCCCCATACAGGACGCAGCCGGTCGTGCTCCACCAGATGAAACAGGTGAAACTGGTACGCCGACAGCCAGGAGGTAGAGGGTGCTGAGCAAGATTAGGAAATTAAGCACAGGGCCCTCTAGTGGTCAGCTGACCGCACCGCGATGCAATTGACAATATGAGTTGCCTCAGCAACAAACGTTCCTGCGCTGCAACGAAAAATGATAATTAAAGCAGCAAGCACTTATATAAGCATAACAAGGCAATAAATATCAAGATATTAAAGCATAATTCATAACACCCATACAGCAGTAGAAAGGTACTTTACTTATGGCTGCTGGATCAGCTTAATCCTCGCCTCCGGTCCTGACATAGCATTCCCTGTGTGCCTTCCGAGACGTGCAGGGCAAAGACATGGCAGAGAGAGAAGTCGCTGTGGTGGTCCCATCATGCAGATGGAAGGCCAGAAGTGTCATGCCTGTTGGTTCGGCGCAGATTAAAGCGCTGCATTCATGCTGAGGTCTTGCGTAGTATTGTAGTGTAGCTCCTATTTCCCTAATAGGCTCTGCGCATTGGAATAATATATCCTATAGTTTTGACATAGGACTAAGGTCGGTATGTCCCTATCGAGTATATTAAACTTAATTACTTGTGCCAGCTAGCTCAGAGGCCACTAGAAACTCCTTGACAACAAGAAGGGAGTAGTTTCTGGCAGCCGCAAAACATGACCAATATGTTTTCCTTTTAGAATCAGAACGTGTCCCAGAGTCGTGGAAACACTAGATAACTATTTCACTCAGCACAGTCGTGCATGCTTAGTTTTCCTCAGAGTTACACAGAAATAATAGACGGGCGTTTTCAATAAAAGATTTATTGAACAGTCTTGTTTCTGGTGTAAGTATAATGTGCTGTTACGATCACAAGACAGTATGCGAGATAAATAATGTACAGGGTGAGCAGTAGAAATAAATAATACTGCGATAGCATTATCTTATAGTACAAATGCTGTTACATAAATAACACAGACTAAAAATGCGAGTACTCATACGATGCGGTGCTAAGCTAGTTCTACCCCAGTGTACCTAACCTAACCTAGGTGTAGGAAGAGGGAAGAAGTAGGTGAAGTATTCCTTACTATGGTATACTAAGAGTATGTTAAGTCTAGTATGCCTAGTATGCCAAGAGTTCTTATCAGCTCCATACCTGAAGAATGAGAGAGGTTGGAATCTCTTTGCCAGACTCGAACTCCAACACCCCGCAAGGGAAGTCAGATCACTGGAAGCTGGAAGCTGGGCTCTCTGCGTGCAGGGAATGGCAGCGTCTTCTCAGTGCGTCAGGCCGGGATACGGGCTCCTCTGAAGTCGAGGTCTCCTCTGTTTTACAGGGGCTAGGGAAGGTATATTTATACCTGAGAGTACCTTAGGAATGTTAGCATTGACGTGAATTGGACAACGAAAGACGTCATGAATGAACCCCTAAGGAATAATGGTTCATGCATAATAGATGAGGCCTTGAAGAAATCAATAGTCCTGAGCTAGGAAACTCCCTCAGCCTAAGGGTCTGTTCTTCATGAACTCGTTGTGACGTTAGGGTGGACGGATGTCAGAGACCATGCCTGTATTTGGAGTGCACGGTTTAATGCCTAAATAAAGCCTGGGATTCTATGCCTATATAAGGGCAGGGCGAATTGTGCCTATATAAGGACAGGATATTGGAAAGCCCGTTATGGACACCCTAAGAGGAATACAACAGTATCGCAATACTTCAGCCATCTTGGGAAGCAGCCTATATGAGACGCAGCGGAAGCCGGAAATGAGGCTTGTCGTTCTAGCCTTCTGCCACACGTGCTGCTACATCGTGCTCCTGACTTCCTGATTGCCTCAGCGTCCCTGGCTGCAGTTCTTCAGCGGCGTTGCCGCGTTTTCGCCCGCATTGGTTTCTTGCCACAGTCTTCCAACCTGAAAAGAAATGTAAAACTAAACTTTATCAAGTGAAGGTGGTAACCACGCTCGCACGCGCTAGCGTTCACTTACCTGTGTGTATAGAGCTTTCACCCCGCAAACTCCGACAAGTGTTGCATTTCTTGCTGGTACCATTGCTGCATTTCCTTCCTCCCCAATCGGATATATAAAAGCTGCAATTGCATACTGGCCATAAAACTAGATACAGTGATATTGTTTATGTTACATGTTTTTTGTCCGTGTTACCGCATGCAAGTATTTCAGTACGTTGGGGGAAAGACTGTTATTGCCATACAAAGAATTACTAAGTGTTTCAATGTGATGGGGCATAACCTTCATGACGGGTGAGTGATGTTAACTCACTATCTACCTGCGGCATATATGGTTTAAAACAGTTCAGCATGGATAATGCTTCATAGGAACTAAAAGTGAAGTTAACGTTTATTTCTGTTTGTTATAATCTATTGTTACTTTTCACAAGACACCGGTAAATAGGTACATGACACCTTCCAGAATACCTTGTGGTTTGTACATTGTTTCATGTTCTCTTATGTGAATTATCATAGCAGCGTTAGAGCAGTTAACCATATAATAGTCAATCATATACCTACAGGTTATCCAGCTCCAGAGTTTCCTGTTTCTTCCTGTCCTCGCCATGTGACGTTTTTTAATAAACCTAATGATAGGCGGGAAAGGGGAGGAACCAGGTATACCTTGTAACACACTGGGTTAGAGTTGGTACTTTGTGTGTCTGCATCACTAATACTACAATCTCTCCCTTCAGGGAGTGGAGTCTAGTGTATTCCAGGCCAAAGACATTCCAAAGGTCCCCGAATCTGGAGCCGTGTTTTGTCTCTTCCACTCCCCTTTCCCCCATTGGGTTCTTATTGCTTTTATTGTTTAAAACACTGATAGGTGACTTTAGCCTATTGGGAGAGTTGGGACTCCCACTAGGGGGAGTTGGGACTCGTCCAGTTCACTCCTGTGGGATCATTGGGTGAGTGCATGATAAGAAGAATGTGCAAGCGGAGTTGACGTGGCGGCAGAGACCACACGGGCCCCCGGTGGTACAAAGGGGGAAGCATGACCCTAATCTGCTGGTTCCCATGAACGATCGCATGGGTTGTAGCCCTTCAGGTCAATAAGATATTGGAGTTTCCCCTTAAAATACCAGGAATAGCGTATCTCTTACACCTCATACTCAGGTTGTCCATTGATAAGTACAGGAACTGGTCTCCTAACTTGAGGGACTTTTCATCGGAGATAAGGTTTTGAATGTGATACACGAAAGGAAGGGTGGTAGAAATTTCAAAAGGACCATAATACCATGGAGAAAACTTAGACCTGCAGATAAAGAGAGGTAAATGTATGGAAGACAACCATACCATATCTTCTATCTTAAAATAGGAGCTGGTCGTCTATGCCAATTGGCCTGTACATTTTGGCTGAACTTAGCAAGCTGTAAGTTCTGCATTAATTTGTCTCAGACCTTCATTAATCTTTCCAATACATTTTGTACTGCAGGTCCTGGGTCATTTGTTTCCAAGGAATCTAGAACAGTTCGGGAATGGAATCCGATTGAGGCAAAGAAGGAAGAAATCCAGTCGAGTTATGTATTCTATTCTGTTCTCTTCACATGTCTTATAAAACACATGGCTACCCAACACGAGTTTCCCAGCGCTTTCGGCCCTAGCTGGAGCAGTAGAAGTTTAGGCATAAAGATACGTTTTCAATTGGTTGTCATCTAGTCTCAGGCTAGTAGGTAATGAGTTCCATAGTTTCGGAGCGAGGTAGGCGAACAAACAACCTCCGCCTCTAGCTCTCTTAGCTCTGGGTTTGACCTGAGATCTCTATTGGTCTGATGGGGATTAACAAGCTGATGAAGCCTAAGCGGGCCCACTTTATGTTTTGCATGATGTGTGACGCATAGTGCCTTGAATTGTATTCTACTGCTTATTGGCAGCCAGTGAAGGGTATTGAGTGCCACACATGCTGATTGAGTTTTAGGAACACCCAGCAGTATTCATGCCACAGCATTCTGGTTAATTAGAAGTTTTTAAATGACAAACATTGGGCTCCCCAGATAAAGGGAGTAGTCGTAATCAAAGCGAGAAAGAATCCTTGAATCACTGTCCTTCGGGCCTCCATCAGGAGACATTTCAGAGTCTTCCTCAAAGCTCTAAGGAGGCTGAAGCAGATGGCTGCAACCTTCCTTGCCTGGGAAGTCATGGAGAGATGTTTATCCAGAGTAATCCCCAAACTTTTTACTTCTAATTTGGCAGATGGACATTCTCCTAGGGACGGAGGTCATGTTATGTCCCGTATAGAGGCCCTAATGTAGACCCGTTCATACATGCCCTAAAATGGACGTATTAGTATTTGCCCTAATACGGTCATATTTGTACTTGCCCTATTATGGTCAAAGCCGCATATGCACTATTACGGTCATAACTGTACATGTCCTATTATAGTCATGATTCCTTATATAGGCATGATCTTTCACCTACATTGCTCCTCGCTAGTACACAACGAGCTCTGAGGGCTGAACGTTATCTAGTCTGTGGTTTTGAATACAGCAGGGTTTTTCCCAAACACAGGCCCACACTGTACTCATCAATTATGCATGGCTCTCTAGGAATACACCACCTGCATAATATGTATGTACAAAGTTCACCCCTGACGTCTTCCTCAAGTCTAACAAGGGCCAATACAAACCATACGAAGCAACTAGAGTCTTCAGGGTATAAATACACCACATCTTACCCCGGTAAGACAGAGGGAACCGAGACTTCCATGCTGACACACTGACCAGAGACGCTGAGGCTCCTGCATGCAGTTGCTCCAGCTGACAGCGGTCTAACACAGCCCTTGCGGGGTGTCCAACTCGAGACCAGGACGGGGTCCCACACTCTCTCTATTCAGGTATGGGGGTTCGACTAAATCCTAGAAGGATTCTTGGCTCTTAGGCTTTTAGACCTACACATATGCTAGGTACACTCAGGTACATCTAGTTAGGCATCGTAGGAGTACGCACACTTCTCATAATGCTTTTTATATTCATGTATGTATTCATGACTATTATTATATGGTAGAACTGTTCTATCCCTTTGCTTTTATCGTACTGCTGATAATATATCTCTGCTATTGTCTGCTGGTTGCCACAGCACATATATTTTACACTAGAATAACAACTGTTCAATAAATACTTATTGAAACGCCCAGACTGTTTATTCTGTGTAACTCTCTGAGACAAACCGAACAAGTAAGCACGAGTGACTGAGCGAAAAGTAGTATATTGTTTCCACGATTCTGAGGAATTAGGGTTGTCATGATCTAAGGTTGCCAGGAAGTAATCTCTCCCCGATAAGAGGAGATTCTAGTGGCACAGTGAGCTAGCTAATGCAAATCAGGCTAACATACGTGGTGGGGGTGCACAGAATCAGTCTGCCACCAAGCCCACGGTTTATGTTATTCAAACGCGCAGGTCCTGCATGGGTACTATAGGAACTACACGACAGTCAGTTAAGTTGGTCCCAAAGTATTGGATTGTTACTGACTACCAAGATCTCCATTTTTCCCCCTTTAATGTCAGGCTGCTGGCTGCCATCCAGTTAGAGACCTTATCCAGACAACTGTTTAGTCTTAAAGAGGTAGAACCTACACCGGGGATAGGGGGATAGATAGATAGATAGATAGATAGATAGATAGATAGATAGATAGATAGATAGATAGATAGATAGATAGATGGATGAAGTTATTGTAGACAAATGCAGCTGCAGGTAATAGGGAATTTGCAGTTAGCTTCAGTAGCCGAAATGTACCACCTTAGAAATTCCTCAAGAGTTATATTTAACCTCTCTTTTTGTCCATTGTCTTGAGGTCTCAAGCCAGAGGCTAGCACTCTTTGAATGCAATTTTTTTGACTGAGGGATTTCTAGAATCATAAGGTATATTGAGGACCACAATCAGAAATTAGAATGTTTGATGAATTTACAATAGTAATTTGCTAGTCCCAGAAAGCTTTGTGTCTTTTTCTCTTAAGTAGAAATAAGCCAATCAAGGAGAGGTTGAACCTTTCAAGTCTCCATGCTTATTCCTTTCAAGGAAAGAACACAGTCCAAATAATCTACAGAATCTATCCCAGACGCTTTTCAGGTTTAGGCAGCAATTTGTTTTCTCTTAAACGTTGCAAGACTTGCATGACATGGAAAAGACGATCTGCAGGATCTTTGAAAAAAAAATAGGATGTCATCCAAGTATCTTTAGCTGGAGAATCAGGACAGAGAAGATAGTTTTTATAAAACGCTGAAAAACAGCAGGAGCATTGCAAAGGCAGAATGGCATTACTCAATACTCAAAGTGCCCAAAAGGTGTTCTGAATGCTGTTTTACATTTGGATCCAAATAAGGTGATAGTCTCCTCTTTTATACAGTTTGGTGAAGATCTTTGCCCTTGAATGGCTTCCAGGATATCTTATATAAGATGCAAAGTATAACGGTCCTTGACAGTCACTAGGTTTAAACTCCTGTAGTATATGCAAGGCCGTAGTTCAGAAGTCCAGCAGGGGATTTCGATGGAGTTATTCAGCAGGGGATTTCAATGGAGTTATCAGACCAGTTGCTAACTTAGCATCAAGCTACTCCCTTATAGCTTGTCACAATCTGGGAGACAAAGAGAAGATGTGCCCATAAGGAACTATCACCTCCAGAAGAATGGCAATGGCACATTCTAAAGGGCGATGAGGAGGTAACTCCTTAGTTCTTGACTCTTGAACATCAAGGTGTTCATGACAGATGTCAGGGATATCAGAGTTGTGCCACTGACTGAGAAGAGCTTTGCTGAAGACCTTCAGAGGTTTAAATGAAATATTGGTCAGCACGCTGTAAGAGAGACAAAACTCTGAACCCAGGAGCAAAGTATTTGCAGACCAGTTGATATAAGGATTGTGTCTGGCTAAGCAATAGAAACAGCCTTTTATCTCCAGCGGCAGTACCAGGAAAAAACTTTCCAGCTGAGATGACCAGACGAATCCACAAAGGCGAAGAGTAGGCGACACGCCTATGTTGGGAGTTACAATCCCAGAAGCCAAGTGGGTGACCCATTTCACAGGTGTATTTCAACCTACTGAAAGTAAGCTGCTTCAAAATGGGGTTTTAAATTGCTTCCTTTGGTCAGACCCAGCCCCAGCATCCCTTTAAATCCCTATTGAGATTACTGAGGTACTTTCCGCGTTAGATAAATCTGCCACTGGAAAAGCACCAGAACTGGATGGGGTCCCAGTTGATATTGTTTAAATCAAATACTGATTTATAGGGTCCAGAACTAACAAATGTCTTAAGAAGCGCTGTGGTGGGGGAAATCCCTGACTCATGGAGATCGCCACCCTTGTCCCCATTTTTAAAAAGGGAGGCAAACTATGCACAGCCTGTTATAGGTCAATTTCCTTAATTGATGCAGCAGCAAAAATCCTGGGACAGGTGATCCTTGCCCGACTTGACACATGGGCAGAAGAGAACAAGGTTTTAACGCCGGTCCAGTATGGGCGTCCGGCCCGGTATAAGGACTATAGAACAAACATTAAATTTAAATATGATTACCAGCAAATACGTGAGGGCAAAAGGAGGCGCCATTCACATAGCTTTCATCGACCGGTCATGCACCTTTGATTTAGTCAACAGGGACAAATTATGGGAGGTTATGCAGAAAATGGGGGTGAAACCGAATCTGCTCACCCATATAAAACACTTACACCATGACCTTAAAGTTTTGGTCCGATATGGCCCACAAGGGGAATTATCGTCTCAAATAAAGTCTCTGAGAGGCGTTAGACAGGGATGTATTTTAGCACCTTTTTTGTTTTTGGTCTATATCAATGGCAGTGCAGAACATTTATCCCGGGCGGGTGTGGACGCACCAAAGATAGGGGATCAATCTGCACTCATACTTTTATACGAAGATGATGCGGTCCTGATTGCGTGCACGCTGAATGCACTGCAGAAGTTGTTAGAGTTGTTTAATGAGTATATATTGATGGCCTGGACCTGAAAGAGAATTATCTAAAATCATATACCATGACATGCGGGCCACCACGGACGAAATCCACACACTTTAAAATGGGGGGCACTCTCCTAAAACGAACAAATGATTTTAGCTACTTAGATATTGTTTTGAGCTCATCCCTAGGTTGGAAATCACATCTTCTTATGAAAGCACAACAAATGGGAAGGAATGTGGAGGCTATTTTTTTATTTGCAAGGTCATTAAGACATAAACCTTTGGCAGAGATCATAGCCTTGTATAAACCCAAATGAATCGCCACCGCCATATATAGGGCGGGGGTTTGGGGGTATCAAAAACAGACAAACTTAAATATATTGAAAATGGTTTCACACGTAGGATGCTTGCAGTTCCAAAAAATACCACAAATGTTATATGTCATGAGGAGTTGGGCCTTCCCTATATAGGTGACCAGATAAAAATTGCACCACTCCTCTTGTGGATTAAGTGTTGGCAAAACCCAGAGGCAGTTTTGGTTAGAGCTTGCATGTTAGACTGTTTAGCCTTAGATAATGTGAATAAGATACCTTGATTGATGTATGTAAAATCAGGTCTTCACAAATTGGGCCTAATAGAAATGTTCATATCCCCTACTCATCTACCACCGAATGCTAAGATGATCGTGAAATCCAAGTATGCCACCCATTGTTTGGAGGAAAGGTTACGAGGCACTTTGGCTATGAAAACAGCTGAATATTACTTGCAAATCTCTACAGTTAAATTAATTGAATTATATCTGGGATGGAGTGAGAATGTAAATCATCGGCTCCTTTTAACATATTTCAAATTTAATTTCATTCACTTTAAAGTTGCTTTTCTGTTACAATGCGCTTGGCAGCAGAATTACCCCCATGTCATTGTGATAATGCCACCAAACAAAGCACATGTGACTTTATCTTATTTTGTCCACTTTATTCAGGTCCAGGAAGTACCTTTCTGATTCCTTTGCTGTGCCAGGTAGAGATTAGGCAATACCAGTCAGCAATGGAATTTTTGCAAAAACTAATCCCAATATACACGTGCCACGCAGTGCTAAATTATATTAGGAGTGTGATCCGGATTAGAAACCGCTATGAGCTTGTAAATTGTAACTGAGACCTTGTTTTAAAGGATAATTATCCTTTTTCTGAATTTTAGAGATATCATTTAATGTAATATTTTATGTGTTTTAGTGACCATTAGTGTTGTTTATATTGACATTTATTCATGTTATGCTTTTTTTGGCAAATTGCCGAAATAAAGATGCACTGAACTGAACTGACGAGGCGAAAACAGGAATTTTGGAAGGTGGAGTGTCCACGGAGCCCAGCGAGTGAGCAATTATACAGAAACAATTGCGATGCACCTGGACATAAGATGGAATCTGTTTTATAGCCCTAAACAGGAAGTGATGAAATTTAGAATAGTACCAGCCAACATGGATTGGGAAAATACATAAATAAAAAAATTAAATGTAATCACCATCAGAAGTTCAGTGATATAAGGGTATTCATATTCTCACTAAAAAAAATATCATTGTAGTCCAGAACCACAAGACATCTAGTTAGGAGCCCAGATGGGAATTCATTCTGCTTACGGAGCCTCTGGGACGCTTGCAACCAGAGCAGGATCATCCCAGTCACGCAGCGGAAACATATGGCAGAGAGAGAAGATGATGTGGCGACCCCGCCACCCAGATGGAAGGCCAGAAGAAGGCATGAGTGGGGCCACCACTAGAGCCGACATGGCGGCTAAGACCATTCCGGCCCATGATGGTGCAAAGGTGAGGAAGAATTCCTTACAGCTCCTTGATATTTCCAACTCCTTCACTGTTTTAGCAGAGTGCAGAGCTCTGAGGGAAGGAAACAAAAGCAGTGTTAACCCTTGCAATTTCTGTTGTCATGTGGTCACGTTATAGGCCTGAGTAGCAGCACCACAATTTTACATGCTCACGTTTTTAAGTTGCCTTCTTTTCTTAAACACGATGACATTTGACACACATTTGCTTGCGTGCCTGTGCAGGATAATATTCTCTGAAATAGCTTCACTTACATTTACACGTAGGCATATTATCAAATGCCCTAAACATTCTGTACAAGGACTAAGTTCACTGCGCAAAATGTTGTTTGTTATTGTCCGTTCGGCGACTGAGCTATCACAATAAAATCAACAATAGAGGGCTGACTGGGACTTTGGTATGGAAACATGGGTGATGTTTATTATATAAACAATATCACTCCCTTGTTTAGGGAGAGGAACATTTTGCTGGCACTGAGAGGTTGCCCCATGCTGGAATTCCAGTCCAGCTGATTCATGATTACCTCTTGTGAGGGATGATGCCCAGCTCTCCACCAAGACGGGCACCTTGATGACACTTACCCACAAGTAACGGGGGAGTTGGCTCACCCTACTGGTATTTGGCACATTCACCCATCCTGGGGACACTAGGATAGGTAGTGCTATGTAGGAGTTCCCTATGTTACAGTACTTATATGCATTCATATAGTCTCTGTAAACAGCATGATGATTGACTTATTCATCTCCTTCACCATTCTCGTAATACTGATCACACTATTCTGTTTCCTTCTATTGATTAATGCAATACAAGTATTTTACTCGAGTCGCAACGTTTCAATAAACATTGAAACGTCATGTTGTGTATGTCTTGTGTATCTTTATGGGTATGGATGAGTTACCAACGAAAAGGTTCTAGATCTGTTACCACGATTTTCTTGGGGAGTCAGGGTTGTCATGTTCTGAGGTTGCACATTCCACCTATTACCTTGCCTGGTTAGGGGGAAATATATGGTGCACTGTGAGCTAGCAGGACTAAGGGCAACATATCCTAATGGTGTGCGTAGAATCGTTTTGCACAGTTTTGACGTTTATGTTGTCCAACAAACTCACAGTTTTACTGAGAAAGTATAAGCTGTACAACACTGTTAGTATACAGTGTTATAAGTCCCACAATTATCTGTAAGGAGATTTATCAGTGACATTGTTCATTAACATTCTTCCATCTACTGTGGAATTCAGGTGTATTCAAATTCAATTGCACTGCAGAATCTGTGCAAATTGAATATGTTCTGTCAGACAACCAATCAGAAAACGGCTAGCACGTTTCATGTAATTTGAAAAGCTTCAGTCTCGACTATTAGTTTGTGCAGCAATATTATCTCTCAAATTGTCTCAAGAACAATTGCCAGTACTATTCTAATTGCAGGCAAAGGCAGATAAAACTATTTCATCTTTCCATAAAAAACGTTCAGGAGCGCACTCAGTTTCCATCCTTGTGCACAGAACACTCTCACCACCAAGGGGTGGTGAGAGTGATACGTGAAAAGTTGGCAAATATTGGTTACTCACAGCAACAGGCTTAAATTTTGTCCCCTTATCAAGACTCTTTCACAGTTTACTACCTCTTTACCAGGACAAAGTCACCTATTGCTTTGTTTTCTCGTCGCTGTTAAGAACCGCAGTCAAACTGCTCTTCAGCTGGATTGCAAATCACCTGCTATGTAGTAGGGGCGCAGTGCCTTTTCATAGTTTTAGGGCTCACATTGGCCACAAAGACTTGCTGTGATCTTGCAAAAGTTCTCAAACTTACGAAAGCCGTGGTTTGTCTCCTAGGCCATATGGTTGTGTCGTCCGATGCCTATTATTCTGCCTCCATTTGCATGCCACCCAGAGAGTGCAGTGAAACAAAAGCTCTTCTCTTGCTTTTAGCCCACAACTAGATGCCACAACTGCGAGGTGGGGACATATTCCTGATTTTTGGTATAATCTTCTAAATATGCTTCTGACATTAAGGGGCCGATTCCGATTCGGGCCGGAAATCTCTCCGACCGAGCCGGACCCGGAGAGATTTCCGACCGAATCGGACCGTGCAGCCCGACCGAACGAGTACGATGCGTCCGTATGCTATCGTACTCGAGTCGGTCGGACTCCCATTGGAGTCAATGGGAGCCGGTCGTACAACGCGTACGCGGGCTCCCATTGCCTCAATGGGTGCGAGGCGAACAAGGGCGCCCCTACAGCGGGTACGCGGCGAAGCGACTCGCGCCGTACACGCACAGGTAGGGGGGACCCATGGGTCCCCCCTGTGTGCGACTCGCGCGGCAACGCGTACAGGGGGGTCCGACACGGACCCCCGAAGTACGGCTCCAACTGCTCTTTCGAGCCGGAAGGCGCGTGTCGGTCGGACTGCTTGCGGCACGCATCGTACTTACCCGGCCGGGGAACGTCTCCATTGCGCGGTGCGAGTCATGTCCGAGCGAGTCGGTCGGTGCGGTTAGACCCGGGAACGAGTCGGTCGGAGCGGTTGGGACGCCCGAACGAGTCGGTCGGCGAATTCGCATCGTACTCGCTCGTCCGGACACGCGTACGAATCGGTCGGGAAATAGGGCTCCGAATCGGATCCGGTTATGCCGAATCAGATTCGGAGCCCTACCGGCCGAGATCGGAATCGGCCCCTAAGATTCCATAAGACACTTTTTGATGAAATACTTTTTGATGAAATTGTTTTGGCAAGAAGATGTGCTGATAAGTAATAAGGGGAGCCAACAGGCTGTCTTTAGAAATGGATAACGCAGTATAACCGGGGAGGAAAGGAACGTTACCCAGCTAGCGACAGACAGTGAGTTGGGTGCTTTCTGGGTCACAATTGCTGAGGCTCTAGTTGATAAGTTGGTGGATGTTCTTGTCTTGTAGTTGTGTGTTTGTTGGAGCTGTTGTTTGTAACATGTTTTGTCAACAGGCTGAGAGGCTGATTAGTTTCCGTTTCTACATTTTTTTGATGTTTAGAAATCCAGGAAGAATTGTAGTTCTTGAGGCTCAGCAGTTTTTGTTCTGTCATTATATATGATTTTGCATCTTCCAGGATAGATGGCATATCTGATGTTTTATGTTTCCATTGTTGGCCTCCTATAGAGGAACTTTTTCCTTGTGTCTGTTGCTTTGACTAAGTATTGAGATAGGTTAACTTAATGGCCACACCTTCACGTTTTTTTTTGTTTCATAGTGGTTTTTAGTATCATGGTGGCTTTAGTGAATTCTAGAAAATACACAATTATGCCACTAGGTTCAGACATGTTGGAGATTTGGAACAGACTCTCTTAGTCGGTGAGTGCTCTGGATATCGAGATTTTCTCAAAATGGTATGTTGAGCAGTTTATGCAATAGGCTTGTGCGGAAGAAGATAACATTGCCTTTCTCTTTACCTTCTGTATGCCATAGAGTCTGGTATTTTTCCTTCTACCCCTGTTTTCCATATCTTCTTGGGCTTGGCGGAGCATGTCGACTCCAAATTCTAGTTCAATGATGGGAAGAGCTCTAGGCATTCAATTCTGCTATTGTTTCATTGATTTTTCTTTTGTATGTTGTCAAGGTTTTCTTCTATATTGTGACATTTATCTGAGGTTTAACTGATTTATCTTTCTTCATTATTTCTGTAAGTGTTGGTTCTTCATTTTGTATCATAAGTGAAAGAGGGTCGCAATTAGCTCTCAAGTTGCTGAATTTGAATGCATTATTTTGGGTCTTTATTTGGCTGTGATTTTCCCACTTTGTGAGTGGAATGGTGCATGGTCAGTCCTTAGTCTTCAGTTTTAGTCACCTCTTGAGGCATAGTATTTGCCATTGTGCTGGTAATTGTGAATGTGCCTGTGACTTTACTTGGTATTTGTTGCATGGCTCTTGATCTTGCCCTTTAGCTTGCTTGTACTGCTAGACAGTTTGTTGGAATTAATTTTGCTGATTACTTGTTGGCTGTTTGCTGAATGTTTGCTGCATGTTTTAGTGCTAGCTGATTGTATAATATTTGCTGGTTATGAAAAGCATGGACTGATCTGTTTAGTTGACTTGTATTTTTTTGTCTATTCTTGTCTATTTTTGTCTATTCTTGCTTTAGTTTGCGTTCACTTTGTCTCCCTCTAGATTGAACCTGAACTATACATGCTAACATTGCTTACCTGTTTGTTGCATATGTTGATCTTACTTTGCTTGCTTTGATCTTGCTTGAACTAACTTGTTTGTTTGACTAAACGTCTCTTGTTTGCTGTAGCCTTGCTATTTACAGTTTATTGGTTGTGGAAAGCTTGGCTTGACTGGTTGAGTGTCTTGCTTTGCTTGCATTGCTAGTTTGATCATGCACTTGAACTCACACCTGTTGTGTTATATTCTTAGTTACACTTGTTTGTGCTTGATCAGCCTTTTTAGTTGTGTGCTGATGAATAGGTGAAGACCATAAGATGCCCACAACCTTCTTTTGTGCTGATTTCAGCAAGATATCTGCTGCTGGAACCGGTGTGCCATTTTGGCTATGTGTAGCTTTGTGCACGGCAGGTGAGCTGGTTGAGCAATGTGACAGAGGAGCAAGTTATGCAGATCAGACAAGGGCGAAGCATCTGCTATGGGGTGGCAAGCAGCATATGGACAGCAGAGTGCGGGTAGCTGGACGAGATTTTCAGAGAGCTACCAGGATAGAAGTGTTGTCATGGTCTGGTGAACTGCAGATCTCAGAATCTGCGTACTGGGTTCTACAGTATCCACACAGTCCACTCACCACCTAGTCTCACTATGATCGATCTGGGGCGTCGATGCTCATGAATGTTTTTGTCTGCATAGGGATGTCCTTGGTTGAGGATACAGGTGCAGCCCCAGGATCACTGCTGTGAATACTTGTAATGATGTAAAATGGAAAACACGAGGATAGATCAAGACATTACTATATTGCAAGCTGAAATTAATTTGTTTGCATAACTATGAATTTATTTTTAAGTTCTGAACCTTGATTTCAAATCTCAGCGGAAAAGTCTGAATCAATTGAATGGACTGTTTTTTAGGTCTGACCTTATCTTTGCGACCACAAGGTGGATTATGGACAGAAGACATTGTTGTATGTACCACATGTTGGATATAAAATGCTTGTTTTGATAGACAAGAAATTACCAAAAATGTAAGAATGTATAAACAACACAACTTGTATTTTTTTGATGTGCTGTTGTGTATTTATGTACATGTATTACTTTTTCTCATAATTTATGTCAACGGCGGAATGTACATATGGAATGGAATGTATTGTGTTTCCTATTAAAGAATGATGACCAAGAAAAACACACGTTTAAACAGAGATGTGGGGTGCTGTAGTATCTTAGTTGAAGATTTGGAGAAAATAAATTCATAGTTATGCAAACCAATTAATATCGGCTTGCGATATAGTAATGTCTTTATCTATCCTAGTGCTTTCCATTTTACGTCTTTATGATAATAGCCCTGGGGCAGTAAAGCTAGAGGGGCATCCCTGCTTTTTTGCTGATGGCGTGAATACTTATAGCAGAGGTCTTCATACTTTGCTTGTTCTCAGCTCCCCCCTAAGCAAAATGTTTTGAAGTTGAGCCCCCTACAAAATTTTATAAGCTTTGGTGATCGGATGAGGCAAAGCTGAGCGTAGGGGGTGGGGCTTATGAGATAATTTCAGGGGAACCTTTGCTGTAGCTCATGATCCACACTAAATGTGAGACTTATTAAAAAGCAAATATATTAAACAAAAACAGATACTGGTAAAAAAAACACTGCTCCTCATAATTGTGCTGTTGTGAGCATGTCACTCTCCTGGGCTCCAATGCAACTGCACCTGCTGCACTAATGATTGCTGCAGCCCTGAGTGGCAGGCTGTCTCCTCTGTCTCTTTCACCCCTTACCCACCGTACCTGGCCATCACTTCAATCTTGTAACAGACTCTGTCCTGTTCAGAGAAAAAATGAGTTCCCATGTGTGGCCTCTGCCCTAATGATAGCATGGAAAATGAGACCCTGTGCCCCTTTTGTTGAGTAAGACAGCCACAATTGTGATGCAGTGGGCCTCTCACACTCCTAGGCACCAATGCCACAGCACCTACTTCACTAATGGTACTAATTGGCTTACAAAGCGGGCAGTCTCCTCTGCCATTTGTTTAAAACAAGGACCCCCAACTTGCTTCATCCCCATCTCTGCCCTCTCTGATGCCAGCTAAGATGTCTCCTCTGCTTCAACTTTCCCCTCCCTTGAGCCATTGGTCCAAGGCCCAAAGCATACCTGGAACCGCAAAGGTGCACTGGACCCGAATGCAAGCAAGGAAGGATAGTAAAACAGCTATAATTGAGGTTTAGTTGGTGCCTCACACCCCTGGGCCCTAGGGGCACTGCACCTGCAGAACCATTGCCTTGCGTAGCAGGCTGTATCCTCTGCTTATTCTACTAGGCCATCACTTCTAAGCCTGAGGCCCAAAGCAGACCACATTCTCCTTTTTGGGAAAAAAGCAGGAGAAAGCCCCACATTGCGCCACAGCAAAGGTGACCTGGGCTATAACGCAAGCAAGGAAAATGCACCCTTCCTTTTTCCTAATAATACAATTTGGGGGCAGTGGCCCCTCAATCCCCTGGCCTCAGTGCCACAGTACCTGGTGCACTAATAGCAGTGATTGCCCTTTTAAAAAATATATGAGCCCCAATATCCTCCCACTTTCCTCAGGCAATCCCTCTGAGGAAGTTATCTGTGCCATGTGTAAACAAAAATATTTGCCCTCATAGCGTCCCCTCCTCTGAACCATTTCTTCAATGCTATGCTTAGATCTTGCTCTTTTCCTCTTTCTCCTGGGACATTACTATGAAGCCCCAGGGGTCCAGACAATCAGTGCTCTGGGTCTGAATGTGAATTCCCTGGCATCGTTCCCCTCTATTTACCTCAAAGGACATCTGGTCAGAGGTCGAAGTGGCTAGAATCTGTGGGGACCGACATGCCCATGCTTTTTTAATTTTATAAAAACAGTTTCCATTTTTTTTGTTAAAAACAACCCTCAGTGGTTAATGCGGACCTTGAGATGCCTCTGGGTGAAAATAAAAGGAGGGTGGGTATTTGAGAGTTTGTGGGTCTCCTATGCTGTGAAGCCAAAGAAGGGACAGAGTGCTAAAGAGGAAACAGGCCTTCTCACCCGGGTGCCTGCTACCTTAAGGAAATGTAAATTCATGCATTTGTTTAATCACCAAATGCAAAGGCTGCTTGGGAACCAGTCTAGGCTTTATTCAGTGGAGTCACTTGAATTTTTCGGGTAACAAAGGTGTAATTCGTTTTGAGAATTAATGTAAGAGTGTTATCAGCTGAGTCCCGGAAAGTGTACTTTCAATGGATACTATCAAAGTGTTTGAACTATGTATAGTTTACTGATTACTAAAATCTATACTTTGAACACACTTGTTTTATCTTAAACCCTAAATAATTTTGTGGCAGCCCATCTTATACTGTGTGTAATACAATTTTAAAATAATTACTTACATATTCATAGTGCTTTTTGCTACAGGGTGGGACCTCGCAGCACTATAAATACACAAGTCATTAATCCCCACTGCGCCAATGAGGATTCAGTTCTTTAGGCTCTCTGACACACATACAGACATCTGCAGTGATGACATTAACCAACAGAGGTTTCATAATGTGAAAGACTGCATTCCCACTGATTAATTTAACTTGCATTTATTTTGCCACAAGGTTTGTGCATTTTTTAAAATATTGGGTTACCTAAAGGTAAAAATTCAACAAGACATAGAATATTTGCTTCTTTAGGTCGAGCCTAGCGCAGCGTGCATGCGGTGCTCTGCGAGACTTTATGTAAGGGCTTCAAAAATCTGACCACACGCTCGTGCGTGTGCTTTTGTTTTTGTCACAGGCTATTGGCCTTTGCGTGCGTCTTTTTAACAAAGACAGCACGCAATTGGGCAAAGGCGGGTGCATGTCCCACCTTTCTCAACAAATGTAACCGCCCATGGCCTATTGCTTGCGGTTACGCGCAGCAGCGGCATATGTTTCTCATTATGACCATGTGTTTATAATTAGAGCGTTCGCTTTGCTGCCGCGCTCGCTCGCCCCCGCTCCTCTCTTGCGTGTTCTGGTATTCTTTTTTCCCGCCCCTTTTTGCTTCCTGCCCGTCCCTTTAATATTGCACCGCGCTCGCTCGCCCCCCGCTTCTCTCTCGCGTCTTCTGTTATTCTTTTTTCCCGCCTCCTCTTGCTTCCTGCCCGTCCCTTTAATATTGCCCCAAGGAGCTGCTGTCTCATCCGCATGTGCTCAGTAGGCACAGAGGCACGTTAATACTAAATGCAAAAAAATACAATGCTGCCGGTAGCCTAACAAATACAGGGGAACGTCAGCATTTAATACATTGCATTGCCATACCGAAAATGCACCAAAAAAGACGCAAAATACCCCATACAATACATATAGGGATGGCTTACACACATTGGGCATTATAAGGAAAATAAATTGTTTAGATATAATGGGAAAATGTTTACAACATATAACTTTCTCTTTATCTTTCATATTATTACATATGGAACTTTCAACACACTTACTATAAATATTTCAAAACTTTATTAAAAAGTAATTAGCTAGTGGAATTACTTTCACTTACAAAAATATTGCACAAAACTAAAAAATTAGAACATCCAAAAGGCGAGACCTATTGGCTATGCCAATGTTTGTTTTAGTTAAGCTTTTGACCACCGCCACCATGGTACAAATTACAGTTCCCATGGTTTTTTAAGCACTTTAACCCTGCATGTAAATGAAGTCGTGCTTCCAGACCATCTTCATTTATAAATACTTACAGACTCCCCTGGGAATGAAGCCACGGCCCCCCAGGGGGGCACGCCGCACAGTTTGAAGACTTCTGACTTAAAGTCAATGACAGTTATATAAAGGGACCTCCCCAAGAGTGGAGGTTGGAGATGGCCCGGGCCAACGTGGCAGTGGTGTCCAGCAGGGGGCAGCAAACCGGTTCTGGGAGAGTTGGTTCGACATTCATTACATGCACGGTGCAGAGTGCAAGTTGTCCCTCATGGAAGAAAGAAAAAAAAAAACTTAAATATGTAAGATGTCTAAAAAAAATTATAGACCTGGGTTGCATGAAGCCTCACTTAAAGGTTGGCATTCTTTCAGCTGGTAGGCCACGCTTGATTTGTAGACTATTCAACAGGTCTGCTTTTGTGAAGGTCATATCAGTACTCTCCTACCAGATCAGATGTCCTAGCCTCTCCTGAGTGTCTTGGCAGTATCGCCACAGAATGATGTCTAGTGTTGGAGAGGTAGGGGATGAGGCCCTTCTGTGTGCCTTTCACGGACAGGCTGGATTCATCAACTAGAGTGTAATCACCTTGAAGGAATGCAGGTGTGAAACTTAACAAGAGTGCCTTCCCTCTCTGCAACCATCGACCCCCAGCGGCTACGAACATAAGCAAATCAACAATGCCACTTCTGGTATGATTGTTTGGCCCTTCCAATCTGCTCCGAACAACACCATGTGCAGAAAAATCTAACCCCTCCAGGAGTTTGCTGTATATGACCCAGGGAATGCAATGCCCGAGGGGACCTTAAGCACAACGTACTATTATAATTTACCCCATACTTTTGAGGCAGGAGATCTCTAAAAAGCTTTCTTTCCAATGCAGGCCCCCGATCTGTGATCAGTAGTCTTGTGGCGGGGTGGGCTCCCCAAGCCCACGGAATGCTACTGCTCTGATTTCCTAGCCCTGTGCCAAAACGCTGGCCAGCGTGAGTGTCAGAACCCCTTTCAGAAGTCCGTTGTGCATGCAGGGGCTACTAGGTCCAATCATGGTGGTTGAGGCCTTTTACTTCTGATGTTCTGGGGCCGACCTACTATGGATCCCGCTCAACTGGGCCAAGTACCCCTCCTGCATTTGACTCTCAATGGTAGCTGTGGTCGAGCAGTCAGTGCTCCCTCGGGGGGATGTAAATACAGGTCAATTAACATAGCTCATAACTCAAAGTGCAAACAGTATAAACAATAAATCAATGTCTAGCCAAATACTTGCTTTTATAAGAAAAAGTCGTATTTTATTTCTAGCTCTATACAGGCAAAGAAATGCAACATTTAAATGCAGCAACACAATCCCCTTGAGGTTGGGGCTCTGGTAGTTGTCAGGTAAATCCCTGTCCCAACATCCTTTGTGTTATATGCTCAGGGTTATTCCCCGTTCAACGGTGGCCGCATCAGGGAATGCAAACTATTAAGCCGTACTCAAGAGTTCTCGCTTTTGACCCTTTAGGAACTTGGTCATAAGTGTCTATGGTGCCGCAGCACCATTAGCAGCGTGTTCCCCTGGTGCCCAACTGGCCCAGTTCTCGTCTTACCCACTCTTGCATCGCAGAAGAGTTCAGTGATTTGGCGGGCTCCTTACAACACACACCTGCAAGTCCTGCTCAGTTCGGAGAGGTTGGGCAGGTTGCGGCCCAAGCATCAGCACCCGGCATCACAGGCTCTCTCCGGAGTGGTGCTGTTGGAGGTCTATCAGATGTCAGAGCAGCACCCGGCTCGCAAAGAAGCAGTAAGTTGACTTTGTTCAGTGGAGGTGGGGAATCCTTTCTTCAGCTCCTGACTGGAACCAGCGAGAATGCGACATCATCCTCTGCGTTTCTGACAGTCCTCCGTGCTAAGTCAGGGGCAGTTCCCTTGTAGCGCAGGTTCAACCCGGCAAGTTGTAGCCTTAGTCTCTCCTTCGGTGGCGGCCCAAATCCTTTGGCAACATGGATACCGACAGCTCCTCCTGGCATATGGGGTTGCCACGGTACATAGTGATAACAGGCGCATGCTCTTCCAGCCTCAGAGCGGCCCAGGTTGCCCTCCCCCCCAGCATACCGGGTCATCGCATGAGGTAGTACGGGCATAGTGCGGCTGCCTTCTCCTGGCATTCAGGGGTTGCCAAAAACAATCTTGCATATGGGTGACGGCTTGAACAGTGCTCAGCCGAATCCTCACACCTCGCACAGGTAGTCCTCATGGTAGTGCTCCCCACCGGACTTTGCTCCCTCCAACGCTTTCCTCTTCCTCACAGGGGACACTGGTCTTGGCAAGCAGGCAGGCGCTGGTGCTCCAGACTCCCTGGCAGGTGTTCTTGGTTTCCCTTGTTGTTGTCCCCTCACCCAGCAGGTAGACTAGCAGGCCTTGGCTCCCAGTCCTGGTCACAGGCAAAAGTCTTACAGAGCTTCCCCTTCTCACACAGCCAGTCTAGCTGCTTGGCAGATGACCAATTTTGGGGAACTCAACCACCCCTTCTTATTGTCCTTTTACAGACACCAAATGTAATTTAGGGCTGGATGTTTGAAATTTTATGTTGGTGTTCTGCTTTTTTTTGAAGTGGCACTTCTCCTTTTTATCTTCCTTCATGAAAGAGGTCTGCCATAGTAGGCACAACTCCGAAGCTGATTATCCACAGCACAGTTCATGGGAGTGACCAGTAAAGGGAGTCTCTTCCTTTTTCCTCCAGTGTGTACCCACCCAGCTTACAGGAATGTATCAATACACAAATCTATATGGGGGGATTCCTCTCCTCCTCATGTCTTTACCAGGCAGGCATGGGCTTCCAGAAATGTAACCCAGGGTCCTCCATACAATGTACCACTGCAGGCACACTTAATAAGTGTACTTACACAGCACACTTTCAGTCCAGCACTGTTCCTCCATGCATTGTACCTTTACATGCACCCATGCATCCAGCACACACACTCAGTCTGCATGCACTGTTCAGCACTGAAGCTTTTGTATATTTAACCAGGTTGTGCACTTTACAAACACACACAAGCTGCCAGCGCACACACTCACAATGGGCACGCTGCACAACACTTCACCCTTCATACTGTACTCCACACAAGTAGACTCTCTAAACCCTTCTCTCTGATTCTTCCCCCTTCCCCTCTAGTCATCCCAAACCTTCTCCTGCTACTATGATCTCCAAATAAACACTTTCTAGACCCTTCCCTCTTCTATCTCTCCACTATCCTTTTCAATCCAACTAACAGACTCACATGTCCACCGCTCAAATTAATTTAACATTTCCTTATACTAATTCACCACTAATCCTGTTTGGGTTCCGGAGTAGCGTGCTACTTGTCGAAAAGCGATTTGACGCCTCATCAGGCGTCAAACTCTATATAAATACAAACCCCTCCCTCTTCTATCCCTCCACTATCCTTTTTCAATCCAAATAACATACTCACATGTCCACCGCTCAATTTAATTCCATATTTCCTTATACTAACTTGCCACTAATCCTTTTTGGGTTCCATATAGAGTGCTACTCGCAAAAAGGCGCTTCAACGCCTCGTCAGGGGTAGTAAACACTATATAAATGCAAGTACAATTACATATACTCAGCACATGCTTCATCCTCACATGCACTGCACAGCACTACATCTCTCAGGTAATATATTTCTCTCGGCATACATACACCCAGTACATGTACTAACCACACATGCACTGGACAGTACTGCTTCATCCTTGTACTGTACGCTTCCATGGCACACATACAACGAACGCAGAGTCACTACTGCACAAAGCAGCACTCCACAAAGCATCTGATGTAGGCTAAGGGTGAGTTAAGCACACAGAGGCGGAACTTGTAAAAAGGTGAGTTAGTCTGTAGGTCTCACTCCAGTGACACAGGGTAAAAAGGTCCTGTTCATTACTACTGATCACTAACGCGGTATGCTGTCACTACTGTGCTTGTTAATTCCTGGTGAAGACAGTAACCTTCTACTACTATGAGGATAGCGCTTTGGTTGCCCCTCCCGGTCAAACAAGACCGTAATCCGTGAGACAGGCCTATGTCATGGCGCGCACACATGATCAGTGTTCACCTATGACAAAACAAATCAGCATTAAGGATCCAGACAACAGTACAGTTGGGCACTCATGGAAGTGGTACACATCTTTACCATGTAGATGACTTTTCCGTCCCAGCAGGAAGCAGCGAGGGTAGATGGCTCCCCTGGTCAGCACCAAAGCAGGAAGTGCCAAGGCAGGTGGGGAGACTGCAAAATATGTGATGGAGCTCCAGAAAGAGAAAGGCAGGGGCACCACCAAAAATGTTTTATTGTTCTAATGAGATGCCAGAAACCCATTTCCACAAACCCCTGTGGAGTAAAAAAAAAATTCTGCTACCCTAGTGTAAGAAACTGGCTCTATATATACTGCACCAAAGTGAGGTACAGTGTGTATAGAGTCCAAGAGTCCCCAAAGGTAGGCAGAGGTTAAAGTTAGATAGAACCTTACTCTCTAATAGTGGTAGCTTGGTCGAGCAGTAAGGCAGTATCAGAGGACAGTGTTAAGCATTTGATGTACACACTCAGTCAGCAAATGAATTCACACACTCAAGAACTGAACTCTAGGCCAATTATGTTTGTATAAAAATATATTGTTGTTTTATTTTAGAACCAAGCAAGCCTGGCACAGGTAAGCATAAAATAATTAAAGTAATAAGTTACTGAATGTCGAACAGTTTGAAAATGCAATGGAAATTGTACTTTGTTTGACTTACAGGGGAGCAGCAGTATGCAACACTTAGCAAATACAGTACATTGGAATGAATAGGCTTTTTCAGTAAATTGCAGGTAAGTTACTTTTACGTTACTTTTTCTAACTCAGTGCTGGGTGCCTGGATTCAGCACTGGGACATTTCCTGTAAACAGGTGAGTAAATGCGTTTTTGTTATTCGTGCGATTTTTAAAGAATATTTTCAGATTTCAAAACTCCACACTTAGAAACTTTTTGGAGCAGTACATTGAAATGAATAGGCTTTTTCAGTAAATTGCAGGTAAGTTACTTTTACGTTACTTTTTCTAACTCAGTGCTGGATGCCTAGATTCAGCACTGGGACATTTCCTGAAAACAGGTAAGAAAACACGTTTTGGTTATTTGTACGATTTTTAAAGAATATCTTTAGTTTTCAAAACTCCACACTTAGTCGTTTTTTGGAAGTAAAATTGTCAATGTTATCCTATGGAGGAAAAACAGGTTATCGGTTTGCAGGTAAGTAAACGACTGTGGGAGTTAAGGTTCTGGGGTTAGAACAAGGGTTCCCCCAGGCTCAGTGATGCACTGTTGTTGCACCCTCAGCGGCACTAGGGCGGCCGGGTGCAGAGTGTTGAGGCCCAATGTTATCCTATGGAGGATAGGGGGTCTCCGGTTGGTGGCTGCTGGCAAGCAGGCCACTGGGTTGTGGGAGCAAAGCTCCTAGGGTTTAGGTCAGGGCAAATGGGGAAACAAGTTGGCACAAAAAGTGCACCCTCAGCGGCACTGGGGCGGCCGGGTGCAGAGTGCTGTTTCGGCGTCGGACGCCCTGTTGTTTTCTATGGAGAACCTCCGGTTTGAAGAAGCACTGCAGGCTCGGGGACTAGGATCTTCTGGGTGCAACCACCACTTCGAGGGGTAAGTTGGGATGTCTTGGGTTGGTTAGGCACCGTTGGTTTGGGCACACAAGGCCGTGGGGCGCCGGGTGCAGGGGTGCCTTTTAGGGTCGGATTTCCTTACCCACTCTGGTCGCGGTAGAGGGGATCCTCTGGATTGAGGCTGCAGGCGTCGTCTGGAGGCTTGAGGCAGGTCAGGAGTCGCCGGATCTCGGGTCAGGATCGCCGGGGTGACCTCCTCGTGGTGTTTTTCCACTCGAGCTCGGGCCGGGTTCGGCGGGTGCAGAGTGGGCTGGATTCGCGGTGTCCGGCCGGAGCCAGAAGCTGCAGTTTAAACACGTCCGGTGTTCACGGGAGAAACAGTCTTGGAAGTGAAGGCAGGCAGGTCCTCCGGGGTTTGTGAGGTTGCTGGCTGCTGGACACCGGGATTTCGCAGGAGCAGGTTCGAGGGGAGACAGGCCTGTAGGGCTGGGGCCAAGTCAGTGGGCGTCATCCTCTTGTTAGCTCTGCACAGCTCTTCGTCCTTCTTCTTGTTTTCTTCTTGTAGGTAAGCTGGATCTGAGGAAGTAAGGTTCAGGGTGCCCCCTAAATACTAAATTTAGGGGTGTTACAGGTAGGGAAAGGGCAGGGACCAATGGGTCCCTTCCCTGGGGTGGGTACACCCCCTATTCTGCCACTCTCCAGTGGGAGGGGGGCAGGAGCCTGTCCCTGGTTGGCTGGGTCCCCCCATCCTCAAGATGGCGGGGACTCGAGGTTGTGCTTCACCTCACCTCCCCCACCTGAGGGGTGGAGTTGGCAGAGGAAGGCACACCTCCCTTCCTCACTTGTTTTTCCCGCCGGTTCTCCCGCCCAAAGTGGGGGGTAGAACCAGTGGGGACCAGTTGTTGAAAGCAGCAAATGGTCTGGAGAGGCTCACAAAGGCGGCATGCCTTGAAGCTTCTCCTTCGTGAACCCTGCCCATCCTGGGGGAGGAGGCTTGGCACCTCGTCCCAGGATGTGCATTGTTTCAGGCCCCGAGAGCAGCAGGCTCTCGACCCAGGAGTCCAGAAACATGTCTGGTGGTGGCAGCCTAAGCAGCCACTCAGTCAGGTCACTAGAAGTTGGTCGAGTTTCAGGGGGCATCTCTAAGATGCCCTCTGTTGTGCATTTTACATCAAATCCCACACTGGCATCAGTGTGGGTTTAATGTGCTGAGAAGTTTGATACCAAACTTCCCAGTCTTCAGTGTAGCCATCATGGTGCTGTGGAGTTCGTAATGACAAACTCCCAGCACCATATACTCTTAATGGCAGCACTGCACTTACAGTGCCCAGGAATGGACTTGGGCACTATAGGGGTACAGGGCTCATGCACCTGTACCCTCACCACTGGCATAGGGCACCCAGCTAGAGGGGTGACTGATGTATGCCAGGGCAGTGGTTTGTGGGCATGGCACACAGGGATGTGTGCCATGTTGACTCTTCACTTTGTTCTGCACCAAGACACGCAGCCTGCAAAGGCAGTGTGTGAGTGTCAGGGTACAGGGCCTCTAAGGGTGGCACAATAAGTGCTGCAGCCCTTAGAGGCCTTCTCTGGTCACAGTGCCCTGGGTACCTGTGGTACCATTTACCAGGGGCTGACATGTGGCCAGAGATGCCAATTGGGTTTAGGCTTCAATGCAGTTTTAGGGAAGGAACATAGGCCCTGGGCACCTGATTAGCAGGAACCCAGGGCACACTCAGTCAAAGAACATCAGCAATTCAGTAAAAAGTGGGGGCATACCATGCAGAAAGAGGGCACTTTCTCACACCTAGGTCTCGTGGGACACTTAATGACTCATGAGTATGAGAAAGCTAGTTTCTTTTTCAGATCTCAGAGAGCTTTGACTATGTGAAGGATTATGGGGTGTTGGACTCATATGTTTGAGGTCCTGAGGGGATGCTTAGAGAACAAGTGTTAAAAGCAGAGGTAGGTTTTCATGACGAGATGTTCATTTTTAGTGACCTATGCATTGTTGATGACATGTTAATGCTGGGTAAAATGGTCACTTTCAGGGAAATGTTTGTTGCTTTATCATATTCTGGAAAGTGTGTCATAGTAAATAGGTCTTGCTCTTAATATTGTATAGCAATCATAGTTATTGTTTAATTTGTCACAGGTTTGACAAAGACAACTGGTCTCCATTATTTGTTTTCTGAACTGCCAAACCTGTAGAGTTAAATCATCATTAGTTATCTGCCAGGGCGCCATTATGAGGTATTTAAAAAGACTGTTCCTTCTGTGATTACTGTTTGGTAGACTATTTAGCCAACTGTATTGTGTCTATATATTTGTACATATTATTTAGCTTGTGTGTTAAAGTATTTTTCCTTTTTAAAAGTAAAAGCGCTGGAGCATGGCTGGTTGGAGCCCAAGATGGCGGTGTCCTCTGTGTGCCCCCATAACAACTTAGCTCTCTCATCTGCTCACGTTTCCCCTGGAGGGCCATGAGCCGCTGAGCACAGATAAGGATACTGGAGTTGATAGTGCTTTGGTGAATGGTCATAATTTGACTAACCCAGTGCCAACCGAGGTGTAGCCTCCAAGACTGCCACTTCTCAGCCGACCTGTAGAGCAGTACTTACGCACACCTGAGTGAGTGAGATTAGAGTCAAGGCTAACCGTACTTACTTACTTATGCCTACTACCCCTCCTGGGGTATAGGCCATTAACCAGGACTCTCCAGCCATCTCTGTCCTGGGCTTTTCTTTCAGTCTGACTCCAGGTGTAACCCATCCCCTTGCAATCAGCCTAGAGGCCTTGATGCCAGGTGTTTCTTGGCCTTCCACGTTCCCTTTTCCCTTGAGGGTTCCAGGTGAGGGCTTTTCTGGTGGTGTTTGATTTTGGTTTGCGGAGTGTGTGCCCTATCCAGCCCCAGCGTCTTTTCATGATTTCTTCATGAGCAGGGAGTTGGAAAGTCTGCTGCCATCGGTCATTGTTGCTGATGGTGTTTGACCAATGAATTTGGAGGATTTTCCTCAGACAGGTGTTGATGAACGTCTGGACTTTGTTGGTGGTGGTCACTGTTGTCCTCTAAGTTTCTGCTCCATACAGAAGGACCGATGTTACATTGGTGTTAAAAAGCCTGATCTTGGTTTACAGCGTTAGGTCCTTGGAGCTCCAGAAATTCTTTAGCTGAATGCAGGCAGCCCTGCTTTGCCAATTCTTGCCTTGACATCAGCGTCTGTGCTGCCCTGTTTGTCTCTGACACTGCCCAGGTAGGTGAAGGCCTCAACCTCTTCCAGTGCATTGCCTGCAAGAGTGACTGCAGTTGTGCTAGCTGTGTTAGCCTTCAGGATCTTGGTTTTTCCCCTTTGGATGTTGAGGCCAAATTGTGCTGATGTGGCTGCCACTTTGTCGGTCTTCTCTTGCATCTGCAGATGGGTATGGGAGAGTAGGCCCAGGTCGTCTGCAAAGTGCAGGTCCTCCAACTGCGTCCAAGGTGTCTATTGGATCCCATTTCATTTCCTTGTTGTGGATGTCTTCATGATCCAGTCTATGGCCAGCAGGAAGAGAAAAGGCGAGGGCAAACAACCCTGGTAGACTCCGGTCCTCACTTTAAAGGCTTCCGTGAGTTGTCCTCCATGGGCGATCTTGCAGGTCATTCCCTCGTAAGAGTTCCTGATGATTTTTACAAGTTTATCTGGCACACCGTAGTAGCAGAGGAGTTTCCAAAGGGTCTCCCTGTCCACGCTGTTGAATGCCTTCTCATAGACGTGAAGTTGACATAGAGGGGGGAGTTCAATTCCTTCGACTGCTCAGTGATGATGCGCAATGTTGTAATCTGGTCTGTGTGGGATCTATATTTGCGGAAGCCAGTTTGCTGGTCTTGTAACTGAGGGTCGACTTGTTCCTTCATTCTGTTCAGAATGAACCTGTTGAACACTTTGCCTGAAGTTGATAGGAGAGTTACGTAGTTTACACAGTTACTCAATTCACCTATCTTGGGGCTCTTGATCATATATCCTCCTTCCAGTCTGATGGCACATTTTTCTCTTCCCAGATCCTTTCAAACTTGGGGTAGAGTATGTCTACGGATGTTTCAGTGTCTGCCTTTGGTGCCTCTGCAGGAATTTTGTCAGGTCCTGCTGCCTTCCCATTTCTCAGATGTTTGATGCCTTGCCTTATTTCTTCCTTGGTTGGCCTGTTGCAGCCGATTGGCAAGTCCTTGTCCGCTGGTTGTATGTCTGGTGGAGACTGCGGCACAGGCTGGTTTAGCAGTTCTTCAAAGTGCACCACCAATCTTCGTTGTTGGCCTTCGTTACCCATGATTGTATTCCCAGCTTTGTCTTTAACAGGTTTTTCTGGTTTGCTATATCTGCTAGAAAGTTTTCTTGTTATGTAGTGGAGATTTTTAAAAATTTTCTGCTCTTGTTTGGCCGGTGTTGACTGCAGCTGTCTTTTCCTTTCTCGCTTGGATTTTGCAGAAAGTCTTGGTGGAGATCCATTATTTATGCTTGTGTTTCTTGGTACCCCGTACCTCCTGGTAGGTTGATGTTACTGTTTCTCAGATCTTCTCCCACTGGCTTTCTGCTGGGTCTCTGTCATCCTCTAGTTCTTACAGGACTTGAAACTTGTTACTGAGGATGACTGAGTATTCACTCCGTTTCTGTGCATCTTTGAGGGGGGTGGTGTTATATCACTGGCGTTGGTTTGTCGGTTCCATCCATTCTTTCTTCAGCTTTAGCTTTATCCTGGCTACGACAAGATGTTGGTCTGATGCCACATAAGCCAATCTCATCACACTCACTTCCTGCAGGGACCTTCAGAACTTCTTGGCAATGCAGATATGGTCGATCTGATTCTCTGTTGAATGGTCTAGTGACACCCACGTTGCCTTGTGTATTTTTTTGGGTGGGAAATCACTACCGCCTATCACCAGACTGTTTAGGGCACAGAGATCTGCGAGCCTTTCACCATTCTCGTTCATGTCGCCAAAGGCCATGGTTGCCCATGACTTCTTCGTACCCAGTGTAGTTGCTCCCAATCTTGGCATTAAGGTTCCCCATCAGTATGGCAATGTCTCTCTCAAGAAATTTCTCTCAGGATGCACTGGAGTCTGTAGTAAAACTGTTCTTTTTCCTCTTCTTTGCTGTCGTTTGTAGGTGCATAGCACTGGATAACATTCATGTTGATCCTCTTTTTCTTTGTGCAGAAGGTCGCTGTGATAATTCTGGGACTGTGGGCCTCCCATCAAATGAGAGCTCTGTTGGCTGGTGGCGTTAGCGTCAGTGCTACTCCCCGAGTATGTGGGGCGTTCTCTTCCTCGTGTCCAGAATATAGCAGCATTCCTCCTGGAGACAGTCTTTTCTGTCCGGTCAGTGTCCATCTGATCTCGCTGATGCCAAGCAAGGCAAGGTTGGATTTTTTGATCTCAGCTGCCACTTGGGTTGTCTTGCCTGTCGCGTACATGGTCCTCACATTCCATGTCCAGATGGTGATAGTCTTGGTCAAAAGCAGGTGTATCAGCTTTGTGATTTCCAGGGATCTCTGACTTTCGCCACAAAGCGTCATAACTCTCTGTGAAGGAGATTCCTCTCTCCCAAAGGCCGGGATGTCCTTTGGTTGACATTTTTGTAGCTAGGATTTTTTTTGTACATGGTGGGGTAGTTAGCCCCACGCCTAACCCTACTTGTTTCGCAGCTGGGCTTGAGACCGGCCATGGCAGAGTTAAGGCTAGCCGTAGCAACCTTTTAAAGCCCACAGAATGGAGAGAGCCCAAGACAGCCCAAAAAAGTGTCTGCCCCTCAGATTAACCAGACTAAGCGGCACAGAGGCAGAAACCCTCTGGACCTTTGCTAACCCCGGGGCTAAAGCAGAGTTGAGTGGTCACCTAGGGGCAATTGGGGAAACATTGAATATGTAAATGGAAGCCTGTGGTGGGGAAAATGTTTAGACCAGCGTTTCCAAAACTGTGAGTCGCAACCCACTGATGGGTCGTATGGCAATTTTTGGTGGGTTGCGAAAGCCCAAAGACTAAATAAAGAGGC
This sequence comes from Calotriton arnoldi, assembly GCA_963921515.1. Classification (NCBI taxonomy): domain Eukaryota; kingdom Metazoa; phylum Chordata; class Amphibia; order Caudata; family Salamandridae; genus Calotriton; species Calotriton arnoldi. Next base: position 1,362,894 of record CAWUFW010004016.1, on the reverse strand, counting down.
CTTTAAATTCTTTATCTTGTCACATTCGCTGTGCTTCAAAGACAGAGGAAAATGTCAGGCTATGTCTTCTCACAAATTGCTTCTTAGTTTTTAATATGCTGTTTACAAACTCCATGCAGTCAGAGAAAGAAGAAGGAAATGCAGGAGGATGTTATTTTTTGAAAACACAACAAAATGTAAATACTTCTAAATGAACTGTACACGTTCAGCAGTAAGGAAAGACTTTAATAGGATCAAAACAAATCAATATAATCTACTTGGTGATGCACATATGTTAAACATTCACACAAACCCAATTTTCACACATTAACATTGGTGTGAAATATAAATTTAACAGTAAAACTATATGTATGTGAAACTTTAGTGGCCATTTCAATGGAAAATGTGCTGGCTGACCATGACAGTGCGGTACCACAATATGCTTTAGTTACATTAAAAAATTGCCCGCCTCAAGCTAGGCGGGTTGTAAAAATTTGTTGTTCTAAAAATAGGGTTGTGGTTCGAAAAAATGTGGGAAGCACTGTTTTAGACCAACTCAGAGGTGAGGCAGGGACAAAATAGTAGAGGCAGCATGGTGATGGTCACGCTAACCTCCACAGACTGGAGAGAAAAGATACTGCAGGAACCAGTCAAGAAAGGAAGTGTGATGTTGGGAGAGACTAGATTCCTTTTCTTTCCCAATCTTAGCCAGGATCTCTGGCAAGGAAAAGGGCTCTAAAGGACAAAAAGTGCAGCTTGTTGGAGAGGAGTATCACAGCTTTGGTGTTTCAGAGAGACTGAGGGTAACCTTGCTGAGAAGAAATACTTGTACTCACAGGTAGACTCAGCCAAACATTTCTTGGAGAACCTGCCTTCACAGGAGGGGATTTGCTGCAAAGCATATACAATACTGTTTATTGTGGCTCTTGTTGGGGAATATGTAAGGGAGGGGTTGAGATTGTGATTAGTTAGAAATGTTTGTCATCTTTTCTTTGTCCCTCCGCCTTACCCTTTCCCTTCTTTTAGCTCAAGGGCTAGCAAAGATGAACAGAAGTGTTTTTGAGCCAGGGACGTATTATTGTTAATTACAAACTTTGTTATTGTTGAATAGAATTGGTGGATATATGTGTGGCTATATATGTTAATTGCTTCACTAAAAATATTTAAACTGTAAAAGCAAAGACTAGAACATGATTTATTGAGTGTTTTTATGTGTTTCTGCATTTTAAACCAATATAATCCGTACTGAGGGTGCATCCAACTGCTTCATTTTCAATTTGGGATGGCAATACTACGTGGACTCCACAATGCTAGTAGTAAAGAACCATACCTGTCACATTTGAGGCCTAGTAATCCCTGGTTGCTGAGTGCTCTAGCCCCCGCCACCCCCTCGGCCAGGGCCTGCATACATACCTAAGTGAGGGGAACTCACGCTGCTCTTTGGCTGTGCGCAGAGAGGATTCTCCGTAAGGCCTGGTCTTCAGCCAAGCCCTGTGTCTCAACTTCCTCCCCCACCAGTGATTAGCAGGGGTTGGCCACAAGGTGATGTTGCGGCTGTCCCATCAGATCGCAAGGTGCCTCTGTACTCTATTGAGTGACAGGAGAAAAGGCTCCCTCAGCCAATGGGATATGAGTAACCACTTCATGACCACCCAAGCATGTTTTTACATGCAAATTTCTCAAACTACTGAGCACATTTACAATAAATAACGAAAGGAGTGAGTGATTTCTGAGTAAAGTCCTAACTTTCTGCCAAATTTGAGGTAATTCCACTCACCCATTTTTTCTGTATTGGAGAGCAAAGTTACCTATGGAAATTAAAATGGGAAATTGATCTTTAGGAAACTCCCCTCCCCAATCTCTCCAATTTTTCTTTGCCCCCGTTTGCTGGATCAGCCCAAACCTTTCCAAGAAGGATGTCTCTTTCCTGTAGACAATGGGGGCACAACAACCAAGCGCACTGGTGAGCTTGGTTGTTGTGCCCCCATCGCCTACAGGAAAGAGACATTGTGTTTAAGGGGCGTTGCAGCACGGTAGAGACGGACATAGATTAATTCATTAAGGATCTTATCTGGAATAACAAGGTACAAGGATGGAGGATGACCGGGAAAAACTAGAGGCTGAACTATTTCAACAAAGCAAAATGAACACTAAGGATGTTAATAGAGATCTTCCCAACAGCAGTCTAAAAAGTAAATTTTTAAAATTGGAAAAATTGAAGAAATTAGAACTGTCTAAATGGTGGGACGGCATTACTTTAAAGAATTATGTGGAACAAAAAGGTGTACCCAGAGGTCTCAGAATATTGATCTTCCCAACGTTCGATGACTTGGATGATGATTTACTTAAAGAGTGGGAAGAAAATTTGCACTCATCTTCATTTTGCATGATGCATATACTTATTAAGAACGCAGAAAGGAAAGTGGAGAAATTGAAGGGTCAAATTGCAGAACTAGAAAAGGAGATTCAAGATATGAATCTGCCAGACCTAACAGAGAAGAATTACGCTATCTTGAAGGGAGTGATTAATAAACATCAATTACAGATTAAGGATATGAAATTTAGCAAAATTAGGAGGGATGAAAGGGACTACAGGCAAGGCAGGGTATTCACCTTTGGGAAAGGTTTTGATGAGGTTCAGAAGTCAAAAGGAACAGGAATAGGCGAGGCACAAGGGGAACTGAGCTCTGTTAATTACAGTAGCTCGGATTTGTCATCTAGTGAAGAACAAGGAGCTAGTAACTCAGCTGAACTCAGACCAACGACTAGTTCTTCTTTTTCCTAGGAGATTCAAAGAATACGAAGAGGGAAGAAAAAGACAGTAAAAGAACAAGGAGGGGCAGGAGAAGGCACAGAAAATACACGAATTGGGACACGCAGTCAGGACAAGTTCAGGAAATAGAACAGAAGAGGGAACTCTTGGGGTCCACATTACAAAACCTTGATTTAGAGGTCATTAATCTATCAGATAGAAATCTAAATGAACATTAATTATCTGTACTTAAGAGAGGATTATCTTATTGTCCAAATAGAATGTGTGATTTCACTGACATTGAAATTGATTTGTTTAAATTTGCACGGAGATTAAAATTGAAAAGTTTTTTTTCGAATGTGGATAAACCTATGTATGCAAGAAGCACTATTAAAAAATCGGAGTTGACTATAGAACATATGCGTAATTTACAATTACTTATGTCTTTAACAGAAGGGGAGAGGTTTGGGGTGGAAGACGTTACCACTATGTTAGATATCCCCACAGATTATGGGTGCACCAGTGGTTTAAAACCTTCGTCTAAATTTATACCGCAAGGTCCACAATGTACTGCCATTGACTTATTTGTCAAAAGAACTTTAATGGATTTACATAGATTAGAAGACCAAGTAGGCCAGAAAAATGTGAATCTCAGATCAAAGGAGAACTTGTCGAAGGAGGAACGACGAGCATTGATGAATTTTAGACAGGATAAGGATATAGTAATAAGAGAAGCAGACAAAGGCGGAAATATAGTGATTATGAGAAGGACTGATTACTGTCAGGAAATTAGGAGACAGTTGAGTGATGTCACGTGTTACACGAAATTGTTGTCGAATCCCACTAAAGAAGCAGGCAGACACATTACTGAGAGACTTTATACATGGAAGGAACAAGGCCTTTTGGACGAACAGGAATTTAAATATCTTAATGTCACGAATCCGACTTTTCCTTTTATTTATGTTTTACCAAAAATCCATAAGTCTACACAAAACCCGCCAGACAGACCTATTGTCTCTAGTATAGGGAGGTTAACAGAACACCTTTCGGAATTTGTTGACATATTTCTGAAACCATTAGTGGTGAATTTACCGTAGTATATAAGGGACACTATGGATGTTCTTAACAAACTCGAGGACATGGTTTGGGGACAGGGAATGAGTTTTGCAACATTGGACGTTGTGGGACTGTACACCTGCATAGAGAGGGAAAAGGGGATGCGAGCCCTGAATCACTTTCTGGGCACTCGTAGTGCTAGTTTGCAAGAACACTCAGTAATGATCATGGAAATGAGTGATCTCATTCTCAAAAACAATTTTTTCTTATTTGTTGGGGAGTGGTTCCACCAAATAAGGGGGACGGCAATGGGTTCCAGGTTTGCTCCCTCTTACGTGAACCTCTTCATGGGGTTGTTTGAGAGGGAGCATGCCTGGAGCAAGAGAGCTGACAAATGGACTGACTTGATTTTGTTTTGGGGCCGCTTCATTGACGACATTTTATTAATTTGGAGGGGCACAGGACAAGAACAATTGGAGTACTTTGCATTTTTGAATAGTAATGAGTTTAATGTTGCATTCACTATGAGTCATCATACTCATCAGATTGAATGTTTGGATGTGCAACTGTTTGTAGTCGATAATCAAATACAAAGCAAACTATTTCGTAAGAAAACAGCCACTAATTCGATCCTAAGAGCAGACAGCGCTCATCCCCCATCGGTAATTAAAGGAATACTGTGTGGGGAGATGGTGCGAATCAGGAGAAATTGTAGTCTAGACGAAGACTTCAATAGGGAACTAAAGGAGTTACATTCGAGACTCTCAAATAGGGGATATTCTGGAGAGGGTCTGAGGAAAGCAAGAGCCAGGGTGGGCACAATGAGAAGGGATGCCACACTTATCCAAAAGGAAAAAGGCCCAGCATTTGAACGTTTGGCCTTTATCTCGACTTTCAATACTTTGCATGACAAAATTTACAAAATACTGAACAGAAACTGGAACTTACTGAAGGGGGTGCCTGGTTTAACAGGGATCATTGCAGACAAACCAGCAGTTACCTATAGGAGATGTCACACGATCAGAAATCTAATTACTAGGAACTACATAGAACCTAGGAATATTAGGGGAGGGAATTGGCTCCCAGACCAACCTAAGGGATTCGTCACATGTGGTTCATGCAATGTTTGTGCGGTTGGAATCAATCGGATCAAAGAATTCAAGTACAATACCAACAAGTGGTATAGTATTAATGAATTTATAAATTGCAACAGTTGTGGGGTGATTTACGTACTGCAATGTGAATGTTCTAAAATCTATATAGGCAGCACAAAAAGAATTTTAAAGTTGAGGATACAAGAGCATATAAGAGCGATTGTGAATGAGGACATTAGATCGCCAATTTTTCAACATATTAGAGACAACCACCCTATGAGAAGGAATATAAAATTTCATGGAATACAGAGGATTATTCCAAATGTGAGAGGGGGTGATTGGGAACTAAAAATAAGGCAACAGGAAGCTAGACGGATTAGTAAATGTAGAACGGTTGATCAGGGTTTAAATAGTGACAATGAGTTACACTATTTTTTGTAACAGATTTTGTAACAGATTTACATTTTGTGAAAATATACTACTGTGAGCAACAGGTCTGTATCTAGCGTAAGTCGTTTGACAACATGTTGGAGGCATACATATTTTTTGTTATTTACTTGAGATGGTACATTGATGTTTATCTTAATAGCTATTATTAGAACATATCAGTTTGGTTACTGCGAGCCGTAATATAGAACCTGTACTCGACTGAGATTAAGTGAAATGTCACCACATAAAATCGCAAACAGGTCAGGCAGGATCGTATCAATCATTGTAAAGCGACTAGTTTAAATTTAATTACAATAAATGAATAATTATTTAGATATTATATTAAAAGTGCTTAGATCCCACCGTTTAGATGCCTGTATAACTTTGACCTTTTGCAATGTCATCACACACAATTCTGGATAGGTCGGGCAGTGTCAAATCAAATACTGGGGATTAAGGAATTTTAATGTAATTAGAATGAGTTAACGAAAGCTTAGACATTTATTGAAATAAATATTTATGGGTGATCGACATTGTCCATACTCAAGGCAAAGCTTTACATGGTACGCATAAGGGACAGGAAGTGATAGTCATGTGATAAATACGCCCACCTCCAGGCAGGTCAGGCATCGTAATTCCTGAGCGCGCTTGGCGGAGAATAGAATTCGGAGATGGTAACATATTACCGCCCAATGTCAGGCAGGTCAGGCGGCAGTCCTGACACATAGACACATGGGAGGTAGGGAAGGAGTATGTTTGACTCATGATTGGTCTGAATAAGTGATGACCAGAGGGAAAACTGTCATAAAAATAAAACTGACGGGTGATTGGCTTAAATAATAGTACCATTGGCTCGTGAAAGGTGATTGGTCAAGTACTGTGAGGACCTGAGAGGGAACCGCGGTTGTAGCAATGCTAATTCAGAGGCTTGAAATAGCAACTTCCTATTGGTCATTTGGTACATTGAAATACAGGTACTCTAGACGGTCAATTCTACGGCGGGATTTATCGGGCCAGGCCGTGGAAGGAAGACCAGAGTATAAGACACTCTGGTAAGAGGTGAGAACCAGGAAAGGATATAGGGGAGCTTTGCCTGACTGGGGCTTTTGAGCAATAGATCTATAGAGCCTGGTGACTAAAATCATGAGAACAATAAGTATTTTGTGTTCTCCTGTTATATAATTGGATAATATATTAGAAAAAGGTACAGGATTCCGTTTTCTCATCATGTCTCTGTTTGGGGGTATGTAAAAAGTGATATATAAAAATTTGATTTATTAAAATAATTTCTCCAAGCGAATAGGGCTTTATCAATTGGTTTTAAGCATACATATATATTTTTTTATGTTCAGGATAATCTTTTCCACTTGTATGGGTTGAGCTAACGAAGAGCTGAAGAACTGTCAGGATAAACGCTTAGGAGATACATTGGAGGTATGTTCCAAAAGGCGACTAAAGAAATTTAGCAGACAGTATGGCTGTTGGGGAGTTAAGGACGAATAGGAATTTTAGAGATTTATGTAGGATTGATTTCTGCCAGAAGTTTAAATATAATTTCATGGTACATGGCAATAACAGTGTACATAGTACATGAGAGAAATTGATGAGGATTGATGTGGTAGCAATAAGGAGGGTGCTGATACCACATGATGTTTTCCATCCAAAAAAACATTAATGGAATTTTCTTTATGGGGATAATATATGGAAATTAGATTGTAAATAGGCAGACACGAAGGGGCTGTTGAAGAATGAAATTGATATGATGTTTTTAATTTTGGGGAATGTGATTAAATGATTGATTTTCTAAAAATACATAGGGATTTATATTGATTGATAGTGATTAGTGCATTTATCCTTTTTCCAGCTCCTGATGACGTCCAAGTGTGGACGAAACGCGTAGGCTGACGATTGGATATTGTTATATTTGGCTGACGATTGGATACTGTTATATTTTGGAGCTATGATTTTCCTTTGAATTAATAAATGGAAAACATACATGAAACAAGTTTGCCTATGGATTTGATTCTCGAAAAACAATAATTGATTGGATACCATAGCGGATACATTGACGCTCCTTTCCATTTGTAGAATTCCTTTCCAAGAAGGAGCTGAAGTGGGGGAAATTGTGTTTTTTGGAAAGTTTCATGCAGATTCATAGGTGTTGAAGAAACAAAAATACTTTTCGTATGGAAAGTCAGAACACCTGTGCTATATGTATTTATAGGTATTCCTAAGAACTGTTGTTGAATAACCTGGTTAACATTTTATGTTTAATAGCATCTGGAGTAAAGTCATCCCTTTCACATGTTTGACTTTGAGCAGATCAAGCAAGACTCAGGGTTAAAAGGTATTATAGTTGAAAGCCAGGAATATTTAGCTTGAGAAAGGAGCTAGAAATAAGGTGGTTCTTATTTATAACATCCTCTCTGTGTCATTTCAGGTCTTGTTCCTATTCCTTTCCCCCCTCACCTGGCCACACAATTACTCTATTGTACAGGATAGTCCGAGCTGGTGGTGCCTGCAAGTGGGTCAACGTTGATCGTCATGTCACTCAGGAGAAAGAGGATACATCTGAAAATAGACTAAGTCCACAAATGTTTTCTTCCTCCCGGGTGACACAATTTCATGATAGCCACCCTAGATGATGTAGTAAAAGCCTTAGCGAACTTAGAACAAGATGTTGCGGTAGCCCATTCCGAGACGGCAACACTAGCGAATAAGGTCGCTGAGTTGCAAAGCCATTAGACTGTTTCCCTTCAGGCAGGAATTTTTTAAGTTCCCTAATATGCTAGGTTCTTCAGCACAGAGAGCAACTTCCACCATTTCTGGCAGTTTCCACTGCAGTTCCATTAGCAACCCCTGAAAGGTTTAATGGAGACCCAACAACAGTTCAAGTGTTTTTGACACAAGTTTAACTTAATTTGATATGCCTGCCAATTGTTTTACCTGATTTACATTCCAAGGTAGCCTTTTTAATTTCTTACCTACGAGGAGCTGCTGGTCTATGGGTGGTTGGCCTAGTTAACTAGGATGATATTTTTTATATTATTGGAACTCTTTCAAGACAGAATTCGAGTAAGATTTTTATTGGTGGAATGCAACTTTCTCTGATAATAGAGAACTCTTTGAGTTCCATCATGGTTATAAGGATTTAGATGTATATCTTGCTCAATTCAATGAATTAGTGACTGAAACAGCTTGGCCAGAGGAGACAAGATCCATTTTTTCCCCCAAGGGCTAAAGAATGATTTAAGGGACGTTCCAGCACAGATATATTCTCAACCCTCTGATTCTGTTGATGTGATAAGTTTAACTTCATCACTCAATGATTAAATAAATGATTGAAAGAGAAGTAAGAAAACGTGTACAGGTTGAGCAAGAATTTATAAGCCCACTCCAACCACTAGTGATTACATAGCAGAGCCAAATGAGATTAGCACAGTTCGCCCCCCTTTTTTTTTGTGAAAATTTATTTATTAAATTTTGTTGAAAAACATGTCAGCGAACACCAATTACACAGATACATTTCCGTCTGAAAGAAGTTGCCACTATATACATGTACCAATAAACATATCACAGTGCACAGGAATTGTTTGCACCCAAGGGACGGGGTGTCGCCTTATCAAATGACTCAATGAATATCTTTCAATGTTCGTGCAATCCTTGTCCAATTCAGGCAACAATATATATAATCATTTATCACCATTCTCCAAACCAAAAAAGATCGTTCTGCACGCTAACATGAAAGTAAACTTAATTAATACGATTAAAAAAATAAAAAAATCAATAACCGCCAGGAGTCTACGTGGTTCAACTGCATGAGAGGAGTTAAATGTCAGCAATATAGTAGTGGTGGTGGGGGGGGCCCGGGGAGGGAGTCAGTCCTGTCCACCGTTCAAAGCAAATAGCGCAGAGCATTCAGGGCATCCTCCATGTGCGTACCTACTCTGCAGTCTCCGTCCCATTTCCCTGGGGGTCCTGGTCCGATCCATGACGTGCTACCCACGACCTGGCGATATCCCCCCATGGCTCCGCGTACGGCTTACGCCGCCTAGTAATCTTATCCTCAGAAACTAACACCCGTTCCTCCGCACGGACCCAGCAAGTAACATCTGCTTCCCATGAGGTAACGAGAGGCGGAGTCTTAGCTTTCCAGTGGATCGCAATCCTCCTCTTGGCCAGGAGGAGGGCCAGCTCTACGAACCTGTGCCACAACTTACGGGACTTAGGTCTCAGAAAGAGGCCCAAAAGGCAGACCTCCGGGTTGCACGGCAAAGTGCGATTCAGCACTATATTAACCAAATCTACAATCTTGTTCCAGTAGTTAGAAAGCATCGGGCAGGACCAGATCATATGATCAAAGTCCGCATCCCCCAATAGACACCTAGCGCAGACCTGATCGTCCCTATTGTAAACCACGTTCAACCGATGCGGTGTGAGGTAGGTTCTATGGAGGACGTTGAACTGGAGGGCCTTAAAGGCCGTATTCCTAGAGACCTTTTTCGGGCTCTCCAGAACTCTCCGCCATTCCTTATCTGTCATTGGTCGCGACAGCAGTCCTTCCCATCTCTCCCGTAGACCCGACAACGTCCTAGGCGCCAGTTCTCTTATGGCTAGATAAAGCCAGCGTATCAGGTGCCCCGCAGAACCCAGAGTCACCACCGCTTCCAGGACCGGGTGCGTATCCGGCTCGCCGGTGGCAGCGCCCCAAAGTTCCGACACCGCCCCTCGGAGCTTATGGTAGTTTAAGAATTGGCCCGGTGGAAGGTCATGATATGTAAGAAAATCAGCCAACGGGAGCCACTCCCTATCTCTGTAGCAGTCGCCCACCGTACGTACTCCCGCCTCCTCCCAACCCTGCAAGTGTCGCTGCGTAAGGGGGACCCAGCCCTGCCTGAGGAATGCCCACAAGCGGAAGGCCCGGGGCGTAAAGCTGTCTCTCCCGGGAGCGGGCCACACACCTGTCCCAGCACTTCACCACCACCGAAAGCAGCGTTCCTATACTTAACATCCTCTGGCGACGGTTAAGAAGCCTAGGAAGTAACCGTATATGCAATGCCCCGGCAGGAAGGGAGAGCGTAGTTGGATCTCGGCCATCCAACCATCTTGCCAACCATTGGAGTTGGGCCGCCAAATAATACGCCTCGAAATCCGGGGCCCCTAAACCCCCGTCCGCAAGCGGGAGGCGCAGGGTCTGCAGTGACACTCTATTACGGCCGCCATCCCAGATGAGGTCTCTAAGAAGCCCATCCAAAGTCCTAAACCACGATTTCGGTATTAATACTGGAAGATTAACGAAATAATACAAGAGGCGGGGGAGAACAATCATTTTCGATAACGCCAGCCGAGCCATGAGTGGCAATCTGAGGGTGCGCCAGAAGGCCACCTGCGATCGCAAAGCCCTCAGGGTGCCTCCAAGGTTTCCATCGAACAAGTCCGCCTGCGTATGGTAGATCTGGATCCCCAGATATTTAACAGATACAGGTGCCCATGTCAGGGTAGCCGGGAGGCTCAATGGCCGAGGCATGGTGTGGTGCAGCGGGAACACAAAAGTTTTCCTCCCATTTACCCGGAGGCCGGATAGAGCGGAAAACTCATCCAGGATGTCTAGAACTTGGCGGACTCCCGAAGTCCCGTCCCGCAGATAGATCAGCACATCATCCGCATAGAGCGAAATGATATGGGGAGTCCCAGCGAGCGTCACCCCCAACCCCCCACATTCCCTCTGCGTTTTCGCCGCCAGAGGCTCCATGGCAAGAGCGAAAATCAGCGGCGACAAGGGGCACCCCTGCCGGGTCCCCCTATAAATGGGATAGGACGCCGAGATCGTGGTCCCCGTTCGCACACGTGCCGTGGGGTGTCCATAGAGCAATCAAAGCCACTGCAACCATCCATCACCCAGCTGCAAAACGCCCATAACCGAAAATAAAAAGTCCCACCGTAGGGTGTTGAAGGCCTTTTCCAGATCAATCGCCACTACCACTGCAGCAGGATAATCTCGCAAGTCAGGATGAAACATAACATGATACAATCTTCTCAGATTACTGGACGTAGAACGTGAGGGGATAAAACCACTCTGGTCCGCATGCACCAGACGGCACATGTGGGGTAGGAGTCTCAGGGCCAATACTTTACTTAAAATTTTTAGATCAGTATTTAACATGGAGAGCGGCCTAAATTCCGTTAACCTAGGATGAACCAATTTAGATTTGGGCAGTGGGATCACTAACGCCTCCCGGAGCGAGGACGGTAGGTTCACATCGCGAAGTGCAGCGGCATACATGTGTTCCAACTGCGGGGCAAGAATATTCACGTAAGTACTATAAAATTCGGCTGGGAGGCCATCCGGCCCTGGTGTTTTCCCTCTGGCCATTTCTCTAATAGCCGCCCTGATCTCGCCCGCCTTGATAGGTGAGGCCAACTGATCCCGGGCATCTCGGTCCAATTGTACCAGGCGTTGCTCGTCTAGATAGGCCTGTAACTCTTCCCCATGGGACGGCCCTGGAGGACCATACAGGGTCTCATAGTATTCCTTGAATGCGTCATTGATTAACCTCGGTGAGGAGAGAATTTGACCCGGGAATCCAGTGACACTCGCTATGGGTGAACCCCTACTCTCGGGTCTGACTAACCAAGCCAGTAGTCTCCCAGCCCTGCCCCCTCTGTGTGCTGTGTGGCCTGATACTGTTTAAAATCAAGGGCTCTCAATCTGTCCCAGGTAGCACTGTAAAGGCTCTTTACTTCTGCTAATTTCTCCAGGTTCTGGACTGTCTCCGTGGTTCCCCTATCCAGTGTCAGGATTTGGGCTTCTAAGTCTGTCAGTTCCTGGGTAACCAGTCGTCGAGTGCCAACAGTCTTGCCCAGACAGTGCCCCCGTGTCACCACTTTAAACGCCTCCCATTCCACCAGCGGTGAGCTGGCGGTTCCTTGGTTGCCGGTGAAATAGTCAGTTAGGGCCTCTGAAAGACCCTGACGGAACCCATCTTCGTCTAGCAGCGACGGGTCCAGCCGCCAACATGGGATCGGGGCTCTCTCCAGGACCGGGACAAACCCCACAAGCAAAGGGCTATGGTCAGAAAGGGATCTGCCAAGATACTCAGTGCCGGTCAACATGGGGGACAGAGTGGCAGAACAAAAGAACATGTCCAGGCGTGTGTGTAGGTCATAAAGGTGTGAATAATAGGAATATTCTCTGCGCCCATCGTTATGTAATCGCCATACCTCATGAAGGTCCCAACCCATGGCCCAGGCTCTTAAACCCGTAGCGGTGGCAGCCGCCGTGGTATCCCGCTGAATATCAAAAACACAGTTAAAGTCGCCTCCCAACAGGAAGGTCCCATGGGGAAACCCCGCCAACACCCCAGACAGCCGATCTAAAAATGGAAGCTGCTCTCGGTTAGGGCCATACACACTGCCCAATGTGATCTCCCTGCCCCGTAGAGTGCCCGTGACCACCACATATCTCCCCTCGGGGTCCACTACTTTCCGGGTAAGCTGGAATGGCACCCCCGGTCTAATCCATATCAACACTCCCTGGGAGAAGGCCGAATATGTCGTAGCAAAGAGTTGACCCCGCCAGCGATGCCTCAGGCGAGAGACCTCCCCTTCAATGAGATGAGTCTCCTGCAGCAAAATCACTTGCGCCCCCGCCTCTTGATAAAATTGAGAACTTTATAACGCTTAGCTGGTGACCCCATGCCTCTAATGTTCCAGGTCATAACCTTAATCCCATCAGGGCTACCCGCAAATGCAGCCATCATTCCTGCTTGCATACCCCCCATCCCCCCCCACCCCCACCCCCCAACCACGCAGAAATCATCCCCCTGGCATAAAACAACAAATCCCTTCAAAACAACTCCCCATCCCGAGAGCGGACTGACAACGGTCAGCTGCCCAAACACACAAACAAACCGCACAGTGAAAATTCACACCAAATCGGAAAGATCCAAGGCTAACTGCACTGGGACCTGCGAGGGACGCAGCGTGTCAGGGAACGAAAAACTTTCGTCACATAGCAGCAGCCTTAATAGGCCGGCCCAACCCGCACCCGGGAGCGCCCTCCCAGAGATCCCCCCTCTCCCTACGGCGCCCTCAACATCTAACAATAACCTGAGTGATCTCAAAATGTAATCCCGCCCAGATGAATCATAAAGGATATAAGACGACAATACAAACAGGCAGGAGAAAGGAAGCAAGGAGAGAACTGCTCCTCATTCTCCAGAACTTCTAGTCTTACATGTCATTCGAAAGCTGCGGAGTCACTATGGGCAAGGTGCTGCCGGTGGTCTGGGAAGCATCTGAATCAGTGTCGTCCTCACCATATTTTGTCTCTGAGTCCGTCCCTGCAGCTGAGGCCCCAGATCGCACCATGAGGGAGACAGCTTCCAGCGCCGCAGCTCTCCCCATCGCCGTCTGCGACGGGCTCGGCTTCTTGAGTTCCATTTTCTTTTGGCGTTTCCGCAGTCGTCTCACCGGACGTTTCCGTCCCAGACGGCTGTCGCTCCGGTCGAGGCTGTAGAGGGCCCCCCGCGTGGTAGGCCTCCACCCAGTCCCAGGCTGCCTTCGGGTCCTCGCAAAAGTGGGTCGTCCCATCGAGCATGATCTTGAGCCGGGCCGGGAACATCAGCGAGTATTGTACCCCCTCTTCCCGCAGGGCTTTTTTAACTTCCATGAAGGAGGAGCGGCGCCGCTGGACCTCCAACGTGTAATCCGGGAACAGCGTGACCCTACTGTTCTCGACGAGAAAAGGACCAGTCTCCCGAGCCTTCCTGAGTAGCAAATCTCTGTCCCGGAAATGGAGCAGCCGGGCCACCACAGCACGGGGCGGTCGGCCAGGTGCCGGTGGTCGGGCAGGCACACGGTGGGCCCTCTCCAGGGTGTAAAATGGGGAAAGGCCCTGAGGCGCGACCACATCCCTCAGCCATGTTTCCAGATAACAGACCATGTCCCGCCCTTCCACTCCTTCCGGAAGGCCCACCACTCGCACGTTGTTGCGGCGATTGCGACCTTCTGCGTCCTCCGCCCGTTTCTCCAGTTGACCGACCCTGTTGGACAGCTCGCCCACCTGTGCTGACAGAGCCTGCTGGGCTGGTGCCAGCACCTCCAGGGATGATTCCGTCTGTTTCACCCTCTCAGAAAGTTTAGCATGTTCGGCGTGCAATAAAACAAGGCCAACCGCCACCGTGCTAATGTCTTGATGTAGGGTCGCCTTGGTATCCGCTATAGCCTCAAGAATTTTGGCCAGTTGTTGGTGAACCGGAACCTCCGCCTGCTCCTCACCAGTGTCCTTTGCAGCAGAGTCCATCTTGTCGTCCTCCATATCCAGGGGGGGGGACCGGTCTGCTTTCCCCGCGGCTTCCCCATGGCTGGGACCCCTCTTCCCTCCGCCCGAGTTCGGCGGATCTTGGGCGAGCAGGAAACCGTCGTTGGCCCGGCTGGCACCCACCACTCCAGGGTCCTCCTAGCGCCTTTCCGTAGTTCGCGGTGTAGGCCAGAGCCCAGTATATGCCGCTCCACCCCCGGTTCAAGGCCCACGATGGTGGTGGGGACAGGCCACCTACAGTCTCTGTGAGGGGGCCACTCGGTTGCCACACAGTAGCAAAGGGGGGACCCGCATGCACCAGCCCTCAATCACCTGGGCCGGCGCCACCTTTTCATGCAGTGTGGGTGGTGCACCGGGGTCTCAGGACCACTCCCAGGGCCTTCCGCCGACGCAATCTGCCAGCAGGCGGGCGCTGTCCGCAAGCTGCCTCACCCCAGAACCAGGCCAACGCGGAGGTCGCCGCACCCAGCCAGGGAACCAGCGCTGACCTACAAGCGTCCCAGCAGCCTGCTACCGACCTCCAATGATGCCCCAGCGACGTCCGCTCTGCAACGCCTGCCTACGTCCCTTTCTCGGGGTCTCTCCAGTGGCACCTGGATCTCTGCGTCGGCCGCCGTAGGGAGCGCCCCGCACCAGTCCGGAAACCTGCCCATGAGGCCAGCCCAGCCACCGCAAGCGTCTCACAGCGGGGTGTCCTCGTTCACGGGTCCGTCGTCCGCCGTCAGGGACAGTCCGCCTTCACCCAGGGCAGCGACCCCTCGCTCAGGGCTTCAGCAGCGTACTCTCCTCCCAGCTACGCAATAGTGACAGCAGTCGCCATCTTGGGGCCTGCCCGGCCGCTCCTTCGCCACAGCGGGCGTTCGGCGATGTCCCAGAGGCGTCCCGGAGAGAAAATCGGGAGCCTCCCGTCTGCGTATGGGCAAGTCTTCCTCGTGCGCCCCCGGGTCCGATCGAGATCACCGTTCTAGGTCGGAGAAATGGCCTGGCTAGCGCGGAGCTCAAAGCTCACGCGTCCGCCATCTCCGGCTCCCAAGTCACACCCCTCCCAGTTCGCCCCCCTTTATCTACAGATGAAAAAGAAAGTCTGCAACAGAATGTTTTGTATATGTATTGCAGAAAAAAGCCCATTTTGTCACAGAATGCCCCACTAAACCAAAAGGGAGAACTACTGTAGTAGATATAAAGAAACTCCTAGTAGGAGTTGTTTCCACAATTTTGAAGGAAAACTAAAGGCTCAAGGTAGAATGGAGGGAGCGCTTTGAGCAGGAACTGCAAAATCATTTCTTTAGCACCAATTACTGGAGGAGGTCGAAACTGACATTTAGCAATTACCATGTCCCTAATTATTTAAGGTAAAAAAACTATTTCAATAACGGTAGCAATCGATTTAAAGGCCACCACAAGTTTCACAAGTTTCTTTATTTTTGCATAGTTAACTAAAACCGTTGCAATATTAACACTTAAAAGAATAAAAATGTAACCAAACATTCAATGTAATTTCATCCACCATTGCTACCTTTTTAGGCACTGGAATTATAAAACGACAATCTTCTAGTAAAACCAGTTAAAACCCAAAGGTAGGGAAAGTACCTTAAAGTCTAAAATCAAAATTGATAATAGTGGTATTAATAAATGTCCTTAGTTCGATGGGTTTTACCAGAAGTAGGAAAAGATTCCTTACAATCTAAAATCTGAATTAATGATAGTGGTATTAATAAATGTCCTTAGTTCGCTAGGTGCAACAGTCACAGATGTTATTCTCCCGCCGTGCTTGTCCATTGACCAGAATCGTGTTATGTGTGTTGTACAGGTTGCCTGGGCTTCTTGCCAAGGTTTCATTATAGTGCAGGTGGTCTGTCCTTAGTGTAGTCTGACAAAAGCCTCTGCCCGTCTTAAGGACGACCTGCGGCGTCAGAGCATTGTGATTGATGTTTCAAGCTTACGGTATTTTGGGCATTTTTTGTTCTGCCAGTGTAAGAAATTTTACAAATCTGCAATTCAGTTGTATGTTTTCCGGGTTTAAACAGGCTAGCACTGCTTGTCTCCTGGTGCGGGTGCCTTTCTGCTTAAGAGGTGCTTTTAGGAGCTGTTGCCGTTCTTGGAGCAGTTCCTTGCATGAGCAGATTAGATGTAAAATATCTCCTTGCTTGATGTTGCACAGCCTACACGTATCTTGTACTGTTGTCCTCAGCCATGGTGGAAGATGCTGAGCACATGGAAGAATCCCCAATCTATGCCTTAGAAAGTTCATTTTTATGGCTTTAGGGTATCCCTGGTTGAAGAATGTTTGTGAGGCAAGTGATTTGTAGGAGTTCAAAGTCATCCAGGCATGAGATCTCTTTGAGAAGCTAGCCTTGTCCTCCACCAAGGAAATTTGTTTTATGGACTTCCAAACTAGTTTTTTGAAGGTTAAATTACTGAGTTGCGTGTCCCAGAGTCCCATAAGTTGGGTAGTTTCAGGGCCAGCTGAAGGTAATTTCTAGCTTGGGAGTGCTCCCTGTACTGTATGTCATGCCACAGCAGATGATTTAGCGTGTTTGTAGTGGCTTCTTATCTTATGCCAGCAAATAATGTAAGAGCCGTACCTGGCTAAGACTTGTTGTAGTAGACCGAACTCTAACCTTATTTGAGCAGGTGATGTATAGGGTGGGAGGCTGAACATTGTTCTGTATGCTTTGACCTGTGTGTTGTCCAGATCCTAGCGTCTCTTCCCCGCATTGCCCTCGCTGCCATAGGCGATCGAGGGGAGAAGTTTGGCCTGGACTACCTTCAGCAGCGGGGTCAAAGTCGGCCCCATCAATTTACTTGCAAGGTTTTTCATCGATAGGGCTATCAGCAGTCCTTTCCTTCTTATTTCCTCTTTTCTGGCGCTTAAACGACCTCTTCCTTGTCGATTGTGACTCCTGAGATACTTGTACTCATGAGCTGGGTCAAGTTTAGTGCCGCCCAGGAACCAGTACCTCTGCAGGTTTTTTTTTTGTTGTTTATTGACATTGTCCGAGTCTTACTCAGATTTATTTTTAAGTTGTTTTCTGTAGCATAGTTCTGCATTTCCGTCAGTAAATGTTGGAGACCAACGTAAGTGTGACTAAGCAGAACTACGTCGTCTGCGTACATAAGATTGGTTAATGTTTTCCCTCCTATTTTGGGTGAATGGGAGTTGCAGGCATCGAGCGCCTTCGGGAGGTCGGCCATGAATAGATTGAACAGGGTTGGTGCAAGCACACAGCCCTGTTTCTGTCCTTTTGTTGTGGGAACTTTCGAGGAGAGGTGGGTGCCACCACCTAGTTTCACCTGGCCCAGGTATCCGTATGTAGAAACAACAGAATGTTTAAAATGGGCTGTGGTATGCCCCATTTCGCCAGTTTCCCCCACAGTCTGCCCCTCTCTACGTTGTCGAATGCAGCGCTAAAGTCAATATAACATAGGTGTAAAGGCAATTTAGAGGTTTTTGCTGCATCGATCAGTAGAGAGATTGTGAGGATGTTTGTTGATGTACAGGCCATTTTGCGAAAACCAGTTTGGTTCAGCGGTATTATATGATTCGCCTCAGCCCAGGATGTGAGCTCCTCTAGTATAATGCCCGCGAAGTATTTTGCTTCATTATCTATCAGAGCTACTAGGCGGTAGTTATTAGGCTCGGCCTTATCTCCTTTTTTGTGGATTGGCACAATTGTCGAGCCCTTCCAAGATTCCGGTATTCTGTTTAGCAGCCTGACTTCCAAAGAGAGAGGTTGTAGAATATCTGCCCAGTCCTCCGACTTTGCTTTGAAGATTGCAGGTGGAATGCCATTCAGTCCCGGAGCCCCCCTTCTTTCCTCCCTTTGGCGATCTGCTTTTTAATTAGGAGTGGCAGGGGGCTGCTAGCTGCGCTTGATGATATGTTTCCTGTAGCTGGTAGCTTCTGCTCCCTCGTCTCAGTGGTGCATGCTCCTGCTTGTTCTTCTAGTGTCCAGCTGATAAGAGTTTCTGCTCCGGCGCTTCCCATTTGATTGTTAAAGTGAGTAAAAAGGAATTTTACCCAATTAGCTTCAGTGATGTGTGACGCGATGCCCTCATGATGAGGGTTAATTATCCCGTTCACGGTTTTCCAGAAACGGGCGCTGTCGTTGCAATTTGTATCATGTAGAAGTTTCGCCCAGGTTGCATTCTCTTGGTCTCTGCTAATGTTCCATTTCAGTTTTTTCAGTACTGCCCTTTGATCCTTCAAGAGGAATCGTGCGCTATCATTTCCTGGAAGTCTTCTCAACATACGCAGAGTTGTATTTATTGATTTTTTGAGGGACTTAAGCTGTGTTCTTTGATCTTTCGGGATTCTATTTTTTTGACATGATTTCTGGAAGTTTTCTTTTGTGGGGAATTTAACTGCGTGTTGTTCTAATAGTGTAGCAGTGAACTGTCCCCCAATGGGCAATTTGATCTTTGACTGAAAGCTTGAGTTTTATAAAGTTGAATTGCAGCTTCGGCCTGAGAATTTATGTTGTTTATTGTACATTTGATCCTTCTTAGGTTGGAGGTTAAAATATGCCCCAAGGTTGAATCTGGCCTAATAGATCTAGGTGCAGTGGCTGTTAGCTGAAGTTCCTGAGGGCGAAGGTCACTGTCGCCCTTGTCCCCCATTCTGAACCCAAGGATGTGTGGGAACAGAGAGAGGCTTACAAAGGTGTAGTCCAGTATAGAACTTGTTGTTGCAGAGTAAAATGAATCGACTGGGGGTGAGTCATCCGGGAATCTTCCATTTACTGCTCGAAGGTTAAGATGCTCTAGGTCACCAAGAAGGCCGCTTTTGCAGCATTTTTTCTTCCATGCAATGGGGCGCGTTGTGTGGGAATATTGTAGATGCCATTATGAATAGATACCTTCTCACCTTCAGCTGATCCAATAAGATATTGGTTTAGGTCCCCTGCCAGGATAAACATCGGCTTTTCCATCTCTGTAGCGTACGTTGCCACTTGATCAGTGAGTTTTTTTGAGTCTTTTGCTTTGTGTTTGGGATGAACGTACGAGTTGATTAGGCACACCTCCGTTTCTTCGCCCTGGAGGGAGATAATGATTGTGACTGCTATTGTTGCAGTTGACATTGAGCCCATGGGGGTTGCTGAAGGTATGCTCGTCGTGGAAACGTAAGTGGCCAGCTCCCCAGAGGGATGTCCAAATCTACCGGTCCTTGTTGCTGGTGTAGCAAAGCACATGTAGCCCTGAATGTGCTGAGCGTCCGTGAGCCAAGTTTCTTGCAGCAAGATTATGTCGAAGGTTCTAACATAGCTCAGGAAATCTGGGTCATCTATTTTTGTTGCTAAGCCATTGATATTCCATGAGCATAGACTAAGAGGGATCCCCTTTGCCCTGCTGGGGCTTCATCCTGTAAGTAGCGTCAGTCCTCCTCTGTGCATATGATTATAGTGCGGGATATTGGTCCCCTATAAAATCCTTGGCTTATGGAGGCGGGTACCCTCCGTGGTGTTTCTTGTTGATCCCTCTGGCTGCTAACACTCGGTTGCCGGGATCTGCCCCGAGCACCTCTGAGTACACTGTTTGAGTGTACGTGGTGTATTGTTGGTCCGGAGGTTGCGTTGCTTAATAGTGGAAATGGATAGGCTGGTTTTTGGTAGGGGCGATGTCAATGCCCCAATTGTGAAATGTCCAGATTTGCTAGGATTGACTCTGCAGTTTTGCTTGTGATCCACGTTGTCTTTGTGGCCTCTGGTCTTTGGGGATTGGCGGTGTGTATGAACTCTATGGAGAGTAGATCCTCTGACGTGATGTTGGCAAGGTTTGGGATTGATTTCATTAATCTTAATATATTACCTCGGTTTAACGTATCCTGATGCCCCTTAGAAGTGTATAGGGGATAGAATACCAGAGCCTCTATTTCTTGCTGCCTGGTACTTGGTGTTTGTGTTGCCGGCTGATGTTGATTTGCTTTGGCCGTCGGTGCAGGTTGAGGTATGAAGCTGGTTTCTTCTTTAGGCTGGGTTTTCACTTGGTTGCTTGATACTTCTACCATAGAGTTCCTTGGATTTGCCTTAGATGTTATCAGCTTGGGGAATGTTTGTTTTGTGTCTTGAGCCCCGTCCTGAGTCCCTTTATCCGGGAACCTCCAGCTGGGGCAATCATTGATTGATATAATAGGCCATTTAGGCTCTCTGAGCAGTGGCTCCTGGTTTGAGCTGTCTATCTTTCCAGTACCTTCTCTTCTGGGCCCGTTGTTTGAGCTCATGTTGGTGACTTTTTTCTTTATTTCAGTCGGCCTTGGGGCCCCCGAGTTACCCGCCTCTCCCCTTGGCTGTTGAAGGTATGCAGATTTGTTGGATAAGACCCCTGTCTCTCTCCTCGGGTCTTGGCAGTATGTTGGCTGTTGACTATGGCCTCTAGCTGGATTTGATATTAACGAGATGGTTGTAATACCTTGTCTGTTTTCTTTTGTGTTTTCTGTGCTTGCCCCAGGTCGGGATCCTTGTCCATTTTCTTCTCCAGTTTCCACGTGTGCCAAAGCTGCAAGTGACTGTGTTGGGGCACATCCTTGTTCCGGAGAATTTTTTGAGATGGTTGGAGACAGTTGTGCTTGATCTAGAGTGCTTGGGTCGCCTGAATTTATATCCCGTTTATTGTGGGAACCTGTGAAGATTGGGAAATAAGCTGTTGCATTTGTGGGGGGCTTTTGATTACGTCCTTTCCTTTTCTGTTGGCGGCGTTGCTTTGCATTTGGTTTTGGTGATCCTCCGTTACCAGGCCCTCCTATCATGTCAATGTTCGCATTGGAGTTGCCTGTATGTGTCTTACTATTTGGCTGTCCGTTGGTTATTCCCTCCACGTTGTTGGGATTGTCCTGGCCTTTTGTTGTAATTCCCGCTGTTGCGCCTTTGAAATCCTTTAACATGCTGCTTAACATTAAGGGCAAGGTGGATAACTTGTCGACAATTTGCTCACAGTTGCAGCTAAGATGTGTGTCGGATTGCGCTCTTTTTATCAGACCATTCAGGTTTCCCAATTTCTCGTCGATGCCTGCCGTGAAGACTGCCAACGTGTTCAGTAATGTCAGCTGGATCTCCATCTTTTCTGACTGAAATTGCAGTGCTTCAACGGCCAGTTGTATTGTGTTTAGTAAGGAAGTCCAGGTCCCAGCAATTTGTTCCTTTGTTTGCGCGCTCTCCTTTGCATCATTTTTGGTCTGGTTTATACGAAGACCACCAAGAAATGTTTTTAATGCCCTCATTGCTGAAAACTGAAAATACCAGTTGAGAGAAAGAAAACCATAGAAGTAGTAGTGGCATGTCTTTTAGAGACATTACATGCCACACAGAAATTTTCTTTTGAGGGGTAACAGAAAGATAATGTTGAAAAGATTCAATTCAATGCATGTCAACTGGGAGACAGGGTGCATATGGTTCACAGCCACCTTCATATAGTATACTATTTTATTGAGATAACCCAGTCTTTTGATTCTCCAGTCAAACCTTTGATACAGAATTACGTAATAGTCACTGCAGCCGAGAAAGATGTTACCATCTCAATATGTAGTCTTTGCTGTGCTGATGTTTTTGACAAAAAAATTGTCGAAGGGTTTAAGCCCCACACAGACAGTATGATTGCCATAGATCTAGTCCCAGGATCTGAGGTAGCTAATTCTACAAGCTATGCACTGACCGAAGATGAAAATAAACATTTATGAGATTATATAGATAAATACTTGACCAGCAGCTTTATTCAACTTTCCAGATCCCCTGCTGCCTCGCCATTATTCTTCGTGCTAAAGTCTAACTGTGAATTACAAACTTGTATTGATTACCAGACCATCAACAAAATTACTGCCAAGAATAAATATTGACTCCCTTTCATTCCTGTCTCACTCCAATAGGTGAGAGGCTAGAATTAACACCAAACTCTATCTAAGAGGTGGTTTTCATCTTGTACTAACAAGTAAGGCTGGGAGAGAAATGGAAGTTGACATTTAAAACATGCTTGAGTTTTTTGAGAGATTGAAGTCACTGAAGATGTTGGTGTCAGTGTGTTGGATGAATGAAGTATTGATAAGTTCTGAGAATCCATTTATAAAGCCCTGGTCTGTCAAGGAAGCCTACAGATGAACTGGAAGGTGACTGGCTGAGTTGCAGAGAGTGGGAATTTGCATGTGAGGAGACTCGTGGGGTTGATTGTTGCTTGCTTCTTGCTTATACTGCAGGATCAGGAGGACTTATGGATGATGGCAAGGTCCCCTCTCTTTTTATGATTACAGTGGATTCTGTAGTCTGGGTAGAATGACACCTAGGATAAGTGAGGATATGGGGGTGAGTCCTGTTTTGTTATGAAACGTGCATGAAGGTTGTGATAGGTGATGAGATCTACGATGTCCTCAGCATGAAGTGATTGAAAGTGTGCAACGATAAGAATTAGATGAGTGTGTGCCCAGTCATTTGAGGATGTGTGGTGGTTAGTGGGATATGTCAGATGCTTGGTCTATGTGTTGTAAGGATACCATGTGACTGTGTTGTCTAGGTGTGGGTGTGATTGTTGAGATTGGCAGTGTGATGTGCTGGATGAGGCACATGACCAGCTCTTACCTTGTAGATCAAAGTGCTGCATGAGTTCTGATCCAAGGCCTTTTCTTGCCCTGTCATGCCAAACCAGGTGACACCCTTGTCTGTGTCTGCCTTTGGTTGGGGATGCTGGGCAGTAGATTGCCCTTTGGAGTGGCTCAAAGGAGACAGCAGGAAGTGATGTCACTTCCTGTGGAGATGGAGGTTGGAGAGTAAAGCTCACTTGTCTGGCTTCTTCTTTTAAAGATGATTTTGATGGGAAAGCAATGATGTCACTTACTGTAAAGATGGATGCTGGTAAATGCAGTGATGCTGCTTCCTGTGCAGATGGATTCTGGTGTCGAAACAAGCACACTCACCATCATGTTTGTGACAAGTCTTCCCTGGGCCAAGATAAGGATGTGCAGCAACATTTGGTGATGTTTGGCAAACTGAAGCAGCTGTCTAGTGGGGAGATGGATGGAAGTTGGGTGGGGGAAGGAACCTCATTTCCTGGAACTGACACAGTCACACAAAGGCTCCCACAAGTCCTCTGCAGTTCATCTAGGGTATGGCCCAGTAGCTTATTACTCATTCAGCAGTCTCTTCCATAGGATCTACATGGCATGGCTTCCACTTGAGTCTTGGACCAAGGCGTATCCCCAGCGAAATAGGTCGTCCTCTGGAATTCAGTCTCCTCACCTATACTTATGTGCAGCCCTGCCTTGAATATAGATATGAAAATTATATATATATATTTTTTCCACTGAAAAAACAGAAAAAAACAAAGGTTACAGGGACGTTATAGTTAGAAAATAGAATTAAAAACCTTAGAAATCTACTGAAAAAAACTAAGGTTACAGGGACGTTATAGTTAGGTTCAGAATTTACACACACACAACCATAGAAATTCAGCAGTTATAGTCACCTGAGCTAACTATAACTTACGCCCCCGCAATGCACTATTCATGACCTCACAAATTACATCACTCATATGGACAGTGACATCACTGATGACATCTCAAATTACATCATTGATGGCATCATCCAGTGAGTGTTTCGTAAAAGTTTCGGACACTGAAAGATATATACTGAGCTACTGCATATGTTGAATTACTATTCTTTCTGTACTACTAATGAGTGTTAGTATTTCTAACATATATAATCGGAACTATAATCCCATTTTGAAAGCGGGTGTATTAGTTATGAGTGAACTAGTCTCTACACAGACACATGTCCCCTGCTGATGTATGTTTATGGTAGTGCTTTGCGACAGTCTAAGCTGTTCATTGAGACTTCATTCTACAGTAATGGCTGAGTATAGTTGTGTTTTACGACATAGTGACCACTTTGCTTAGACCTCTCTCCTTTGTGATGATTGAGTGTATTAGTAGTGTGTTGTAAATTCATCTGTTCACTAAGACCTCTCTCTAGGGTGATGGCTCAGTGTAGTAATGGTTTGCAACAGACTGACGTCTCTGCTGACACCTTTCTCCAGGATAAAGAATAATTTTACTCTTGGTTTTTGACACAGTGGCCTGTCAGCTAAGACCTCGCTACTGGTTGTGTGTTGTGATTTGTGTAAAACTTACATCTGCACTAAAACCTCTTTCCAGGTTGACGAATGGTGGTGTTGTGGTTGCTGTAGTCTAACCTGTACGGTTAGACGTCTTACTTTGGTCATTAGTGTTAATAGTGGTTTAGAAGAAACAAGACTATTCACTGAGATCTTTCTCCTGGGTGATAACGGAGTGTTGTAGTTGATAATGTTACAGTGAGCTCTCTGCTGTACTTCTCTCTACTGTCTCCTTTTCTTATTAAAAAAAATGTAAATGGTATTTTATGAAGTATATTTAAGTTAACTGTGCTGGATGACGTCATCCGTGATATCATCAGTGATGTCATTTGAGTTGTCATCAGTGATGTCACTGGCCATTTCATGAGAGATGTTATATGTGTAGTCATAAGCAGTGCATTGCGGGGCGTAAGTTATAAATAGCTTAGGTAACTCGAACTGATGAATTTCTATGGTTTTGTGTGTGTAAAATATGGACCTAACTATAACGTCCCTGTAACCTTTGTTTTTTTCAGTGAATTTCTATTTTTTTATGATATTTTCTAACTATAACGTCCCTGCAACCTTTGTTTATTTAGTAAATTTCACAGTTTAAAAAAATATAAATTTTACTACAATTTGACCCATAGGTTAAATTTATTAATATACATCTTCACAAGTCAATAAAGACATTTTATTTACAC
Organism: Calotriton arnoldi; assembly: GCA_963921515.1. Taxonomy (NCBI): domain Eukaryota; kingdom Metazoa; phylum Chordata; class Amphibia; order Caudata; family Salamandridae; genus Calotriton; species Calotriton arnoldi. Next base: position 1,337,487 of record CAWUFW010004016.1, on the reverse strand, counting down.
ATTCATTCTTATTATATATTAAAACTCAAATAAAAAAAATTAAGGTAAGGTAACATATGTAGACTTTCTATAAGTGCAATGCACCAAGTCTTACTTTTTATAATTAATTTTATGGATCCGTGGATCTGTTCCCAACCAAAAGCACACATTCAATATTAAAACAACATCAATTTTAATACAAACATATGCTATTGCAATTTCTATAAGTGTATCACTGCCTGTGTGTGGGTATGCGAATGACTGTATGGGTTTGTGAGAGGCTATATGGGTGTGTGAGTGGGTGTGTATGTGGGTGTAGGAGGTGTGTGAGTGGCTGTGTGGGTGAGTGGTTTTGTGGGTCTGTGAGTGGGTGTATGAGTGGCTATATGGGTATGTGAGAGGGTGTGTGAATGGCTTTGTAGGTCTGTGAGTGGGTTTTGTGGGTGCGTGAGTGGCTGTGTGGATCCGTGAGTGGCTGTGTGAGTGGTTTTGTGACCTGTGAGTGGGTGTGTGAGTGGCTGTATGGGTGTGCAAGTGTTTGTGTGGGTGTGTAAGAGCAGGTGTGAGTGGCTGTATGGGTCTGTGAGTGGGTATGTGAGTAGTTGTGTGTATGTAAGCGGGTGTGTGAGTGGCTGTGTGGGTATGTGAGTGGTTTTGTGGGTCTGTGATTGGGTGTGTGAGTGGCTGTATGGGTGTGTGAATGCGTGTGTGTGATTGTGTGGGTGTGTGAGTGGCTGTACAGGTTTGTGAATAGGAGTGTGAGTGATTGTGTGGGTTGGGTGCGTGAATGGGTGTGAGTGGCTTGTAGATGTCTAAGTGGGTGTGTGAGTGAGTGTGTAGGTGTGTGGGTCTGTGAGTTGGTATATGTGTTTTTTTTAATTGGGATTTGGATGCGTGGATCCACTGTGGAGCACACTGGGTCGCACTGAGGACTGCGGTGGATCCGCGGACCCTCATGTGCTAAAAAAAAAGCATTTTGGAACAATTTCTTGCCCATGAGGGGTCCCTCACAGATCCCTCCATCACTCCCATGGGGTCAGGTTATCCCTAACCTGACCCCTTCTACCACTTTTAAATTTGATTTTTTCCCTTGTAAACTGAGTCCCGAAGGACAAAATGGCAACCGCAACTTTCCTCCCAGGTTGCAGCCAGCCAATCACGACACTGCTGTTTGCTCACAGATCCACCACCGTGGATCCGCGTCTGTAGATATACATAAATATTTTTACTTAAATAACTCCAAAACTACTGAACAGAGTTATACCAAATTACAAAGAGCATTCTGTCTGGACCAAGATCTAGCTTTCTGCCAAATTTGGTGTAATTCAGCAGTTCGGACTGTAATCATTTTTAAAATCCCTATGGAAAATTGCATGGTGAAAACGCGTTTTGGGAGCCCCCCCTTTTTCTCGACCCTCGCTTGATGGATCACCCCAAAACTTTCCAGACAGCAGTTGAAGTAACTGGCAAACTAGTTTTCAAAAATTTCGTGAAGATTAGTCAAACGGTGCCAAAGTTATTGGCAAAACTAAAAATGTTCTTCCTATGGAAACTAGGTCCTAACTATAAATATCTACTAGCTGTCATTCGGTTCCTACGAATTTAGTAGAACTGTGTATCCAGCCAACGTAACCGTCAGAATATGGGGATTGAGTCCACACATATCAGAGTATGTTGGCCCAATTCCTAGCTAGCTCACAGTTCTCCATCTGAACCCCTAACCTTCCAGGGTACCAGATGGCATCTGCAATCTCAGAACGTGACCACTCTAATTCCCCAAGGAATTTGTGGAAACAAATCTACCCTTTCATTGTTACACAGGCATGCCCAAGGGAGATATAAAAGATACAAATTGGCTTTTCAAATATTTATTGAAAGAGTTATATCCCTGTGTGAAAGGTGTGAACTGGAATTATTAGGAGGATGAACCAAAGCATTGTAACTAGCATTACAAGAATGGTGAAAAAGATAAACAGTTCAACCATTATAACATTTTTGTGTGATTATATGATCATATATAATTATTGTTATACTTATACTCCTATCTAGTACTACCTACACTAGTGAGAGCATAGTGGGAGTACCCTCTGCCAGATCTCTTCGGACAACCAAACCCCCATACCTATGTATGATATATCAGGAAGCCGATCTGGTGTTGAGCAGTCTACCTTCCTTTGCAAGATAATGGCTAGAGTCAGCAGGGCTGCATCTCAGTCACAGTACACAGCGTTCCAGGATAATCCACAAAAGTGCTCCTGTACCGAATTTGGCTCAGAGGCAGTTTCATATAATAAAAGCACAGTTCCACTCGCACTGTGTCAAAGGTGCAGCACTGATGTAATTGTTTGTCTTGAGACTCAGAGCTGTCTCCTACCGGACAACCAAATGCAAGGGCATCACGTTCAATGTTCCTTAGCCTTGGACAGAGTGTACAAACTATGATATAATGCTTACTAACAAATGTGCTGCATGCAGAATAATTTCGAAGTATATTATCGTGTAAGTGCAAGGCATGTAAAAAGTCACCATTAGAAAAAGATGTTAAGTTTAAATGTGTAACTAAAATGGAGACTTGTGTGTGGGCCCTGTTGAACCTTACAACACCCGCACCTTGGCCGGAGGGAGACTTTGCTTAAAAATAAATTTTTTAAAGCTAGTCTACAAAATTAAACTCAATATATAAGCCTAATGATTATAAAATGAGTATAAAATGCACTCTAATAAAAAAAAGTGAATGAAAGCTATAATGCATCAAAATGCCAATTAAAAACATGCAGTTGTTAAAAATGAATAAAAATCTATTTGAAATAAAAACAAGGTGCCCCATTAATATCTAGGAGGCTCCAGAAATGTTTTCCATGTTCAGAGAGTCACTAGGATCCACAAAGGAACCTGCATCCGCAGATGGTGTTTCCACAGTGGCCTGGTCTACAAGTTCCAAAGAACAAACATGGTCATATCCTGCCCAGTCAGCAGCCGCTGATGGTGTGCCAGCCAGCAGTGTAACCGCAGAGGAGGAGCCAGGATCTGAAGCATCTAGGAATGGCTCATAGAAGCATCCTGTAGCAAAGGTAGTCTCAGATGACAGCACTAAAAAGCCCTTAATGGACACACCTGCAGATCCATATCCATAGATTGAACCAATGGCATTGCAGACATAGATCCAGTGCACACTCGAAAGTGCACAGTAGATATCGGAACACGGGCTGCATGCAGTGTAAATGTAACCGTATAGGTCGAAAGGACAAAGACCTGTTGTCATTCAGTTCCTGAAGTAAAGACACTCCAAAGTACTGTATCATGCGTTCATGACACCGCAGGGCATGTGGTAGTTCCATCACCATTTGGCCTTGAGGAACAACATCCATTGCTGAGCAACAAAAATAGGTCCAAAATTCCAACAATGAGGAATAACACTAGCGGTATGCCTCCAAATACTCTGGAAATCGAAGAGTGTATAAAGGACGGAATCACTCTGAATACAGACTGGAACGTGCTCACAAAGCCAGACCCAATCACTTTAAAAAAGTGTACCCCTCCTGTGGTATTTGAAGTATTAAATATGCGGTGCACAAGTTCACCAAAATGTAGTGGCAGATTTGTGTGCAGTAGAGACTGTATTTCAGAAGAAGACCTTGCATCTTGGAGATCAAACGTCTCTCTACCAGATGTTTATGTGACATCCGTTTGAAACAATAAGGCTTTCAGTCGACTTGTCAAAGTTAACTTTAAAAATAGCAATTGAAGGCCATGCGGTAACTTCCCTGACTGTGTGTGTAGGTGGGAACAACACATTTTTACAAGAGGTCACAACCCTGGAAAACTGTCACCACATATGGTACTCCCGGTTTCATTCCACAACAATCTTGGTTGTTCAGAATCATCTAAACTGGCCGAATTAAGGCTGCAGAGACACCCTTCAGATAACATGACAAATTGGCCATGGAAGCACTGCATACGCCATGAAGCGTTACCTCCTTACATACTAATGAATGGCCAAACTAAGTTTCACATTCTTTTGAAAGATCTCAGTTTCTCCACTCAGACACCTGTAATTGAAAGGTAAAACCCAGGTTTTGTGAACAAATCTCTCCCCTAACACCTCATATCTGCCTACTTGAAAGTGTTTCAAGCAAAATGTAAAATGAAACATTGAAATTGGTAATGAAATGAATCGATGAATCAGCCTTACGGCTGATAGTGTTTCATTTACTGTGAAGGGCAATTTCTCTAAATGCTCTATACTTATACATTGTGTAAGTCACATCTTTTTTGCCATTATTTTTTGTGCACATGTTAAATAATAATGGAAAACTAAATCAGTTGAGTTCAGATATTTCCATGCACGCAATTTGATTTTAAGATCTGCAATGTCTAACTCAATTGCATAATCAATCTCAGTTGACTTTGTCCATACTGGAGGAGAGATGTCATTCTGTATTATATCGAATGCAGATGATACAGTATTATTCAGAGAATAAATGTGAGTTGATTATGTGGACATGCCATTATCTATAGCAGCTAAAGCCTTTTCCAAATTAGCCCTGTCAATTTCTTTCAGAATTTCATCAGTTTCCTGTAGGGAAACTTTCCAAATATTATTGTATATGGCGTATAGGAAACGTTTAGAATGTGGTAATCTAGGACCCAACAAGAAATCTTGTAATTCCATGTCTTCAGAAAGGAGACATAAATGTTCCTTAACTGCAGATAAAGTCAAATGTTGTAACCATTACTGGCATAACTTCCCTACACTGTAGGTAGTAACACTCCTGAGTGTGTTTTGTGTGCATATCGGGGGTCTAGTCTGCTTGCTTTAAAACCTGTTGTGGTGTTTAAAAAACGTGCATGACAACCATTAGTGTCTACTGGCCACACTAACCACCCGTATGAACCTGAAAGTGAAGAATTATTTGTACCATTCTGCATCATGTTGAGCTGCTGTTCTGAGAAATTTGCAAGGTATTGCCAATTGTCAAAACGTGCAAAAGAGGGAATGTTAGGTGTGTTTATGTCTTTAATTTTTGCCAAACCCAGGCAGGTTGTTTGCTCTACTGTCTTGTTTAGAAAAAAAATATTTGTCTAAGGGTTAGACAAGCTCTAAATAATGCCTCATAACCCAGGACTTGCCAATTTCGTGTTCCCCAAATTGATTTTAACTCAATGTTGTCCTTTCAAAATTCATAGACTTGTACGGACAGCTGGGAAATGAATGACTCTGACATTTCACCATAATTAGCAGATATAAGTACTCAGTTTTTAATACTATACAAGATTCTAGTTCAGAAAGCATGCTTTTAACAGTGATAACATCCCAGTCATCAGAAATACTACCAGGAGTGATAATGTCATCCATGGAGACTTTAAATAGCTACGGAATTTGTTTGGTTGGATCAAAAATATCAAATGGGACATGATCCCAAATAATTCCATTCGGGACAGGAAATGCAGAAATGTTCACATGTGACAGGTCTTTTAGGACTTTATGTGAAGAAGAATGAGGCTTCAATACCTCAGCTACCAGTTCAGCAGAAGAGCGTTCTGGGAGATAATGTTCATTTAGGAGCAAAAAGAAAACTGTGACAAATCCAATCAAAATAAATAGGGAAAGCGGTGAAATGGAAATCCAAATATATGACCATGGTGGAATCGGATAAGTTTGTTTCACCCAGTAAACAAATGCACATATCCCATGCAGTAAAGTATGTGACAAATCAGAGGAAAAGTAGCAGTCTGTGCAAAAACAGGAACCTTCCGGGGTAAAGTAGATCTGGTTGGTACTTCCAAAAGTGGTTGATAATAAACAGCTTCATTGTTAGGAATGGCAGTTGAGGACTGTGAATTCACATATGGTGTGTTTTCAGTGTTAGCAGTAGAAACAGGAAGTAGTAAAACTTCAGTATCTGAAATCTTCTGTATTATTTAATGCTTGTAGAGGTATTTCCTGTATGGTACTGAGAGGAGACAGGTAACTACCCAGTAGCCGCCTTGGTCTACTGTGTAGGACTGGCCACATGGTGTGGTTTGATTAGGTTGATTGACACAAACCATTTTTCTATAACCAGCAAGTGCTGGCAAAATCACAGTTCTAGTAACTGCAATGCCAAGGACTGGCACTGGTGCTCTGTATGATGGACCAAACTCCTTCTTTTCGTTAATCTTCTCTCGAACTAGATCCCCAATTTTAGGAATCCAGACAGGAGTTGCTGGTTAATCCTTCACTTCTTCAGTAGCAGAACATTTAGTAGTTTAATGTGAGCGCTCATCTTGGAAGTCTTTTAGTTCCTGTAAGACAGCGAAACGTTCATTGATGTCAAAAGGCGTATCTACTGCCACTGTGCCAGGATTAGCAAGATCTGGAACGTGCATCTGGACGCCGAACAGGATCTCGTAGGGGGTCCGGCTGCCCACGGATCTTTTACGCGGTTTATTTAAAGCTCTCTCTACTCCATACAAGTGATAGACCCAACTACGTCCTGAACCTAATAACCTAGCTGTTAAACACTACTTTAAGTCATGGTTTTTCGTTCCCACTATCGAATTTCTCTCAGGATGATAGGGAAAGAAGCAATGCACAGTCACACCCAGGGTTTCCATGGTATCCCGGTAAGCCCTAGAGGCAAAAGCTGGTCCCTGGTCCGAGTGGAATCCATCTACTGCATATGTCCCGATAAAGACTTGTAACTCAACACAGAGGAACCACATTCTAGGAACCCTTCCGGCTGCACAGCCAAATCCTGGACTATCATGAGTCCAATAAATCAAGTATTCTATTCTTCTTCTTTGTACTCCTTATTCGTTTCATGTTACTTTAACCACTTTCTCCATTTTCTAATCAATTTATTTTACTCATTCGTCAGTCGTACCACAAAAGATAACGCAACCAAGCAAGGAGTGTACGTTTCCAAATGTCACGACTTTATTGGCATCACCCAATGCATTTCGGGAATATCTATTCCCTTCGTCAGGGGTATCTACAAAGCAAAAAATGATAATCAAACACCACCATCTGTGTGCATAATTATTCAACTGACTTTTGTTACAAGACTACATGGGAAAACTTAAACTGAGATCAGTTAACTGTTTCAAATTCACGTACAAATCAACATATATTGAACCGTTTACCCATTGCTTTAAATTCCTCATGACCCGACATGACGCCCCTACCTCTTAAATGATACCCACTCTATTAAACCCCCACATGGCTGCAATTCAAATAACCTCCCTCAATCCCATCTTTGCATAACCTCTTTCCCAGCTGGTGCCCCTTCATTCATGGTCCCCTCTATCCCAACGATATTTCCTCCACTCACCGTGACATGTATTCAAATATAAAATCCCAACATCTCGACAACGCTACATCGTGTCCACGAGACTCCTAACTTCCACCATGCCACTACAAATCTACGGTGTGCCGAAGCACACTTCTGTGTTAAAACGGAACCCTCATCAACTGCTACGAGTTTGCTTCACGCTATATCTCCCCTTTCAATTATCACCAGGTGTTCAATCACGAAAGCGGCTACATTACCTAAACTATGGCATGGATTCCGTGTCCTTTCTCACTCTCCCTCTTCCCCGTTCATATATGTGAAAACTACATTTCCCAGCATGCCTCTCAACATAATCTTACTGGCATTAAGCAACACGTACCCAGACCCAGTGATAGAAGTAGTGAACCCCCATGCCTGATCTTAAAAACTGTTCTTGCTACTAAACACGAGTCCATAAATTCTAATGCAATGTGACGCATTGAAATATTCAACATGTTAAAAAGAAGATAAATGACGCTTGAGTAGGGAAAAACAAATACAATATGCAGTCTTTCATTTTTTGAAAAAATCAGTTGTAATCCGCTGTTATTTCAAGCTGTTCATGTTGGAGAACGTCACTCCGAAGTTCTTCGTCGTATTGCCAAACACTACCATTTCAGTACTCGACCTCCATTTGTAGATCAACTTTTTATTAACTTTTGTAGGGTGCCATCACAACGTGGGACAAGAGTCAATTTGGAAGAACATTAGAAAGTGTGATGCACACCTATTTTGTATTCTGCAGTCATCATAAAATTCATCATGTTTAACTATTTAAGTTTGTGTAGGCGTGCAAGCACGGACCGCGCCCTGTCCCATTGTGCTTACAATAAAAGACTTGCACATCTTTTATAACAGTTCGAGCATCAGACGATCATTGTGGCCACCCCTATAAAAATCTAGAACATGAATCCACTGCCAATAGTATAAATTTAAATGAACCATCTAGATTTAGAGGTCCGCAGTGGTCAAGATAGACACATGTCAATGGTTTGTTTGAAACTAAGAGTGGTGTTCTGAGGTGGGCGAGTTGTGGTGGAACCTTTAAATTACTGACAAATGTTACAAATAAGGACATATTTTTTGTCTGTTTGTAGAGACCAGGCCACCAATAGCGTTTCTGTAGTAAGGAAACTGTAGCCAACACATTGGCATGGGCAGAAGCTAACCTCTCATGAGCAGCTATGACTAATTCTAGCCTGTGGTCTTGATTTGGTATCACTCAATCCCCCACTCCTGGACTACGCGCAAAAGGTATGTTTTGGGCACTCAGTAGATAGAAGTAATTTGCTCAACATTTTTTAGGATAATGGTGTGCCAGTTCGTGAAGCATGGACAGCAACCATGATGTCACCATCCACTCTTGTGTATGAACGAGTAATTGCAGCTACCACAGCAGTCTGAACCCTTGCTTTTGCAGCTTCATTAGCCAGTGAATTCCCTGCAACTTGTGTTCCAACACATTGGTGACTCAATGTATGAATTACATGAGCCCGTGGCAAACATTCTTTAAGATGTGCCACCTTTCCCCAAAGCAATGTATGCTTGATAGAGTTCCCTTTTGAATCTCTGAATCCATTCAGGATCGGTATTCTCTAGTGCCAGAATTAGAGCTTTGAGTTCAGCCAGCTGAGCAGCATAATTCCCTAAAGATTGTGTAAAGGTTTTTGGAGGATGGAACTCTCCATTCCTCATGATACCATGTACTGCGGCACAAGCTGCTGAGTATTGCTGTTTAGTTCCAACAGTGGGCTGGGCTGAACCATCAGTATATACAATATAGTCATACTTGTTAAGAGGCACAATGTCACTGGGCACAGGGTATACTTGTTCATATTGGAGGAATTCTTGTGTTCATTAAGTGGGGTCAAAGACATAGTCAAGATCAGTAACTGTTAAGAAGGTGGCCCACCATCTATGGTGTAAGACGTTCGCGTTGGGAGTTGGGAACGCTGGCCTTTGTGACAGCCTCCAAGGCTGGAATGGGAGCAACCACAATTATGCATTTATCCTGAGCCAACGGTCTTTCTTTAATAACAGTTGTCTTACTGCAGTCATTATTTTTTCAATAGGTACAAAACTCATTTCAGCATTTGAATATAAATGCAATTGATATGCAATCGGTACAGTATCACCTTCGTTGAAAGTGACATGTATAGTCAGTGGATCCCGCAATTACACGGATCACCAATTTGTTGTGTTGATACGTGTGTCTTTATGCAAGCATGTCTGTTTGCAGTGTTCTCAGAATCCATGTATGTTCTGGTGTCCAATGTGTGCTTGAAAAGTCTGGATGAATTAATCCATAAAACTGTTTTACCTGTTGTGAATAGTTTGGTATGTATGTTCTACCAAAGTTGAGAAAGTCTAAAAGTGATTCTAGCTTTTTGATTGTATTTGCTGGTTGCAGGAGTGCACATTTCTCTAAGAAATGTGGTGCTTGGCTTTAACCTTCATTTGACAACTCATATCCCAAAAATAGGACACTGCAATAGGCAATTTTTGTTTTTGGAAGTTTAATTTGTAGCCATGTTCAGCAAGTCCCAAAACTATGGGATCCACTCTGGTTAGATGCATGTTTAAGTCATCATCCGTAAGATATATGTCATCGACATAGGACAATGCTTCTGAGTCAATTTCATGTAAAATTGATGTCACTCGGGAAGAGAACAGACCAGGGCTATTCTTAAACCCTTGAGGAAGTTGACAGAATCTTTCCTGGCTCCCTAAAGTGGTGAATGTGGTTAAATCCCTGCTTTCAGGCACTATGTTTTGGCAGAAAAAGGCAATTGAAATGTCCAATGTAGTTTTGTATTTTTTGCTCAATATGTTGTTTATTAGTGCTACGCTGTGTGAATTTTGTATTCCAAAACTGCTTTCATGACTGTTTAAATGTCTGTAGTCTAAGACTAGGCAGTATGAATGATGTGGTTTTGCTACTGGAAACAAAGGATTGTTCATTGGAGATATACAAGGCTCAATTACGCCTTGAAACTCTAGTTGTGTTCGAATTTCTCTAACTGGTCATTTAGCTTCATGCTTAATTGGATATTGTGGTTGCACTTGCGAGCTGCACCTTATAGTTATAATATGATAAGGTGACTCTTTATCCCAGCCTACATGATTGCAGTCTAATGCCTGGGTTTGTGCAAGAGCCCACTTTCGTGTTATACGCTTGTTTGACAACTTCAGGAACAGGAATGGAGAAAGACGGTATTATTATATCTTCCCCTTGTAGGACATCCTAACAAACTCAGGTGGCCAATCCACTTCAGCCAAGAGAATGTCATAAGTCTTTGTTAAATTTTCACAAAAATTTACTTTAATGGTACGTGGTATGTCACCCTCAATTTGGATGTCCACATCATACTGTCTGTCGGGAGGGCTAATCTGTTGATCTGGTGTTTCAACTTGAATAAATTCATTAGTTGCGCTTGAAACCAGAAACTCTTTAAGACTCTGGTGAACTACTGTGACCTTTGCAGCGCTGTCTAGCAGTATCAGTGCCCACTCCTTGTTCTGAAGTACTGTCCTCAGTATGTGTGGCATATTTAGTGGAAATACCTGCCACTCTCTTCTTTTTGAATTGAGGTGTTTTTTTTTTTTTACCCCAACGCCCCCACCCCAGGACAGTAACTATTGAACGAGCTCCCATCCAAACCTTAACAAACTAAACTAAGTGAAACCTCCGACTAATTCAGAGGCAGTAGTGGACGCAGCTGACCAGGGACGCGTACCCAGCACGTAAAGCACCAGCTGCAAAGAAGCAAAACTAGCTCAAGACCTTATACACAGCATTACTAGAATGAGGTGAAATAGAACACAGCTGTCAGGAACAAATAGCCTACTCATACAATGTCATCTACACTTTGAGGTGTTACCACAGGTAGTTTCATACTGCTACCATTCGACGTGTCCGAGTCATTGTCTGCCGATTCTTTTCCAGAACCTGCATCATCGTCCGTTGGAGGCGGACTCCGAGTTTGCGAGAGGGACACCACTGCTTGTAGTGCCGCGGCCCGCTCCTTCGTAGTCTGTGTCATACTGGGCTTTACCTGTACTCGCCTCCTGGATCGTCGTGGGCCACGTGCCCCAGGGGTTCTGTTCCGCGATTTCGTCCCCTCTCTGTTCGTATTGTTCGCCAGCCCACCTTTGTAGCTTTCCAGCCAGTCCCACGCTTCAGAGGGAGAATTGAAATAGGTAGTAGTGCCGTCAAGCACGATGCGCAGCCGGGCCGGGAACATCAGGGAGTACTGCAGCCCTTCGTCTCTCAGAGCTTTCTTGACTTCCAGATAGGAAGCTCGCTTCCGCTGAACCTCTATAGTATAATCTGGAAACAGAGTAACCCTACTATTGTCCACCAGAAAGGGACCCTCCGCCCTTGCCCTCTGCAGCAGTATGTCCCTGTCCCGGAAATGGAGCAAGCGGGTCACTATCGGTCTCGGAGGTCTCCCTGGGGCCAAGGGTCTAGCAGGCACTCTATGAGCATGTTCCAAAGTATAAAAGGAGGTCAGCCCCACAGGGGCCACAACGGATTTGAACCAGTGTTCTAGATAGGACACCATATCACCCCCTTCCGTTCCCTCCGGTAAACCAACCACTCGGACATTGTTCCGCCGATTGCGGCCTTCTGCATCCTCCGCCCTACGTTCCAGGGCACTGACTCTGTCTGTGAGGGCACCCACCTGTTGGTCCATCGCTTTCTGTGCCGGTAACATTTCTGCCAGTGTGGCCTCATTATGCCTGACCTTTTCCGACAGCTTCTTATGTTCTTCACGAAGGAGACCCAGGCCCACCGCCACCGTAGTTATGTCCTGGTGGAGGGTGGCCCTGGTGTCAGTGATGGCATCAAGGATTTGCTTCAACTGTTGCTGGATCGGGTCCCCTAGGTGAGTGCTCGGTCGCGCTGTCGTCAGGATCCGGTGCAGCCCCGGTGGTTTTATTCCTGGGCTTGCCCATGACGGGAATGGTGGGATCCCCGAACCCCACCCAGGTGCGCACAGATGTACCTCCAAGCCCCTCTAGGTGCCTCCTCCCATGTTGGGGCAGTCGGGGGGGACACCGGCATCAAGGGTCTAACCCCCCTCTCGAAATCGGCCAGGAGCTCCAACAGTGATGTGGTGAGGGAGCCCTCCAACCAGGAGTTCGAATAACAGGCAATGAGCTCCAACTAAGGAGCCAGCACGCTTCTCCGGCGTACTACGCAGGAATTAAGCGATATCAGTGCTAGACGCTGTGGGGGAGAAAGTAGCAATCATCTCCCGCTAGTTCCTCGATATCAGGGTGCTAAAGACTGGCCGATTGCATGCAGTGTCCACATCCCCACCAGAGAGCCGAGCAGGTCCAATCCAGGACAGTAGGCCCGACCCCAAGATGGCGGTTGGGTCGCGTTGTGCGCTTTCAGTCAGTTTCCCAAATGCTCGCCGTTCCTCAGAGCCCGGGACCGTGCCCCCCCGTAGCCGTCTTCCCCAAGCGTATGGTCGCCACTACAGCCGAAGTGGACATCCGGCTTCTCCGGTCGGGGCCTGCATCTACTCAAGCCTCACCTCCGGGCGGCACGGTCCCCGGCATTCCGATCCCCTCCTCCAGTGTTCGCAGTGTCGCCACCCCGCCCCAGGGTCTCCAATCGCCTTACGGCAGGACACCTCTGCAGGGCGATCGATGGATGTCTCTGGGGGTTAGCCAGTAGTACAGTCTGCGGCCTGCACCCGTCCCCGAGCCGGGACGTCGCGTAGCGGTCGGGACGTTTCCGGTAGGCCCCTCTCTCAAATTTCGGCACCAGGAACTTCTGCATTCAGCTCCGCGACACCCCACCGCACTCCCAGGCGGTGCGGTAGTAGCAAGGTGTAACGATACGGCCCCGAGGAGCTCAAACAGCAGGATAATTGGGCAGCTGGTGCGGAGCTCTGTGCTCACACGACCGCCATCGTCCCCAGGCAAGCCCGACCCCATTGAATTGAGGTTTTTGTTGTGGAAGTTTCTCTTTCTTTTTTATGATGTTAGATGAGCGTTGAGTCCTTTCTCGATTTCACATACTCTTCTTGTCTTCACGTTGATCATCCTCCTCTCTCTGAGCGTTTGTCGGGTGAGTCCTAAAAGGAACAAGAAGGACGTTTATCAGATTACTGATACCTATCAGTCTGTAATTGATTTACGGTTTGCACAGGTTATAACGTTTTTCAGTGGACTGCGGTTGCAGAGATCCACCCCATGTTTTTGTTTTGTCTCTATTTTTTGGTTTATCCCAGTGTTATTTAGAATATTCAGTTGCCTGTTTGGTATTATCCTTTTCGGATTTACCCTTAAACTTTGGCTTATTTGATTTTGCTCTCAAATTATCTCGACCTATAGAGGTGTAGGATTCAGCAAAAATAATCTTGGTAGTTCACGTTCTTGGTCCGCAACAGGAACTTGCGCAAGGTGTTGGCGTAATGCCAATGCTGCTGCTTCCCCTTTTATGTTATTTACAATAATTGAGGTGACTGTGGCATATTTGCCAATTAATTTAATCCCCAAATCCAGGGCAGGGGAGCTCATTATTCACTTTGAATCTGTTTTAGCACTTCAGACAGAACAGTGATTGATGGTGTACCAGGTGTTACAGTATATATTGCACCAAAGACTGTGCCTCAGGTGGCACATTCATCCACTGGGGGAACCATCCCTAGCCGTAGGCGCCTTGTAAGAATTCTATGTTTGTCTTGGGGTCCTGTATAGGGAAACACTGCTTCAAGCCAATTTGTTTTTTGTGCAATCCAGAACGGAATTTGCCCATGATTGAGTTGATGGTTACTGGACCATCATTATCATCAGTCTTTATTCAGTTTCATCAAGTAAACCATAAAAGAATACACATATAATACAGCTAAAAATAGCCAGAGATAAAAATACAAATTAAGACAGTAGATATAACTGCTCATGAGAATTCTAACATCACACCATTTAGTAAATAAAGTCTTTCTCAAACGGGCAGCACCAGATAAAAAATATGCTACATTAAAACAAGTAAACACATCCGATAATAACATGAAATATAATAATGCAGGACGGACTTGTCAAAATGGTTACTGGACTAATCGCAGGCACGGCCAAATGTGACTGCACAGCTCTCACTGGAGATACTGTTATTATTTGCATAAACAAACTGTGTTAAATGTCTATACAGTCTAACTTGACCTGTGTAAAGAGAACGGAGGTCTGCAGCATTTAATGGTGCTAACGTTGGGTATGGTATATAGCCGGCTAGGACTGGCTAGGTTGCTCCCTCATTGCTGAGGGGATTCCGTCTTACATTGTCTAGTAGATGTGGTAAGGCGCCTTGGAACCAATTCTGATGTTCCTGAAATGTTAATGGTATTTCTAAATTTACATAGGCTCTGGAGTAGCTTGGTATTACAGCTGGAGAGTATGTGTAAAATGTTTGTGTATTGGTATCTGCTGCAGGAAAAGTGACCCATGAATACAATACCTCTGTGTTATATGCTTTGTGGGCCTCAACCACGAAGGTAACATATCCCTCTGTGAGCCCTTGTTGCTGTAACATTGCTGTTACAGAATGTCAGCAATTAATAGGAATATTTGCTACTTGCACCATATTTAATGACTAGAATTCAAAGAAGGGAAAAACTATAGTGGGGTGATTCTTTTAAAGGGTTCAAGCTTGAACAACCTTCAGACACAAACAGTGGTTTCCCGTTTAGCTGAGGAGGATTAATTCCTAACAACACGGACGTATCCGTATAAGGGGCCAGATGTACGAAAGCATATGGCATTTCTTAGCGGATTATTTGCAATACCCAAAAAGGAAATTGCAAATAGGGATTTCCTATTTGTGATTTCCTAAGCACATGTACAAAGCATTTCCTAAATGCAAAATAGGCATTTAGGAAATGCAATCACCATTGACTCCAAGCTGATGGTAACCATGAGCAATTTTTAAAAAGCACTCCAAAAAGCTTTTTTAAAAGTGCTATAAAACGCACACATGCCCCTAGGGCATCTGTGCACTTTACATGTGCACAGGATTTTTCGGGGTGCATCAAAGGGGGCCTTAAGCCGAAAGTCACTCTTGATTTAGCATTTCCTAACAGGAAACGCAAAATCATTTGTTCCTATGGGCCTTTAGGCCCATAGAAACAAATGGTTTGGTATTTCCTAAATAGCAATTTCCTAATAGCGATTCCTACTATGTAGCCACATTCCAAAGTTACAATCTCTATTTTTGTACATACCAATTTGAGTCTCGCAAATAGCGATTTCTACAGAATCACTATTTAGGAGTAGCAAATTAAGAATTTCGTGCATCTGGCGCAAGGTGAATAGGGGCCTTGGCCACACGTAAGAATTAGTCAGGAGACCCATTAAATAAGTACCTGACCTAAAACATTGGTGGCACCATCTCATAAGGTTACTGCGAATTAAGTAGCACTGTGTATCTGGACAACATAACTGTCAGAATATGGGTACTGAGTCCACACATATCATCAAAGTATGCTTGCCCAGTTCCTAGCTAGCTCATGGTGTGCCATTTGAACTCCTAACCTTTCAGGGTACCAGATAGTATCTGCAATCTAAAACATGACCACTCTAATTCCTTAAGGAAATTATGGAAACAGATCTATCCTTTCATTGTTACTTAAGCATGCCAAAAGGAGACACAAGTAAGATACAAATTGGCTTTTCAAACATTTATTGAAACAATTGTATTCTATTGTAAAAGACGTAAGCTATAATTATTAGATGGATGAAAACAAGCATTGTAACCAGCATTACAAGAATGGTAAAAAAGATAAACAGTTCAACCATTATAACGTTTTTGTGTGATTATATAACTATGGTTATACTTATTCTCCTATCTAATACTACCTACACTAGCAAGAGCATAGTGGGCGTACCCTCTGCCAGATTTCTTGGGACAACCAAACCCCCGTACCTGAGTATGATGTATCAGGAAGCCGAACTGGTGTAAAGCAAGCTAACATCCTTTGCAGGATAAAGGCTAGACTCAGAAGTGCTGCATCTCAGTCACAGTGCACAGCGTTCCAGGATACTCCACAGAAGTGCTCCTCTGCCAAAGTTGGCTCAGAGGCGGTTTCAGACTCAGAGCTGTCTCCCACCAGACAACCAAATGCAAGGGAATTATATTCAGTTTTCCTTAACCTTGGACAAAGTGTACGAACAACATGATAAGAAATATGCTACATGCAGAATAATTTGTAAGTATATTATTGTGTAAGTGCAAGGCATGTAAAAAGTCACTGTTAGAAAAAGATGTCAAGTTTAAACATGTAACTAAAATGGGAGGGCCCTGTTGAACCTTACAACATGGCGACCAGTATGTAACACACACACATATATATATATATATATATATATATATATATATATATATATATATTTATAAAACAAAAAAACAAACATAGTTAGGTTCAGATTTTACACACACGAAACCACAGAAATTCAGTATAGTTCGCGTTATCTCAAGTAACTATACATCGTGCTCTAAGGTAACTATAATTCGCGCCCTCGCCATGGAAAGGCTTCTCATCAATAATTTTACAGCAAATCTTGCAGTGATAATATCTTTTTTGTTTTGTTTTTGTTACCCAGAGAAGTCCACATTACAGATGATTCAGAGATGGATGACAATCGTATATAAAAATTCATATAAGATATAAATACATGCCATTTATAAAATTGCAATAAGATCACCATAGTGAAACATTTCATCATTAATTTACATTATAGCAAGTGCCAGATGTTACCAGGAGAGAGCTGGGTTGAGCCACCCCTCTAGATTGCCCTACGAGGGAGTGGAGCCTAAAAAGAACGCAAACAGCCATTTATCTACCGGCTAACTATCCTGGCTATATAATATTTTTTGATTAATAAGTTAATACTAGGATAGTTACAGACAGCCGGCTAGCTGACTAGTGGGACAGTCGGTGTTGCCAATTTGCATTTTCTAAAGGATACTGGTACAGTGCTTTTCTCAAGCAAAGAAAAGCTCACTGGGCTGCAAACCCCCTTAATATCCTCTCCTTCATCTGTATCGGTCATCAGCACAGAAACAGACCTGGGCCTTCTCCCCTTGCCTGTGACTCCCAACCAACGATTGCAATCCTCGTCCAACTGCCAAGTGCTTTTCCAAAGTCCTTGCAAAATAGCGACGTGGGAAGCTGGAAACCGATAGGGCTGTCGACCTCCCCAAGGATGGTTAAGCCCAAATCTGGCAGCCCACATGACCACCACGGAGAGTTTAATGGGAGCGTTCCCTGCACTCAAGCAAGCAGCAGAAAACAAGCTCCCCCATGGCCAAATACGGCCCCTGAGGGAAGCCCAGTAGCTTCTACCAGTGCAGGAAATTTAATTTTAAAGCACCCCAAACTCCCGTTCCCGACCTGGCGGCCCAGGAAGTTCATCTACAGTACCCCCCAGAGTCCAAGAACAAATTGAAGAAAATGGCAGCGAGGCACTCTCGTATCTAAAAACACCAGAATGGGAGGAAATATGAGCAACCTACTCACAGGACCCCGAGAAACTACCTCGGACTCCTCTGCAACTAAGTTTCCAACACCGCCCTCAAGGCAGTAAACTCAAGGCAAACGTGTAACGAGAACCTTTTTCGAATAATGCATGTGTGTCCCTCCTGAACATGGCACAGCCATCTGCAGTGGCTTTGCAGTATTAGTCAAAAAAGGGGGACATCCAGCTCTCAAATCGTAATACTATTGCTGTCTATGTGGCTGGGATTGATGGCAAATTAGGGGGGCTAAACTTTCTGATAAAACAGGTTCAGGATGACACATCTTTCACCCAAATAACTTGTCCCTGCACCAATATTGTTGGAAACTGTCAACCCTCCCTATAATGTTAAAGGACCTCTTAACTGGCCTTAAACAAAATCCAATGACACAGGGGGACAAACAAACTGGGGTGGAACCACTGAATCAAGGCCAAACCACCCCTGGGGACCTTATAGGCCTCTCATCGACCACAGAAGGCGCCGGAAGGTGCAGAAACTGTGTCCAGCAGTCAGTGACAAACACAGGAACTGTGGGGGTTTCTAACGAGGCACCACCAAAACCTGATGAGGGTGCTTCAAGCACTGCTAAAGACCTCTCGATGTTAGAGTGGCAGCCAGACTCCGCAGCCCCTCAAACCGGGCCAAGCAGGGTCGGGAACATAAGGAACAATGGCAAATACAGACGAACACAAAGGAGAAAGGGATGGACTAATAAATCTGTTGACCAAGAGAGAACGTACTCCCTATTCAACTCAATAACAAGTTCTGTCAAAATGGCTGACTAAGCTTCTCACGAAGAAGAACAGGAGGATGAACAGAATGAGGGACAGGCTCACACTGACTCAAGCTACATTGGGTTAGGCAAACAGTGCCCAGCTCCTGTCCTCCTGCAACAATCTCGCTGGACAAACTGTCTGGATAGCCTTCTATGACAAACATAAACTCAAATGAGTCAGAGCCACCATCAATGGGGGTGGCGGCTGACCCTAATTCCCACCTGCCACCAAATGTCCTACAGACCCTCAACAGACTAATCAAACCAGCATAAGAGGATCACCCAAGACGGGCCCCGCAAACACTACCATCATACGGAACAGATGCATGCCACCTACATGCATAGCACCGATCTACCCTACAAGCTTAGGTTTAGATCCCATACCCAGCACTTGTACTTATCACAATAAAGCACTTGGGAGAGCCTCGGATACTGATGTGACTGGTGAAATCTCACAAGAAATTGCTTTGATTCTACACCAAGCACAACTGGAACATGATATCCCCCAGAGAACTGCTGAGGACCATTGAGACAACACTGTAGCGTTCATTTTTATCCCGGAATATGCCTCCAGAGGAAGCCACGATGTCCTAAATAGGGGCAAAATCTACGTGACCTGAATTCAAAGGACCATGCAGCAATTCAGTTTGAATGCTCTGAAGAAGCACCAGGCAGGGAAGCAATCAAGTCCACATGGACCACAATTGACATTGCAAAGAGTCCGCACAGAAGGACCTACCCTCGAAAGGTGGGAAATAAAGGTCATCCCTTGCTATGAGCCAGGATATCCCTCACCTCTCCTCCCTCATGGACACACAACAGGGCCATCCCGGGCGCAAAAGAAAACTTCCTCTGTGTTCAAGGGCACAAGGGGCCCCCTGGTGAGAGAAACTTTAGCACATAGGAACCACTGAGAAACAGGGCAAACAGTCTTTGAACTACCAAAGGAAGTTGCAAGGGACATAGTGAGAGCAATCAGATACTCCCCAATGACAGAGTGACTGCGAATGGCCCAGGAGACACAAGACGGAGGAGCCAATACCTGCTTACTTCGTATGTGCTCCTTGAATAAAAACGGTCTTACCACAAAAGTAAGCAACCCAGACCTATACAATTACCTGAGGCCATTCAACATCATCCTCCTGCAGGAGACCTGGTTGGTTGACCCAGTCAACATTCAAGGTTTTTTTTTTTTTTTTAAACAAATTTTTATTGATTTTCAATGAAACATCATGCAACAATTACACTATCAAAAGTTCTTGTTGGTCCTTAACCTCATACATCAGTTTATCTCTTATTTTAATGTCACGTCAGTTTCAAGTTGTTATCAGAAGCAATCCTTCCCAATACCACAACTGATTAACTTAAATGATAAATGAAGGCCCAATTAACCCCCCCTCCCTCCCCACCCCCACCTAACCACCGGTGTGCCTTACCTATTCGCAGCTCATTATTGTACTAACATCTTCCCTGTCCATTATAGTGCCTGTAATGCCAGCAACACGATATAGGTGAGCCCGCCCCCAGCGAAGTCTAGCTAGCATGGCGGAGAGTAAATATTTCGTCATTCCATTACTACTGTGCGATTGGTGAGCCCAGTGACGCCCCCGAATCCGAGCCACCCGCTGCGTCCACCTCAGATGTGTGCAATGCAGCTACCAACCCTTCCCACGCCCTCGCTACCTCCAACGCTTTCTCATTATCTGTACGTGCGGCTTGTTGAAACCTGAGTGTGCTTTCGCTCAGCGCCCATTTGTGGAACTCTGCCCTCCACCTCCCAAAAGTGGGGCCTCTCGCCGACTTCCAGTGTGCTGTAATCTCTCTCTTAGCCAGTACCAGGCCTAAATCCATAAATTTGCTCGTCACTATCGTTTTAGAGGTGTGCGGAAACCTGTGCAACAAACAAGTGCCCTGGTCGGGTTCTATATTACGGCCAGTGACTCCCCGGAGTTGGGCTACCACCTCTTCCCAATACGTACCCAGTTGTGGGCATCCCCACATCATGTGCTGGAAGTTCGCCCCCTCCAAACTACAACGTGGGCACCGGGCTACGTCTGTGTCAAAGTACCGATTGATTCTAGCAGGTGTTAAATATGCCCTATGTAAAATAAAAAAATTAACCAGCTGAAACCTAGCATTCCTAGTACTTTTCCAATTCCACTTGATTAATTGGGCCCAAATCGTCTCAGGGATCTCTTTGTCTAAGTCCACCTCCCATTTCCCTCGCAGTTCCTGCAGCGGTTCCAGCCTCTCAGTCAGCATGCGCCTATAAAGGCACTTGATCGCCTTAAAGGTGCCTGCGGCCATCACCACATATTGGCAAGTCATTGATGTCTGTGGCTCCAATAGACCCTCCTTCCAATAACGTTGCATTGCCGATACGAGGGCTGAGTGCAAAAGATAATCTCCCCGAGGGAGGCCGTACCTATCCTGCAGGGTCTGGAACGGCAATAACACTCCGTCTTCATAGAGGTCGTCAACATTCAAGGTTATACGAACTTTTCAACCCCAGCTGTGAAACGGGCAAAATGTGGACACCTCTCGGGCAGCATGGCAACATACATCTCGATAGCTAGCATCATAGCCTCTGCAACAGCCTTTGACATCAAATCCTCAGGAATGAGTGCAACGAAATGCACTTTATTAATTAACAATGCAGCAGTTGACGTAATTTTCATTAAGATCTATGTCTATCCAAGGAGCAAGTCCAAAGACTGCAGGAAAATAGTGCAAGAATTAATGAGGCTAGCAGAAGAGGAAGATTCCATGTACTTTGTTGTGTCTGGGGACTTCAATTTACACCTATTAGGAGCATCCACTAGCAGCAGCCCAAACTGCGCTACGGGAGATACCCGAGCAAGGTAAAAGCTCACACGTGTTCCAAACAAAAATCTGAGCCATCTGCTGGATGACCTTGAACATCAAAGTCTTAAGGCTTTGAACATTAGATTCGCAGGAGATAATCCACCGGCCGCTACTTACCACTCCAACAGAACCAGCACAAGCCTGGATTATATCTTTGTGTCTTTTTTTGGTATTTCAACACATTCATTCATTCCAAATTAAAGGCAGACCTCACTCATTCCAAATTAAAGACAGACCTGACAGCGACCACCTCCCGCAGGAGGTATTATTCTCTCCAAACTTAACAACCCCAAAACACATTGTGGAAACAATGTATAAAAGTTACAGCATAAATTACAAATTAATCAAGATCACTCTAGTCCTTTTCACTCAACTGCCCGCAGTCACAGGGGATATACTCCAGAATTTCAGAGGTGCAGTTCTCATAGAAACCCTCCCGGTAGCATATGCAAATGCGAACAAACCTAAGCTTGCCTATAAAAACTGTAAGGATACAACGCAAGATCCAAGACTCCGGCAGCTCAAAACCGCAATAAACAAAGCACTGCGAACTCTGCGGAAAAGACCAAGTGATTCGACCACCCTTACGGCCTTAAGACAATACAAAACTCAGACCAAGAAACTAAAATGGTCCATAAAAAGAGCACATGAAGATTAACTCTGGGCTAAGCTACACACTGACTTAAGATGTAACAATAGTGCCAGATTTTGGGCCTCAGTTAATCAACTCCTTCAACCTGGCCATAGTGGCATTGACTCCTATATCCCCGAAGCCACATGGGTGCAATATTTAAAAGAACACTTTAATCACCTAACGACAGACAGCTCCCAGCAGGACTCTTGGGGAATTTCAGCCTCAACGTTAACCGAAGAATCAGATGAGGTGGGCGTAGATAACCTTATGATGCAAATAGCCAAAGGGCTGAGGGAAGGAGTTCCAGGCCCCAACAGCATTCCTCCGGCGGTGTTCAAACATGACCCAGTCTTCTGGGCAGAAACCTTAGTACTGGTATAAGCCTGGATCAGAAGCACAGGCATCCTGCCTAAATCGTGGAGAGGCTCGATTATATCTCCAATTTTCAAGGGGGGCAACAGATCACTTCCAGCCAACTATCGTTTAATCGCCCTGATTGACAATGAGACCAAATATTTTGCCGGAACTGTACTCGAGGAGTTATCATCATGGGCTTCCAGTAATGCCATCATGCCCTATAACCAGACATGGTTCTCAAAAACGTCTGGCATAATCACAAATATTTTGTTTATGTTATCTCTTCTAATGCATGCTGCCTGTGCCACTAACACATCCTTATTTTTCTGCTACATTGATTTTAAAGCAGTCTATAACTGTGTCAACCGGGGAAGGCTGTGGCACAAGTTAGCAAGCTGGAAAATACCCCAAAGTCTGCTGAACATGCTAATTATGCTCCATAATGACACATGGGTGCGGGTCAAGATAGGTGCAGGAACGCACCTCTCCAGGAAAATCCCAACCACTCGTGGCCTAAAACAAGGATGCACCCTGGCACCGATCCTTTTCAACCTCTTTTTGGCTGACCTGATGGAGCAACTACAATCTTGCAACTCCCACGCTCCTAAATTAGGCGGCAAGGCAATATCCAGCTTTCTCTACGCCAACGATGTGGTACTGGTTCGCCACACCCGGACTGGGCTGCAGCAGCTGTTAGACAACACGAAGGCCTTCTCCCTGTCCAACGGTCTGATGATCAACCTTGGCAAAACAAAAACCATGGCTTACAACACAAGAAAATACAAACACAGTCATGGTTTTGTGGTGGAACCCAGATAGAAAACACAGACGAGTATAAATACCTTGGGGTCATCATTGATAAGAAAGGCACCTTTATGGCCCAGAAGGAGGCGACACAAAAGAAAGGGTTGCGTTGGCTGTAACTCTTAAAAATCTAAAGAAAAAAATGGCTGGGCATTCTCTGATGCCCCTTCTTAAAGTAGTGCAAGCAAAACTCCTGCAGACGATCACCTATGAGTGAATCGTTAAGAGGCTGGGACGCCAGTGTCCTAGACACCATAACGGTTTGTGCTTACAGAATTTTTTTTCCACTGCCACGCATCATTTCACCGACACAGATCCGGTTGGAATTTGGGCTGACGAAACAGGTGCTAGCCAGGCGCGGGGCATACTTAGCATGCTGGAACAAGATCCGGAAAGCAGAACCAAATACACAGAACACATGCTATGGAAGGAGCACCAGGAGCACGACAAGTCACCGGCGATGGCTTACCTACAAGAATCACTCAAATTCACAGGGCTCAAACAACTTTGGGACATGCCCACCAGCCACCAGGTATTCAAGCGATCGGTTTTGAAGGCCCTCAAAACATGCTTTGTCATTAAAGACAAGGCCACGCTATCAAACAGAGCGCATGGGTGGATGACGCTTAACAACTATAAAACCTTTGCCCTTCAAAAATATTTTATCACCGGATACCCAACCACTGTCAATTTGCAGTTTTTAAGATACTGGCTGGGGCTATTACCTCTAAAAGACCATCTTCAACCCTAGCTACGGGGAAGCCACTCCGACACCTGCTGCTTGTGTGGGAACGGGAAAGAACACCTCCTCCAGCTAGTCTGTTCCTGTAAAACAGTACAGGGTGAAAGGAGTCAGCTATTGATAAGGGCCTTCAACCAAAGAGGAATTCGCTCGAGAAGGCAGGCGGTACTGGCCGCCTTTGACCCAGGGGTACCCAGCAGAATTGTCGCTTTGTCAAATTCCTGCTGAAGGCTGAGAAAAGACTGCTCCAAAGCACAACACCTTCAGGCTTGCTGAGATAATTTGCCATCTAGGGACCACGAACAAACCACTTTCCCTAAATAAAAACAGTTTAACATAATTCAGGCTGCACATTCTGCATTTGCACTTTATTTCATTTTTTTTAATTTGGAAACAGTGTGGCCCACCCCCAGGCGACAGCAAGACTAAAGCGGACCATAAATCTTAAAAAGTTTTATTTACCAACAAATTGTAATTTTAAATATGCTTTTAATACCAAGTCTTACACCATGGATTTTAATAAAAAAAAATGATGTTGCAATACGGTATTTAAATATGCCTTGAGCATTCAGCCTCAGTTGATTTTAACAAACAAAATGTACCATGTGTTTTAAAATTGTAATTTTTATTGTAATAGTTTTAAGTAACTAAGCAATTAATCAATAAACTAAACTACTCCCTAGACATGAAGCCCTTTGCCATTCTAGAGTTTACAAGCCCATGAATGAAGTAGATGACGCTCAGTAGGAGCAATGCTAGACATTATATGAAACTACCTTTCTATTAGTTTGCCTTGCACTTTCATTCAATAGGTCTATGATCTCCTTTATTTGCCATCTTCAAACTGCATCTTCAGGTAATATCCATTTTTCTATGCGTGGCCATGACTTGGAAGAGGACCCTTGAGAAAACGAGCAACTAGCCGCTTGTGATGAGTGAAGACTTTAAATTGGATCCCTTACAGAATTAGATCAAATCTTCTGAACTTCCAGAGCATTGCAACATCCTTTCCTTTTCTGTATGGGAGCACCTTTATTCAGTCTCTAAAATCGGCTGACATAAGCAGTAGATATCCACTATCTACTCTCTTGTAGATGTAGTAAGACTGTGCCTAGGTTGCTGACGTTGGCGTCTATAAGATGTTCTGTCAATTTGCTTTGGTAATAATATTTAATGGAAGTGATGTAGAAGAGGTCATGTTTAGTGTCCTTGATGGGTGTTCTAGTTCTTCATCCACCATAATAATGAGCTGATTCTGTGGAGCTCTCTCGGTGGTCCAATCAGAGATGTAAGTTTCTTAATGAATTTTACACATTAGTTATATATACCAAGGAAACCCCTACCTCGGATACTGACTGTGGTGCAGTTGCTTCCTTTAAATCAGCAAACATTAAGGAAATTAGCGTCATTATTTTAGCTGAATAACTGTATGTTAGACAATTGAAAGTCACACACCTCTCAATGAAGTGTAAGACTCCTTACTTTCACTCTCCACAGCAAGTCATGAAGGCAATCATTGTTTCCATTGATGGGTGTGAATGTACCAGGATGCTGATGCTACCTTGATGATTACAAACAAGCATGTGAGTACTTCTCTGAAGCAGTTTTGGAACACCTCTGCTGCACTAGATATTCCACAATTGGTGCTCATGTCTCTGGATGCCAAAGTGTGTGGAGAACATGGTGCTACCTTAAAGTTGGCTTTAAAAGTAAGTAGTGGTAGAACCCTCTATTGACAAAGAGATGGCTAAGCAATGCTTCCTCCTTGTTGGGGTTTGGCAGCTAGGATAAATAGGACTCTCGGCAGTGGGGGACATATGACAGGGCTGACACATTAAAACCTACCAAAGCCTACAAGAAGAATATGATCTACATAGATCTCAATTCTTCAAATACCTTTAATGACACCATGCCCTTGGCCAACATTAAGACTACCTCCAAAACCTACCAGAATATAGCCCCCTAGAATCCTAAATACTCATGGATCCATTGAAGGCAAGGGGATCTCTCAGATTTATAAATCCCTCACACTTCACTCCCCAGACTTGTTCACACCTCTAAAGTCCAGGTGGGAGCAACGGATGGGCCCCCTAGATGATTCAGACTGGAGGGATGCCTGCATGTCTCCCAGGGTACAGGTCATATCATGGAGGCTCCGACTGATTCAACTCAACTTCTACACATGACCTACATGACACAAGTGTAGCTTTGGCACGCCGACACTCTGGCAATGCCAAAGTGTTGGCGATGCTCAGAGCCATGCGTTCACTTCTACCACATGGTATGGAAGTGCTTCCAGATAACCCAATCCTGGCACATAATTTTCACCACACTTGCTAGGGTGATTGGGGGCCAATAGACTTCTTTCCCAGGGTTGCACTGCTGGAGGTCCTAGGCGGGATCAGCGGCACAGTAGGGGGATAGAATCCTGTTGGGGATTGGGAGTTCTCTCCTCCACCCATGACAGCTTGGATGAAGGCAATGGACTGGCACGCCACGTAGGATAAAGCTGTCTATACATCCCGGGGCTGTCCCATGAAAAGATATGGGGGTACGTGGATAACTTATCGTGGGATATCATAAATTGTAGCTAACTTATAAAGTGTTGTACTGTGCATTTCCAGTATCAACTCTGTATGGATGTAAGTGGTTATATAACACTGAGGTCACTTGTGCAAAATAATAAAATACAGTTTATAAAAAAAATCGGTGGTGGTAGCCATATTTTAGGTATAGTTTTGAGAATCACTTGGATCCATTTATCTTTGCCACAGGGTCATCCACTGTCAGTATCAGGTATCTTCCACATTGATTGCACAAATGTGTAGTTTCAAATAAAAGCAGATGCACACAGCATTAGATTATTTTGGTTTGTATGCAACTATGACTGCGGAAACCCATGGCGTTGATCCATCTACTGGCACAATGCCAGCTTTCTCTAAATTCAGTAGTTCTTCTTCCACCTTTTTTATACTACTGAGATGCCACTAATTGGTGCCTCATCACCACAGTTTGAATAATCTCACCTATCTGGAGTCACTAATTTGCCCCTCAGGTACAGACTTTTGCAGTCATTTAGCACTCAGTCTGTCTCAAAAGTGTGTACACTCATGGTAAACTGGATCAGCAGCTGTCATTTGGCTGTTCGACAGCTGAGGATGGTGCTGTTTACCAGCTTGGTGATAACAATTTCCTTTGTTTCAGTTTGTGGTGGTGTAGTGTTTCATTTACCATTCGTTCGTATTTACAGCTCTCTTTCGTCTAAGCCTCTAAGGCATCACTTAAGATGGCGGCCATAGCGTTGGCTAGTATGCGGTCTAGCGCAACCAGGGGGTGTGACACGCCAACAGGGGTTACACATTGAGAAGCTTGAATCTAGTTTAAAAGGACAACTATGGCGCGAAGTAGGAGATCTTTTCCAGGGAGGACGAATAGAAGGTCTCGGGCCACATATCACAATATGTTTGACCACGAAGGTCGCGGTATGCATGGGGACATATTAATGCGGGTGTTACTTGGAATTAGGAACTGCCTTCGGCTTTAGCGTTTTTGCAGCAAAAGAATTATGACAGCAGAAGCTGTAAGGCTGAAGTCATTTATGCTTTAATTGCGTAAAGATGCAGCGGTGCAGGGGCTCTTTCTTTAGTGGCAACTGCCATTGTGTATGGCTACTTTGTAGCAAACCGGATAAACAACCCGGGCCAGAAGGTGGCAATCATTAATGTTTTTGTTTAAGTAGGGATGTTGAATTGTGGGTGTCTTTCCCAAATTTGGGAACTACCAATGTTTTTGGCAATCTTTGCAGAATTACGATAAGGCTGCAGCAACTAAAAGGTTAGAATTTTGTGAGCAATATATGGGTGGCATCCCGGTAACACAAACTCCTCGTTTCAGGCTTTTTTGTATGAAACCACCTAGTCAACCAGAGGAATGAAGACTTTATCGGTCACATATTTTGTCGCAGTGATTGCACAATATTCAGGCACCTGACTAATCTTGGTCATGCGAGTCAATACTGACACTGCAGACTGTTCAGTTCAACTCGAATATGGGACAATTTAGACATATGTCCCATCAGTCTAGGACTCGAGAGTTTCTTTAAACATTATTCTGATTTATCAATATAACTATGAAAGGTGTTCGCTGTCTTAAAGATACTAAGGGGCCGATTCCGATTCCGGCCGGAAATCTCCCCGACCGAGCCGGACCCGGAGAGAATTCCGACTGAATCGGACCCTAGCAGTCTGACCGAACGAGTACGATGCGCACGCATGCTATCGGACTCGAGTCGGTCGGACTCCCATTGAAGTCAATGGGAGCCTGTCGTACAACGCGTACTCGGGCTCCCATTGACTCAATGGGTGCGAGGCGGACAAGGGCGCCCCCTACAGCGTGTACGCGTCCATGCGCATCGCGGCGTACATGCACAGGTAGGGGGGACCCATGGGTCCCCCCTGTGTGCGACTCACGCGCATACGCGTACAGGGGGGTCCGACGCGGACCCCTAAAGTCCGGCTCCGACAGCTTTTTCGAGCCGGACGGGCGCGAGTCGATCGGACTGCTCGCGGCGCGCATCGTACTTACCCGGCCGGGAAACGCCTCCATAGCGCGGTGCGAGTCGTGTCCCTGCGAGTCGGTCGGAGCGTGTTGAAGCCGCGTTCGAGTCGGTCGGCGATTTCGCGGGTGCTTGCATCGTACTCGCTCGGCCGGACCCGCGTACGATTCGGTCGGGAAACAGGGCTCCGAATCGGATCCGGTGAATCCGAATCCGATTCGGAGCACTACCGGCCGAGATCGGAATCGGCCCCTAAGTGTTTATTATTGATTCCACCTCTTAGGCGGTATACCTTGTTACTTGGAGCACTTCTCCACTACCAGGAGTACATCCTCCTCTGATTAAAATCCAGACGGTTCAGTTGCTCACTCCTGCTATAAGGTGAGATATATGTCTTCTACAGAGTCCCATCCACCCCTTATGCCACTAGTCCTTATGGCCATCCTGCCCGTCAGTGTTAACGGCCATCCAGTAATGTTTGTTTTTAATAAAGTTTTTCACAAACTCAAAAACGTAAAATACTTTGTACTTGCATTCATCACCCAAGTGGGAGAATTTGGATTATTTGGAACGCCACTCCATCACTAAGGATTACCGTTTTTTTCGATCAAGGATCAAAACGATTATTTTGCATTCTGCCCTTAAAAGGGAGTGCCTGTTTTTTTAACGTTGTTTACCCTTACCCTCTTCCTGCTTTGACTACTAGCCTTCATTACAGTGCCATTGATTTTACTCTCAATTTACATCACATAATATACGTTCTGCACTCATTACAGTGCCATTGGTTTTACGCTCAATTTACATCGCATAATATACGGTCAGTACTTGTTTCGAGATATGCATAGAATACTAGAGTTGTAACCTGTTTACCCTCTCTCATAGGTGCTTAGACGCAGGTAGTAATAGGTCAAAAGTAACCTTCTTCGCTCTAACATTAACTCTATATTCCTCTTCCCGGTCTTTCCTCTTAAATACCCTCTATCTCATTGTTATCCTTTCTTATATTGTCTATCCCGGTCAATCGGGACTATGATATTAATGACATTGGTTAAGTAACATAACGCAAAGAAACTGTAACTGGCTATTTTTTCTTTTTTGAACTTCTCGTGATACCGTTATCATTTTCAACCTATTTCCTTGAAATCTGATATATCTAGCAGACTTTGATTTTTAACCATGTAGAAACTCTTTGGGTTTCTGTTTTAATATATGTGATTTATGGGTGCCTTTCAATAACATGTCATGTGCTGAGCTGTAGTTATGTTTCTGTATATATATTTTTGTATAAGTTGATGTTGTATAAATTAAGAGTCATGTCCGTCAATTATCCGTTTGGTCCTATATATTTTTTAGTTTTGCGAAAATTGATGTTTTGTAATTTAAGAGTCCTGTCCGTGAGTCATTACAGTTGGCCTTATGTATGTTTTATGTTATTCGTTGCAGCCCTGATGAAGTTCCAAAGGCTTGTGCTTTAGAGGAACAAAACGCGTTGGCTGTTTTTATGACCATATGTTGATGTCAAAATAAAGGAACAAAATTTTAAAAAAAACAAATGGACTAAAATGTGTTTTGTTCGGTGCACCTCCTTCTGTTAAATTTGTTGAACGAATCTGTAGCCAGTGGAACCAAAGGGTGACAGGTGCTGGAGTATTGTGCACGACCACTATTTTTTACAAGACAGCAGTGAGAGAGTGAGGTGCTATCTAACAGGTCCGTCACCCTGCATCGTGTTTGGATTAATGTTTCATTTACCATGTTAATTTATTATGTGGATTATATCAATTTTGTCACCATCCAAGTCTTCAGTGGAAATATTTTTATCCAGACTTCATAGTTTGGATGGTTTTGATCACCACACTCTGGCCAAATTATTTAATTATATGATACTGTGCATTTCTTACCTTTTGCTGGACATTCATCTGTATGAGGATAGGTTTCACAGATCTTGCTTGACTTCTAGGTGTTTTGTCGCTAGCTTTGCCACCTAACCACAAAGTTCAGCTTTGATGCTTATGCCAATAAAAGCTTGTTTCATGTGGGTTGCTCGGACATCAGGCAGTTTGTGAGCTGTCCCAATATTTAACTAAAAAAGTTAGCAAAAATGTTTTATGTAAAATAATTTAATATAATGATTTTAAATGTAGAACAAAATAAAAAATGCTACATTATTAACTTAATTTTGCATTACATTTAAATATATTAAAAAAATAAAAAAATAAGAAACTTTCCACTTAAAGTAAAAAATTATTTTAATATGCATTAACAATTATTAAAAGCGATGTATATAAATAATTACAAGTAATGTAATTATAGTTTCATAAAATGAATGTTACATTAATGTATAAATTCAAAAAAGTTGTTCAAATATTTTAAAGAATTAAGTAATAATGTTTTACTTTTTGGATATTTCTTTAAACATTAAATTATATTTATGTATATTTTAAAACATTTTATATAATTAGATATAATGTATCATGATTTCATAAGGGGTATTATTTTAAGTTCCTACCTCCATTATTTTCTAGGGTCTGTTGCAGTGCCAGTGGTTAGCCATGTGTGGTGCTGGACTTACTCTAGCTAAGAGCAGGAGCAATTTACTATTGTTTTGGATCCCTTTATGGCTGTAGTAACTTTTAGAAGTGCAGTTTGTGAATAGCAAACAGCGACCTCTTTTGTGTGTAGGTGCATGTCGCTCCCTAAACCCCTCCTTTCTCCTCCCTAAACCCTCCCTTTAGTAGTAAGTATGCACTTTTTGCCAGCCACTCCACCAGTCCCTCCCACACTGACTTCTAAGTAGTACACTTATCATGTGAAGATCTCCCCATAGAAAAGATTGGAGAGGTGGAGGTGTAGATTTACACTCCTAGGTTTGTTAATATACGTTTAGTAGTAACTACTACAAAATGCTAACAAAATGCAGCTTGACTAGGCTCCTGAGTGTTCATTGTTGCCAGCTTTGTGCCAGAAGTGTCACCAGCGTTGGAAAAGGATTTGAACATCGTATGCACTTTCTTGCAAGCTAGGTGTAGTAGCACTAACCTTTTAATTGTTTTAAGTGGCAATGACATTGCTGTCAATCTTGGCGACCCATTGCTTCCTTAAATGATTGCAAAATGTTGCAGTCAGAGATGTTGGAGGACTGAAAAGAAGAGAACACATCACTTCTGGTTGTGTTAGCGCCTCCTTTGGCTTCCTGTGAAACGTAGTATCTCCTTTTATACTTTGTGTCTTATGCACAAGGTTTATTGTACATTAGACTCAACCCCCTCCACCCAGTTTCTTTGTTTCAAACGCACACACCAACGCTGAATCTTCGATTTGGAAATGTCTTCTCTGTTCTAAGGGTGAGGAAATATAGAATTGGCACAAGACCATTAGCTATACGTGGTTCTCATCTGTAGAACACTGTACTGGTCAGGTTAAAATCCATTTCTTTGCACCTTAATTTCAGGAAAGCATTAACAGTGTTTCTCTTTTCCTAATTTGTTTGGCTTCTCCAGGTGTCTGTTTCAGAACTCAATTTAGCGCCAAGATGCCTTTTTTAGGTGAACGCTCATCCTCTAAAAGTTCATTCATTCAGCTGTGAATCCCTATCACGCTAAATTAAATGATTGGGCCCATTTCTTCCATGTTCAGTCAGATTTTTGCCAAACACTGAGAAGCACACGTGGGTTTCGTATCTGGTCAAAATTTACTCACACGCTTGCCTATGCTCTGAGGCGACTCACCTCTGCAGATTCTTCTGCTGCAATATTTTTTTCTCAAATGAAGGCTTATTTTAACATGAGTGTTTTCACGTATTTTGTACTCTTGTGATTCTGGGCCTTTGTGGATTCCTTGTGCGTCTTGTAGTGGAGGGGCTGGTTGTGCTTCGTTGATTTCTTGTTGAGGCAAGCAATATTTTTTTCATTTCCTCCACTTCGTCCATTTTTGGGCACCTGTCATGAGTGTAGCTGGTCTCTAACGTGGCTGCTCTAGACAAGGACACAGGCACAGGGTTAACATGGGCTAAAGGACATCAGCCTCCCTGGAAATATGATGACGAGGTCACAGGGCTCTGGAAAAATGCCTTGCCATTCTTTGCACACAATCACAGGCTGCTGGAGAGACAAGTCCAGCTGCACAGAGCCCTCGTACGGCATACAATCACATCATCCCACCGGTCTGCAAGAAATCAAAGCACATTCCACTGAGGGGCACTGGCATGATTTACTTTGCCCTAGCTTGAGCACTTCATCCCTCTCTCCTTCTCTAGGCTCCAGCAGTCATCAAATGAGTTTTGCCACTGCCATGTGCCTACAGAGAGTGGCCGTGACGGAGGAAAGGACCAGCAGTGGACACAGGTAATGTGCAGGCTGAGCTAAGATTACCAGAAATGTGGATATACTTCTGCTATTATTTTCCTGGTAATCTGGAACAACTTGAAATATTGCATGCACGTTTTCACAGAAAATGTCACTAGCTGCCAAGTGGGCTCATGTCATGTGGGACACCTTTATCCAGTCCTGGCTTTTAAGCAAATAACACTTTGTATACTGAGATGTTTGAAACAATTCTTACAATAATAAAAGTAAAACTACATGTCCCAAAAAGCTCCATCCTTTAAGACAAGCATTTGCAATACAATAGGTCTCGCATTTGCGAGAGTTTATGCTATTGGCATTGTAAATGGCAATGCCTTTTATTTATCTGTTTTGCTAATTAACACATAAATAAAAGGCATTGTCATTTACAATGCCGATAGCTCAAACTCTTGTAAATGCGAGGCCTATTCAAAGAAGCGGCTGCCATTGTCCCGGGCTGCTTGGAAAGTGAAAGCGCGCATGGCGCGCTGAATGTTGCAGGAAAGCATGTAGTACCTGCAATAGGAGAAACTCATTAAAGAAAATAGTGCTTACAGACTAAAAAAGACGTATGGTGTAACAACCGAAGTAAAAGGGCAAGTACTCATGGGAGGTTACAAATGAAGACAAGGCGGTACTAAGGAGGGACTAACAAGCCTATTAATGAATCAGAAACCAGCATTTAGGAAGGGCAATGACACAAGCCAATGACAAATATGGACAGAGAGTGGGCGGGGATCTATTCCATACTCCAATACACCATGGGCAGAGCATGTCTGCCCAGGCTCGACCTAAAAAAATGGTAGATTCACATGACCAGAAGTTACTTTGCAGCAATAGGTGTTCATAACCTCCCCAAAATAGAATGCAAATAATTTATTAGAAAATGTAGTTTATTCCAGCCTGATAATCATTTAGTTATCTAATTGACACTAAGTAGGTTAAACAAATCGTAGGGGCTCAAATGAGTGTAGAGGGGTTGCAAGTGGACAACTTTACTACCTCTGATTAAAGCAATCTGTTAAATAATTTTGTCTATAGTCATAAGCTGTTAAAAAAAAGATGGATGCAGTGGCGTAGCTATACCTTTGGACGCCCGTCGCCCGCCGCGGTCCCTGCCTTGAGGCTTCCCCGCCAAAAATCGTACCGCGCCGGGTCGGACCGCAGCCCCACCGGCCGCCTTTGCAAGTACGTCACTGTGTGAATGTTTAGTGGCTTTTCAGTACCATATGATTGCACGTGACACAAGTTCTGCCTATGTCACTTCTGGCTATTTCATTGACGTCAAAGACTGTACCTTCTACATTAGCCCCCACAGGGAAATTTGAAAGTTGGCTCCCCGGCTCCAGAACTTTCATTCTTATTAGCCTGACTTAAACCATACCTCCGTCCTTCCACTTCACAGTATTTTACATTTACCCCTTCGTACGTGCTTAGAAACCAAAGACGTGGTAAAAAAAAAAAAGCAATAAAAGATTCGAATAATAAACTAATGACATATAGACAAACTAGTATATACATTTTAAATGCACGTGATGCATGTAAATCCATCCAGGAGTACTTTTTCTTAGTAAAATTCCAAATCTCAGAGATTTCATTTCGTAGTGCACCAAAGCACTTAATGGCCACTAGGTGGCAAACAATCGTAAAGAATAAAATGTCAGTACTCTAAAATAAAACATATTCAGCTTTCAAATGGGTACTTATCCACAGAAACCCGCAGTTGCCTAGCTGCTTGTTGAGATATCTCAGGTTAAATTGATGCTTGATTATATATTATAAAACATATTTGTACTTCCATCTTACATTCAACTGTTGTATCAGTTCAAGGGATAGTATATGCTGTAGACACCCTACGTCACATGAGGGAATGTTTATCATATCACAACCCAAACATTAACGAGGTAACACATTTTCATCATCACTGGGGCTCAAGTTGACCGTATGTATCCCATACTGGATAGTAAGTTAGATAGTTAAAGTTCACATCTAATCACCTATTTGCTATTATGAACTGTTTTTTATATGCATTTCCTAGAGGGAGCTGTAGTATTAAACCCAGCAATGCCATAGTGTTAAAAACTATAAACAATATAAACTAGGTTTAAGCAAAAAAACAAAATAGTCCTGATGTTCGGAACACTAGTTAAATATGTAGTGACCCACCGTAGATCACACATCGCAGTGGGCTGCAGGAGTTGTATTCTAGTATGTCAGGGAGGGAAGGAGGGGTCTACAAGGCAACCCATCTATCGGAACGCCCCAATGATCATTCAGAGAGGTCAACAGAACACAATCGCCCCCGGAGGCGTAGGAGGGAAGAGCTGACACGTATTTCGCCCCTTTTGGTGGGCAGGCCTGGGGCTTTCTCAAACCTACAAGTACATTTTCTGTAGGGACGCGGTGGACCGCAAATTCAGAACGAATTGTGGAAACTTGATTGAGTGTGCTTTAATATGTACCTTAAACATTCTGTGTATTCCTTCAAATAGTATCAAACCAATAATGAAAAGCACCATAGAGCATTATGTGCTTTGAAACCTCGCATTTTATACATTTGTGCCTATAAATATTTGGGAAAGAATGCATGTGTAGTGCACAGCTTTAATGTTTGGTCATATGTGAGGGCCATGCCCTCCTAAAATTATGCTCCTGGCTAGGGGCCTGCGGCAGTTCATAGTTCTCTTGTAACTTTGACTTTTCTGCTTAATAAATAAATACATTTTGCAAACAAACAAAAAAAATAGAAAAAATAAAGAACTGCACTGCTTCTCAGTTGAAAGAAGATCAAATGAGAAAAAACAGAAAGACTTGCATTGCTACCCTCTAGGGAAAAGAATACAATTCAAAATACTTTGCACATTGTGGGCAAAAGGTTTACATCCCTACAGGAACCGCACTATAAACAACATAAGGTGGGCACTGACCAGCCAGATTGATCTCTCAGCAAATATGCAACCATAGGAAGAATGGAGCC
This sequence comes from Calotriton arnoldi, assembly GCA_963921515.1. Classification (NCBI taxonomy): domain Eukaryota; kingdom Metazoa; phylum Chordata; class Amphibia; order Caudata; family Salamandridae; genus Calotriton; species Calotriton arnoldi. Next base: position 1,301,618 of record CAWUFW010004016.1, on the reverse strand, counting down.
CGAGCAATCAGAATACTAGGCCCACAACTCTGGACCGGTCTAGGGCTTTAGAACGATGTTCTAATCTCAAAATATGAAAGTCACAGGATCACCAAGGCCATTCCCTCTAAGGATTCCACATTATCGACCAGTAAAAGATCTGACACGAGCGGGTAGTAACAGATAATTTATCATAAGTAATTGATACATGCCTCTCTTGGTTGACCAATTGCATTTAAAGTAAAACTTCCCTTCCAGTATTGTACATTTCTGAAAATGTTTGGAATCTCTTGAGCTAAAAAGAGTGTGCTCACCAGTCAAAATATGCATACCTACATACAGTGGTGTCACTAGAAGTGAATCGTAGGGTGCACACATTGGGGCCACAGATATAACAGGTGGAACCACCTACAAAGTTCAATCATAGTATTACCTACTGGCGGTCGCGAGTAGGTAGATATAGTTAGGACCTTGTTTCTATTCCAAAAGCATTTTTTCTTTTGCCAATATCTTTGGTGCCGTTTGACAAATCTTTGCAAAATATTCAAAACTAATGGCCCACTCACTTTAGCTGCTGTTTTGAAAATTTTGTGGTAATTCGTTAAGCGGGGGCCGAGCAAAACGCCTTTTCTCCATGTTAATTTCCATAGGAAACTGTTGACGCAGCTACAGCCCGAACGGAATTACACCAAATTTGGCAGAAAGGTAGCTCTTGGTCCAGAGTGCACTCTTTTTGTTAAATGGTGTAAATCCGTTCAGTAGTTCCTGAGAAATGTAAACATTTCTCAGATATACAACTGGGGACGCGGAGGAACCGCAAACCCTCCCGATCTCGTGCCTGAGATCTGACTAGCTGTCAACACTTCAAACCAGGAAGTGTTGGCAGCCATCTTGTGACTCGGTTGAACCGAGTAACAAGAAAAAAGGTGAAAAAACGATGAAAAACAAGAATTGGGTGTTTCTACCCTGACCCCCTAGGCCTGCTGAGGGGGTCCCACAGCGACCGCCACCTCGCTGGGGCTAAGTATATAAGTAGGCATGGGGGGGTTCCTGCCCTCCCACCCACCTCCCTGGGGCTATATTAAAAATAATGTGTGGGGGGGCTCAAGCCCTCCCACAGCCACGGGGATCACCACCTCCCCGGGGCTACTTACAAATGGGAGGGGGGCCGCGTGGCCCACCCTGGAGCTGTAAGTAGCCCTGGGGACCGCATGTCAGCAGCTCCCTGGGGGTAAAAAGCCATGCGGTCTCCCACAGGAGGCGGTAGCTGGCCGGGACCATGGGGGGCTTCAGGGTCCCACCGCGGTCCGCAACCAGCTGACATTCCCCGGGGGATGGGGTCCCGGGGCTGAAAAATGGCCTAGGAGGGGGCCCACTCGGACACCTCCCTTTAAAATGAAAAAAAAATGGCCCTGCCCCGGGGATGGGGTCCCCGGGGCCGAAATCAGCCTGGGGAGGGGGGCTGCACGGCCCCCTCCCCTGTTCTAATTTGAAAAAATAGAAAGGCCTAGCCTTGGGGGATGGGGTCCCCGGGGCCAAAATCGGCCTCAGGAGGGGGGGCCACGTGGCCCCTCTCCTTTTTTAATTGAAAATAAAAAAAATGGTTCAGGCCCCAGGGGATGGGGTCCCCAGGGCCTAAAAGCATCAAGGGAAGGGGGTCCACACAGCCTCCCTTCCTCAAATTAAAAAACAATAATCGAAAGCCGGCAACTCGCCGGAGGCCCCACCTTCTTTTTCCACTACTCTGCAAACGCGCCTCCTGGCCAACTAGCCCACCTGTTACCTCCAGTAAGCCCCTCATAGTGGGATTGCTGAGAGGTGCTCGGAGGCCATGCCTCTTTTTCCACCACTCTGTAAACGCACCTGTCAGCGTACTGCTGGTGGGGCTATGAGGTCCCTTTACGTCCTGAGGGCCTAAGGACTAATGTAGACTTCATCCCCCAACCAAGAAGGCGCCAGGAGGCGCGTTTGCAGACTGGTGGAGAAAGGGGGCGTGGCCTATCAGAACTCAGCAATCCTGCTGTGTGGGACTTACTGGAGATAATAGGAGGGGTATTTGGACCCCAAGGACGTCCTTGGAGGCCAACTACTCCTCTTGTTACCTCCAGTAGGTCCCACACAGCAGGATTGCTGAGAAGTTAGCAGAGGCCATGCCCCCTTTCTTCACCACTCTGCAAATGTGCCTCCCGGGGCACTACTAGTTGGGGGATAATGTCCCCTTGGCTCCAGAGGGACCTTGGGGGCCAAGAAGCCCTCCTGCTACCTTCTGTAAGTCCTACGCAGCAGAATTCCTGAGAGCTGGTTGGAGGCCCAGCCCCCTTTCTCCACCACTCTAGATACGTGACTGCTAGTTAAAAAAAAACCTTGAAATTCACAAAAAAAAAACCCAAAGGTTACAGGGACATTATATTTAGCAAATTGAAATTAAAAAACCTTAGAAAGTCACTAAAAAAACCAAAGGTTTCAGGGATGTTATAGTTAGGAATTAGCATTTAAAAAAACCTTAGAAATTCACGGAAAAAAACAAAAGTTTCAGGGACGTTATAGTTAGGAATTAGCATTTAAAAAACCATGGAAATTCACTGAAAAAAAACACAGGTTTCAGGGTGTTTATTGATCAATGAATCAGTGAGTTGGTGAGTAAGTACTGGTATGGCTCTGTGAATGGGTTTGTGAAAGGTTGTGTGGGAGTGGCAGTGGGTGTATAAAAGATTCTATAGGGGTGTGAGTGGGTGCATCAGAGATCCTGTGGATGATGTCATCAGTGATGTCATTTGAGATGCCATGAGTGATGTCACTGACCATGTCATGAGTGATGTAATATGTGAGGTCATAAGAAGTGCATTGCGGGGGCGCGAGTTATAGTTAGCTCAGCTAACTATAACAGCTGAATTTCTCTGGTTTTGTACGAGTGAAATGTGAGCCTAACTAGAACGTCCCTGTAACCTTTGGTTTTTTCTGTGAATTTCTAAGGTTTTTTAAATGCTAATTCCTAACTATAACATCCCTGAAACCCGTGGTTTTTTTCAGTAAGTAGTCCTTATTTTATTCAATTTTCATATCCATCAACAGTGCAGTAAGTAGACCAACGTGTTTTCGGCCAGAGCCTTCAACAGGGTCATAGAGTTTCAGTGTGTAGACAAGACATTTAAAGGGAAAATACCTGCCAAAATAACCTCCACAGTTAAAAGGAACACACATTTTTACATATATTTTTTTTCACATATTTTACACTACGCAGGCAAGTTTAGTTGTAAATATTCAATGAGTTGCCAAAATTCTCCACATGGTATCTCATAGTGTGTAGATTACATGCTCATAGCAATGTTAGAGCCCTAGAAAGTTCAGGTAGTTTATAATTTACTGTATTTCTCTGTCATTCTGAATAACGGTAAAGTACCCATGACTAACAAGATGACAATAGTAAAATTTGATCTATTCAATTTATATCTCAGAGAAATCCACTGTAAAATGTACACGTTTAACCAATGTAATACCTCCAACTGTTGCCCAGTCATGCTATGATGTCCTCAATGTATTTGGAGATTAGAGATAATAAGATATTCAACTTCGCACATCCCCTGCTCATAGGAGGGGAATGTATAGAGGGCTAGTGGAGAATTTGTATTTCATTCCATAATGTTAAAAGATAACATGTAAGACAGTTATAATATCCAAGAAAATAGGCAAATATAAATAGGGACTGCACCGGATACGGCTGGCTATATAATAGATTTGATGATTATATAGACAAAATGGAGCTTCATTGGGTTTGTCAATAACCAGTACCAATTTCATCCATGTTCATACCATGAGGATAATAAGCTTATGTTTATACCATTACAAGCATAAAATCCTTAAGCAAATAAGGTGCTACCTAGTGTATAAAATGCATTCTGTTCAATATATAAACAATCTAGGTCAATTGTAGAACTGGGGGCAATGAGTGACTTGTGGGAGAAGACAAGAATCGATAGAAAAAAATCAGTCTACGTGCTACCCCAGACTATACAATTGATACGTTTAGCATCTATAAGGGATCCACATATACAGTGCTAAGGTCATAAAGTGCTATGTGATGTAAACAATTCAAAGTTGATCAGTTAATTTGATTTTATTGGTTTCGCATATAAAGCAGATCTCCAATACAGTACTCATATCATAAAGTATTATACGATATAGATAATTATAAAGTTATCCATAGGGCTAATAAATCGAAAGATGGCGTTCTAAAAATACAAATGATAATGCAAATAGAAAGTACCGACAAAAGACGTGGACCAGAATAAATTTTAAAGTACTACTCAATTGTGTAAAAAAGTTGCTAAAGTGCATCTGATGACTCGATTTTCAAAAGTGCAAGTGCTGGCGATCTAAGAACATGAGTATAAATAGTCAGGATTAAATAGGTTAGAAACAGTATCTCATTAATGTGCCATGTCTATGAATGTATCCAATTATATAATTCAATTATTTGTCATCAGGATATAATAAGATACCTGTATAATTACCCATAATGTTAAAAGATTACAGAAAGTATATGATGCACAGTTGTAAAAAAGGTTTATACAGAGGTATAAAAGATCACCTAGGGTGTACACTATAAAACAATTTCAACCCCATGGATAGGGAACATATACGAGGTTCTAGCAACCCATCATAGACTGGTAATCTCATCATATTAACAGCATAGAGTACTTAATGGCCCGGGGGGTATGTGATTCAGACTTTAAAAAGAGAACATGAGGCTCGTATGACCCAATTCATCAAGTGGTTAAATGTGAATATACAATTTGGCGTCCATGTTTAGACCATTGGAGGTCTCTGTCCCCAATAACAGAATCTTCTTTGATTCTTCACGGCATAGCTCCAGTTCCATGTTCCCACCTCGAGGTCTTTTCTGTACATGTTTGATGCCATAATATTTCATGTTGTCTGGCTTCCCATCATGCAGTTCCCATATGTGACTTGCCATGGCATATTGATAGTCCTTATTTATTATGGCTCTCAGATGTTGCAATATGCGAAGCTTGAGTTTAATGATTGTACTGCCCACATATTTCATGCCACATTGGCTTTCCAGAACGTAAACTACTGACTCAGTTTCACACGTAATCTTCTCCAGTATCTTGTTCATTTTGCCATAGATTGTCTTATATTCTGTTTTGTTTATGCCATGTTTGCAGGCCTTACACTTGACACATTTAAAGAAGCCATTTGTGGGAACTGGGAGCCATGTAACCATATTCATTTGAAGATTGATTGGTTTCATATAGGTGCTAGTCAAAAGATCCCCCAATGATGGTGCTTTGCTGTAAGTAATATTCGGTGTTTTTGGAAGTATCTTTTGAGGTCTTCATCCATGAGCAAAATTCTCCAGTTGTCCCTGAGTATGTTTCTTACTTTTCCACTTGATGTATTATATTCTGTTATGAACCTCACATCCTGGTTGTTCATTTCTGTTTCCGGTTTAGGCGCTTCCTTCGGTATGTGTAATGCTTCTTGTTTTTTGCGCTAGCTCTTTTTAAAGCATCTTTTAGGACCATTTCTGGATAGCCTCTTATTAGGAATCTTTCAAACATTTCCCTTGGCTGGTGTTTGAAGTCTGTTTCTTCTGAGCAGCAACGCCTTACCCTCAGAAACTCCCCGTATGGGACACTCCATTTCAAAGGTAGGGGATGTCCACTGTTGGCATGGAGTATGCTGTTTGTGCTTGTTGGTTTTCTGTACATTTTACTGCAGATCCTGTCATTCTCAATATAGATTGTGGTATCCAGGAAGTTGATTTCTGTGTCCTGGATTTCGAATGTGAATTGTAAATTCAGTTTGTTTTGATTCAAGGATCTCAGAAAACATTCCAAGTCCGATTTTTCCCCTTCCCATATTAGGAAAAGATTGTCAATAAAACGTACCCATAAAACCACTTGCTCCATCTTGGCTCTGTTCTGTTTGCTCCAGGCTACTTCTGCTTCCCAGCGCCCCATGAATAGATTGGCGTATGTTGGGGCGAATGATGTCCCCTTGCAGTTCCCTGGACTTGTAGATAATGCTTATTGTTAAATAAAATAACATTGTGATTTAGACAAAAGTCTATCATCTCAATAAGCATATCTGAGTGATCTAATAGGGAAACTGAACGGGTTCGCAAGAAGTATTTGTGGGCTTCCATTCCATCATGATGTTGTATTGAGGTATACATCGAGACCACGTCCAAAGTAGCCATCAAGTAATTAGATTTCCATGGAAGTTTGTTAATTCTATTAAGCCCGAGTCTGTTGCCTGCACTCCTGCCTGACACTTGCCACTTGCTGCCAGTTAGTTCTACCCTGGTGGGACAGGAGTCCCAGGGCCTGCAGGAATCTTCGCTATTGTCGCTGTACCCTGGTTGGAGACTACATCTCCCAGGGTACAACGTGCCATCTACAGGTGCGGCGAGTGAGGGGGAGGCGCGTGAGCTTCCATCGCGCTCATAGCCCAGCCTCTCTCACCGCGGCGCGGGACGCGCGCGGGCCGCGCCCGGGCGAAGCCCGGGCCAAGGGCGGGCCCGTCCTTGCCCGTCAGTGACCGGAAGAGGCCGGGCAGGGCCACCTCCTTTGAGTTCCCCAGTTGCAAGTGGGATGCTGCAGTAAGACCTCAAGTCGATTCTTAATGAACCTGGACTTGGACCCGCAGCATAATTGCATATTTGCTGGCACCGTGGACTAAGGTTTGTTGTAAGCCCTATTGTTAAGGGTCATTTTCGATAAGATAAGATGAGCAGTTTTTTTTTTTTTTTTTAACATTGTTTTTATTCTTTATTATTGGTTTATTTAAGTTTGGTAGCTTAAAAGCATTTATTTTTAAATTCCCATTGGGGTCAGATATAATCTGGTCTATTAGAAGCTGTGGGGGTAATTATGGGTAAGCGGAAAGCAGCAGAGGTGATGTCGGGGAGGAAAAAGATAGCTAGGGTTCACAAACCTGCTAAATCCGCAGCGGACAACTGTACCTTGGCAGCCATAGATGATCTAATAGAAGAAGTGGAAATCATGTTGGCCAGTGGGAAGGAGCCTAACTCCAAGGGTAAAAGCAAAATTTCATCTTTTTTCAGAAAAAAGGGAAAAGGGACTGATTTAATGACAAATTCTTCTTCTATTACTGTTAATAGAGCTCACAGTATAACACCATCACAAAAATCATCTACGCCTACATCTGTAGTGAAGAGAATAGCTAGTTGCCCTGAGCCAACTTTATCTGAACTGGATAATTTAAATAGCCTGCAGGGAAGCCCTATTGGTAGGGAGATCCCAAGTATAGAGTGCTCTAATAGATATTCACCATTAGCACAAAACATGGAGGAATTACAAGTAAAAAAAACAGAAATAGAGGGCCATGGAAACCACATAGGTAATGAGAGCGTAGTTGTTACACGCATGCAACATCTAGATATACATATGCTTGTGTTGGATCTTGGTGCAAAATTAAAAGCTGTCCAGGAAGAGGTTAAAACAATTAAAAGTATGTTAGAGGTGCTAACAAAGAATTTATCCAAAAATCGAGTAGTTGAGGTTAGTGCACCGGAGGTAGAAGAACACACAAGGAGGACTTTACATAACATTCAGATTGGCAGTAATCAAATAGAATCCCACCTTGTGGTGATTTGAAATTTTTACCAAACCAAGACATAAACCATATCAAAAACACAACTTGTATGTCATACCCCGTACTTAGACCAAGGCCCCAAATATCAAACATAGATAATCATCATGGATTTCCCCCATTGCACCAACATGCACAAAACAAATTCGATTACTTGGAAGTCCAACCAGATAAGAGGCAGCCACAAGCCACGCAAGGTAATCTAAAGAGGTGTCTAAATTATGGGCAGAAGAATGGGGACCCCCAATGGAACCAGGAAGCTTATCAAATAAATCGCTGTGTAAATGGGGGGGAGATGACCGGCTATAATGTTTTTTTAACTAATGCTCCAAGATTAAAACTGGGTGTTAGGGAAGACAACGACTCCCTCATAAATAAGGCAACTCACTGGATCAGAAATGATCGGCAGTGCCTCTCCGTTATAAGATCTGACATATTCAAGGCAGAGCGATTACACCAGGAGGAGGGGGTTTTGGACGATATAAAACTAACGCTGCATTCAAAAATGATTGCCGAAAATTTAATTACCATGAATCTTCGTACCCATTCTTTATTTGCTTCTAATATGAATATTAGGCGGAATAGAGCCAGCCCAGGTAGTTGTAACTTTGCTATAAAAGCAAGGGAGGGCTCAAAAAATCTTGAAGCGGTAGATTGACTGAATTTGTTGGCAAGATCGAACTCTAAAAAGGAGGGGTCTTCTAGCTTGACACATGGGGACCGACATTTAATAAACCCAGAAGCACAATCTATCCGGGATTCACACCAAGAAATAAAGGAACATGTGGAAAGCAAAGCAATCAACTTTCCGGGGCCTCAAGTGATGGAGCACGTTACTATTGTTAATTCCCCGCCTCACATCTCAAGTACATCAGTAACAGGAGATGTGAGGATGGTTTCATGGAATATAGCAGGACTCCCTAAAAAACTTTTTGAACCGGATTGGCAGGATTATATTAACAATTTTGATTTCTGTCTTTTCCAGGAGACATGGGCGAGGGAGCCATTATATAAAGTGGGCTATAGAACTTTTAGCATTGCAGCAAGTCAGCTAGGCAAAGGTAGACCATCAGGCGGGCTACTAATTTGGGTAAAAAATCATATAAATGCAGTTATAGAATTGGTACCAACTAATTCGAACGATATCCTGGGCCTAAAATTGAGTTTTTCAAATAGGTCACAAATGCTTATTTTTAATATATACATAAGACCAAGGGAGCGCTCGAAGGAATCGCCAATAATCCAAAAATTGGATGAAATTCTCGATTCTATTGCACTAAATGGGCCCATTATAATTGGGGGAGATTTTAATTGCTGCTACGAACCATTATTAGGCTTAGATACCATTCTTGAAGAAGAAGACCTTACTATGGGGATCCCGCCACTTCAAGTGGAAAAAATGGGGGATGTTCTGTTTCTGCTATGCAGATATTTCATTTCACCATAGAGAAAGGCCTAAGATCTTGTAATGGAAGATTTTCTTCAGATCTTGAATGTGCAAATACTTTTTCAAGAGGTAACTCGGTGTCTCGAATAGACTACATTATGATAAGTGTAGCTCATTGGGCTTATGCAAAAGATTTTAAAATTGATGAAAGAAGAGAAAGTGACCATTTCCCATTGTGCTTAGACCTGGCGGGAAAATGGTTTTTGAAACACTTGTCGCCTCAACTTGAAACATGTGATGAGGTCATTGCGCCCTTAGTAAGCAATAACAGAAGAACAGTAAAATGGCCTTCCCTAGTTGACCAAGTTGAACCCCTAACTAAAATATATAATGTTTTTAGCGACCTTTTGGCTCCTTACTTAGATTTGGGTTTTGAAGATGTTATTATAACACAGATTCATCAAAAGCTGATAGAAGAAATAAGACCTTATCTAACTAAACCACAATCAGGGCAAACCAATTGTAAGGCTGAAATTAGACGATCTAATTATTGGTTTAATAAAGAATGTGTAGTGGCCAAACAACGCCTCATTAAGGCGATCCAATCAAAAGAGATAGCTGTGATTAGACAGGAAAGAAATGTATATAATAAAACATTGAAGATAGCCCGAAGAAACTGGGAAGATGCTAGCTGGGAGGATTTGATAGTAGCAGCAAAGGCTGGTGACCAGGCAATGTTTTGGCGGATTATAGCCCATGGTAGCAAAACAAACACTCCGGCCCATGATCATTACCTAGATCCCTATACATGGGAAAGTCACTTTGCAAATTTGTATGCACTTCCAAAACTGGTAAATAGAGCAATAGTAGCAAGCGCCGAGGGATTGTTGACCCTAAAGGAAGCTGGGCATTTGCACTTTAGTATAGAAGATACCACACTAGCGATAGCGGCTATCAAGCCATCTAAAGCTCCAGGACCCGACAAGATACCAGGGGATCTTTTTAAACATGAACCTGAGGTGTGGGTGCCATATATAAATCATCTATGTAATGCAATTGCTAGGGGTCAACCAATCCCAGAATCCTGGAAGGGTGCGGAAATCGTTCCGATTTTTAAGAAGGGCAGCAGAGATGATCCCGCTAATTATAGACCCATAAGTCTGATTGACATATTACAAAAAGTTTATGCCAAACAAATTTTGGAAAAATTGAATGATTGGATGAATGATAATGAGGTTCTCTCACCTTGCCAGGCGGGCTTTAGGAAGAAAACTAGCACGATAGATCAAGTGTTTAGATTTGTAACCATAGCGTGGAAATATACAAAGTTGAGACCTGGTCATCTATATGTCGCCTTTGTCGACCTAAAGGCCGCTTTTGATTCAATTCCTAGAGACCTATTATGGTCAAATTTGCTGCAGCAGGGAGTACCCAAGGAGATTCTGACCCAATTGATTAGGCTCCACGAGGGTAATTTTGCAAAAGTCCGTTGGGGCAAAAGGGGGAACTTACGAAGGAGATACCTGTCAAGAGAGGGGTGCGCCAAGGATGTGTCCTGGCGCCAACCTTGTTTCTTTTATATGTTAATGACATGGTCCAGTTCCTCCAAAAATCACAACATGATTCCCCAAAATTGGGAAGGGCCCACATCTGCGCTCTCACCTTCGCGGATGATACTATTCTTTTATCCCAAACCCCAAAGGGCCTGCAAAACCTTTTAAACTCACTAAATGAATATTGTTCATTAAAAGGCCTGGAAATTAACCCCGTTAAAACAAAATATATGGCTATAAAACCCCACAAATGTTTTAAAAATAATATAGTACTGAACGGAGTGGTTATAGAGCGTGTCTCTAATTTCATTTATCTCGGGGTAACTATTGACTCAAAACTTTCATGGAACCCCCAGATAATGAAATCAAAATCAATTTTATTGCAAAATTCTGCTCCAATTATAAAAAAACAGCATGCAACCATGAATAAGGCAGTAACACCAGCCTTGGAAGTTTACAAGTCCAGAGCACAAACCGCAGCCCTATATGGTTCAGAGTTGTGGGGTGGGGAAAATCTTTCCGCTTTAACTGTGGGGGAAAATAAGGTTCTAAGAAGATTTGTGGCACTTTCCCAAAATACCCCTCTGATTCCATTAATATATGATCTGGGTATTAAACGGCTTGAATATAAGGCAATCTGGATGACTTTGTCATACTGGATTAGAATCTGGACTACTGATGAACTAGTGATATACAGACAAGCATTGAGCGAACTATTGGCACTTGACACTCATACTACTTTTCCATGGTTGATACATATTCGTAAGTGGCTCTCTAATTTAGGCCTGAGCAGATTTTGGGAAAGCCCAGGCCTGTTGAGACCTGACTCAAAGCGGGAAATTAAAATTATTTATTGGAACTTCATTTGGCACAGTGTCACTTTAAATGGTACATCAGGAACACTTACAACTCAATTCCTGATGTTTAAAACAAACCCTCACTTTGAATCATTTTTGGATGACATCGAACCCCAACTAGCAAAAATTTTATACCTGAAATTCAGGTATGGTACTCTTCAGATAAAAGCTTTCACATCAAAATGGGGGCATGTTCAGAATAGAGATAGAGATGAAGATTCTAAATGTACATTGTGCCATTTGGGCGCCAGAGAGGATATTGCCCATGTGTTATTTTTCTGTCCTAAATACATAAACCCTAGAAGAAAATGGATAAAACCTATAGGCAGAACCTTGAATGTTAGAAAATTTGATGACATGTTACGCATACTAAAAACTGATTCTTCAAAACTTTTTGTCTTCGCGGTTAGCAGATTTTTATTGACTACAAATTTTATAAGAAGGAAAGAAGGTCTAACATTTTAAAGACACTTTTATTATTCTTTTTAAATAGGGGTTCTCTTGGGTACTATGACTTTGGTATTATGATGTGTATTTTAAACTGTGGTTTGTCGAATGTGCATTTTTGTTGAGTTTTAATCACGACTAATTACTCAGCATTTCTGAAGTACTGTCTATATTTTTAGTTTGTACTTATTAATAAGCAGCATACGCAAGTTTGCACATGATATATAGTGAAACATCTTAAAGGTTAACCAAAGTTTCCTAATTGCGTATAGGCGGTATGTTATATGTTATATAATTGTATCATGATAGAGTGTATATAATGTAAATAATATGATGAAATGTGTTTAATAGCTGTTTTTAATAAGGTCGAACAAACTTGCACTTGACATTTCAAAGAGTTTTTACTATACATTATATATAATGAATCGAACAAAAATCCTTGTGACTAAAGTAACTAAAAATTCCCAAATATATGAAGTATACTGATACGTGGTTTTGCTGCTGCTAATTGTAAATATTATCAGGATTAATGCATTTTAGGTGTTTGATTTATTAATGTTTTCTAACGTGTTTTAATTATGCTTTAATGATTCTGTGAATCGAATAAAGTTTTTGTTGACTTAAAATTCTATTAAGAAAATCTTGTGAGTCTCGTAGGTATGATGGAAGATTCCTAACGTAAGGAAAAAGAAATGTGTCCACAAATCTTGAGGTGTTTTCCAGCAGGGCACCAATTGAGCTGACTATTGGTCTGCCCGGCAGATTGTTCAAATCTTTGTGCACTTTCAGCAAAAAATAGATTGTTGGTGTTATCGGATGTGAGGTATTTAAGTAGTTGTATTCTTCTATATCTAGGAGGCCTTTCTCTTGCCATTCTGTAAGTTTCTGGGAAAATTGATCCATATGCTCTCTGATCGTATTGTCAGGGAGTCTCCTGTAATGTTTTTTATTGCCAATTGTCTGTTTGCTTCTGCCAAACATTTTTGCATGCTCATAACTACAATATTCCCTCCTTTGTCACTGGGTTTAATGATGATATTTCTGTCATTTTGCAGATCTCTTAGCGCTTCCCATTCCTTGTTGGTCAGATTTTGTTTGGCCCCTTTGTTAATTTTGACTGATCGTCCAGTTTCCATAAATAGCATCTTCTTTAGTTCATCCGTCACAATTTCATAAAACAGTTCAATTTTGTTTCCAACGGGTAATTTGGGGCAGAATTTGGACTTAGATTTACATCCACTCCTTGACGTCATATCTGTTGGGATCTCAACATATTCACAGAGACCCCTTTCCGATAAGAGTTCAATTGGCGGGCTTTCCGATACAGATGCCTCTATTTCCAGACTGGTTAGGGATTGTAGTGTGCCCAGGTAATTCACTGTGATGATGGAGGGTGCTACAGTGGGTTTTTCCTTGTTCTCCCTTTTATCCCATTCTTTTCTCTTCTGTGAATAATATTTATTAAGCTTGACTTCCCTTGTACATTTATAAAAGTATTCTCGTGCCAACAAAGTAATTTTTATATATATATATATATATATATATATATATATATATATATATATATATATATATATATATATATATATATACATACATACTATGATTCAACTTTGTAGGTGGTTCAACCTGTTATATCTGTGGCCCAATGTGTGCACCCTACGATTCACTTCTAGTGACACCACTGTATGTAGGTATGCAGATTTTGACTGGAGAGCACACTATTTTTAGCTATATATATATATATATTGATGGTCCAGTAGAAGGCTAGTGGTAGCCGAAACGCGTAGACTGTCCATTTTTGCTATTCTTGCACAGGGTGTGCATGTAAAAAATAAATAAAACGAACTTACTTTATCCTGCAGTAGTGCCGTGATTCTTGCCTGGGGATATATTCTTCTCTGTTTTGGTGAGAGAACTGTGAAATATATATATATATATATATATATATATATTATCTACTGGCGGTCGCCAGTAGATAATTATAGTTAGGACCTAGTTTCCATAGGAAAAGCGTTTTTTCTTTTCCCAATAACTTTGGCGCCGGATGACGAATCTTCGCAAAATTTTCAAAACTAGAGGGGCGCTCCGGTCAGCTCCTGTCTTGAAAGTTTCGGGGTGATTCGCCAAGCGGGGGCCGAGAAAAAAGGGGGGTCCCAAAACGTGTTTTCTCCATGTTATTTTCCATAGGAAACTTTAGACACGGCTACAGCTCGAACTGCCGAACGGAATTACACCAAATTTGGCAAAAAGGTAGCCCTTGGTTCAGAAAGAGCCCTTTTTGTTAAATGGTGTAAATCCGTTCAGTAGTTCCTGAGAAATTTTAAAAAGAGGTCGGAAAATCAATTTCCCATAGGAAACTTTAGACACGGCTACAGCTCGAACTGCTGAACGGAATTACACCAAATTTGGCAAAAAGGTAGTCCTTGGTTCAGAAAGAGCCCTTTTTTTTAAATGGTGTAAATTCGTTCAGTAGTTGCTGAGAAAATAAAAAATAAAAGTTTCGATATCTAGAGGCGCGGTGGATCCGCGGACCCTCCCGACAACGAGCTTTATTCTAATTGGCTGTCAACACTCCAAACCAGGAAGTGTTGGCAGCCATCTTGTGACTCGGTAGAACCTAGTCACAAGAAAACAGGGAAACAAAGGTGAGAAAGAAGAAAAGGGGGCAGGGCTGGGTGCGCGAATCCGGATGAAAAATTAAAAAAAACGAAGGGAGGGCTTCCGCGCTTCGTTAATTTTAAGCCCCGGGTGGGCCAGGTCCTGGGGGTATATAAAAAATGTATAGCAGGGGCCCACGGGGCCCCCGCAGTCTTGGGGACCGCCACCTCCCCGGGTCTCTCTTTTTAAATTTTTTTTACCTGTGTGGGGGCTCGAGCCCCCACATGCCCGGGGACCACCACCTCCCCGGGGCACTAACTGTGTAAATGCAGGGGGTTAATTATGGACCCCCGAGCCCCGGGGACCACCACCTTCCCGGGGCTTTGCAAAAGTTGGGAGGGGGGCAGTACAGCACCCCTCCTGGAGCCTTCGATGGCCCTGGGGACCGCCACCCCCCAGGGCCGGCTCCTGCAGTGTCCCAGGGTGCCCACCACCGGGACACTGTTGTTTGCTATGGTAGGGCGGGAGTACGTCTCCTGCCCTACCGTAGCAAACTCTGGTTTGGATTTTGGAAGAGAGAGCAGGGAAATCCAAAGCAGATTGCTTTTCCACACGGGGAGCTGCATGTCAGCAGTTCCCCATGTGGAAAAGCAATGCCGGCTCCCGCAGGACGCGGGGTGCCGGTGGGAGCGTGGGGGCATTGGGGCTCCCCCCACGGTCCCCAACGAAGTGGCCAGGCTCAGGGGGATGGGGTCCCCGGGGTTACAAGTGGCCCGGGAGGGGGGCCACACGGCCCCCCTCCCCTCGAAAAAAAATAAATAAAGGATAAACATGCCCCGGGGGATGGGGTCCCCGGGGCGAATATAAATTAATGGTAGGAGCCGGGTTTTTTTTCCCGTAAAATTTGGAGTTGCCACCCTAGCGCGGCGCTCAGCGCGGCCCCCTGGTGTGAACGCGAGGGGTGCGCGGCTCCCAGCGCGGCCCCCTGGTGTGAACGCGAGGTGTGCGCAGCTCCCAGCGCGCACCCTGGTGTAAATGCGATGGGTGCGCGACTCCCAGTCGCGCTGGGTGCGCGACTCCCAGCAAAAATATTTAAGATTTTTTATTATAAACCTAGGTTATAAGTTAGGATATTGGGTGGCTCTAAAAAGAGCCCTTGTGTTTATTGGGAGATTTTTGTAGCTACATGTAAGTGCCGATGCAGATTCTTAAGTTGTTGAGAAGGACTCTGTTTCCCTTATCTGTGAAATGTACACCATCACTCCTGTAGATGCCATCCATATCAAAACGCAGATTGTTGTTGTATATGGACCCCATACTATGGTCTCTGAGATAAGCAGAAACAGCTTTATTGACATTTTTCTAGCTTTCTCAATCTGTGGACACAATTGATTGGACCACTTCCATTTCTGTCTTTGGCATATGTTAGAGTAGACAAAGGCAGTTTGAGGGAAAAGCAACATCAATTGTGCAAAGGTGTCCTTCATTAGCATTTCCAGACCTACCCCAGTCAATGTGCCTAGGTCATTGCCACCACAGTGCACAATCATGAGGTCAGGGGGTTGGAGATGCAAAAAGGTTTTAACCAATGGCATCAATTGGTGCCACTTTAATCCTCTCAGTCCAATCCATTTAATGTCTACATTTTGCAAAGCTAGGTCTTTGTCAATACCTCTGCGTTCAGCATACCTTTTGCACCCGAAAACATAGCTGTGCCCAACAATCCACACAGAAAACATCTTGAAGGGATCTCTGTAGGTAATCAAAAGATGTCTGTAGCTGAGGTAGGCAGGTGGTAGAATGAAAGATATCTAAAATGGTGGACAAGATGCTGTTTTTAAGAAAGTAGAGATTTGATTGGCTGTTTAAGAACATTCTACATTCAAATATAGGGTGCATTTTACTTTGTTTAGAAAGCATGTTTCTTATTGGTTAGTAACAAATGTTTGAAAGGTACAGCAGAAAGGATAAGGGCATGCTTTGCAAAAGCAACCATACTTGCTGTTGTAATTTGCAACATTCTGGGGTGAACTTTTGACCTGACAGTTAAGTTAAATGTTGCATGAGCTGTTGCTATGGAAACTGGCATTAAGCAAAAGGGTGAAAATGTCAGTTGAAAAGTGTTATTCTCTATGACCAATGGAAATTCGTTTTTCAATTTCAAAATCTCTGGGAAGCAATGCCATTTGTGGCTTATGTGTATATGTATGGAAAAATAGAGGGAAACTTTGCCAATACTGGTTTGACTTTGGAAAGTGTGGTGTTCTATATTGACTGTGTGTTAAACAAAATCCTGTCTGAGTGTGTGAGATTTTTCAGTCAACAGATTTATTTCCCCGACGCGACTTCGCGAAAATATGTTTAACAATAATGTAACTTTATTACAAGTAGAAATATGTGATTTTTTTAAATAGTTTAGATTATCTCTTGCTCTTATATACACTTTAAAGTTATAGACATATAGTTTTGAGACATAAAATTTTTTGCGGGAGTCGCGCACCTGGCGCGACACCATACGCCTATGATGTAACGCGTGGCCCGGCTCGCGCAACCATCGCATACGCAACGCGCAGCCGGCGCGACCCCATACGTACATGACATAACGCGTGTCTTCGTACCGCGCACCCGTCACATACCAAACGCGCAGCCGGCGCGACCCCATACCCATATGACGTTACGCGGGACGCGGCACCGCGCACCCATCGCATATCAAACACGCATCCTTCACGACTTTAGCAATATGGCGGATAGGATCCGCGTACCGATCGAGCATACTACACGACCGGTACGCGACTCCAGTTTTTTGTCCCAAAAAAAAAAAAAAAAAAAGATCTAGATATTTATTCTAGAAGATACAAAACATTACATAATTATAAAAAAGAAAAGAAAAAATTATTAAAGAATATTAGAGTTCCAAAATATTACACACAAAAAAAAAAATACAAAAAAAATATAGGTTTTATAGAAATTTAAATCTGAAATTAACATTTAAAAAACCTTTGAAATTCACTAGAAAAACCATAGGTTTCATAGACGTTATAGTTAGAAATTAGCATTTAAAAAACCTTTGAAATTCACTGAAAAAAACCATAGGTTTCAGAAACGTTATAGTTAGAAATTAGCATTTAAAAAATCTTAGAAATTCACTGAAAAAACCATAGGTTTCAGAACCGTTATAGTTAGTTGGACACTTCACTCGTACAAAACCAGTGAAATTCGGCCGTTATAGTTAGTTGAGCTAACTATAACTCGTGCCCCCGCAATGCACTGCTGATGAAGTCACATATTACATCACTCATGACATGGTCAGTGACATCACTCATGACATCACTGATGACATCTCAAATGACATCACTGATGACATCACTGATGACATCATCCTTGTGATAGAGTGGCAGAGCTCCTCTCACCCTAATATAACCTTTGATACACACACTCTAAATTTCAAACTAACATTTTCAAAACAATAGACACACCAATACCAGTTACAACATACCCGTTCACTAATTCCAAGATCTACACACACATCCACTCATTCAGCAACAGTCCTAAATAGTCACTCATACATGCACTCACTCGTCATATGTACTCATACACCTATACATACACTCACACACCACCACTCATCCATAGAGTTACTCACACACAAAGTCACACATGCAAAGAAAGTATTCAACATCCATTTACTTGTGTATACAATTATACATACACCACCACAGTTACTTCTACAGAAACTAACACATACTTACTCTCTCAAACAATCACTTATACAAACACACACTCATTTATACAGGTACTCTTCCAATCTTTCGCTCTCACATATACTCACTTACATACACTAATACTCACATATACTAGTTTAAAACATATGTAGTTACTCATAAAGACACTACTGAGACATTCATTCACTCACCAACACACCCATACACACACTGATCCACCCATACAGTCCTGCACACATGCTGTCTTCAACACATACACACAGTGACTCACTCATTCACGCATCTATGCACTAAGTCATACCCCCACCGAACCACTCAGACACTCATACTGATACTCAAAAAACCGACTGATAACCCATAGTGACACTCATGTAGCTACTTAGCAACCCATGCAGCCACTTATACACAAAGTGAGAGACTGATACAGATATTTACACATTTACAGATTATTCACTAACCCATACATTCACTAAGATATGCTTAATCAGTCAGTTATACAATCAGTTTCACACAAACAAAATCATCCATTTAGACACTTATATATTCACATATTCTTCAATCGACCTTGACATATACATATATAAAACATATTTAATTTTCACAGAAACACACATTCACTGGATGATGTCATCAGTGATGTCATCAGTGATGTCATTTGAGATGTCATCAGTGATGTCATGAGTGATGTCACTGACCATGTCATGAGTGATGTAATATGTGACGTCATCAGCAGTGCATTGCGGGGGCGCGAGTTATAGTTAGCTCAACTAACTATAATGGCCGAATTTCACTGGTTTTGTACGAGTGAAATGTCCAACTAACTATAACGTTTCTGAAACCTATGGTTTTTTCAGTGAATTTCTAAGGTTTTTTAAATGCTAATTTCTAACTATAACGTTTCTGATACCTATGTTTTTTTCAGTGAATATATATATATAGACACACACACACTACTGGCAGTAGGTAGTTATAGTTAGAACCTAGTTTCTATCAAAAGGTGATTTTCAGTTGCATATATCTTTGGAGTCAATTGATGAATCTTCATGAAATTTCTCCCAAAAATGTACGCATTACTTCAGATGCTGTCTGGAATGTTTCGGGGTGTTTTGTGTAGTGGGGGCAGAGAGAAAGGGGTGGGTCCCAAAACGCGTTTTCCCTAGTGTTAAATTCTATAGGGATCTTTAGACACGACTACTGCCCAAACCGCTGGACGGACTTACACCAAATTTGGTAGATAGCTAGCTGTTGTTCCACATATTGTGCTTTTTGTGATTTGGTGTAAATCCGTTCAGTAGTTTTGAAAATATTAAGGGAAATACAAATTTGTATATATATGGACACGGATCCTCAGCGGATCCAGCAGTCCCTGTGTTGAAATCTGATTGGCTGCCAACACTTCAACGAGGAAGTGTTGGCAGCCCTTTTGGGACTAGGCTTAAGCCCCACAAAAAAAAAAGAAAGAAAGGGGGGCACCTCCCCAGGGCTTTTCTTTAATTTAATGGGGGGCAGGGGGGTGAGCGGACCTCCCGCTCCCGGGGGACCACCACCTCCCCGGGGCCAAATCCAAGAAAAAAGGGGGGCTGCGCGGCCCCTCCTCCTGGAGCCAAAGATGGCCCTGGGGACGGCCACTCCCCGGGGCCAGCTCCTGCTATGTCCCGGGGTGCCCACCCCCTGGACATCGCTGTGTCCTGTGGCTTGGTGGGAGCATTACTGCTCCCGCCAAGCCATAGCAAACACTCCGCTTTCAGCATGCGAAAGCAGTGGAATGCTCTCGCTTGCTGAAAGTGGAGCAGTCATCTGTTTCTCTGCCCGCTGTCAAGGGAGCAGGGAAACAGACGAATTGCTTTCACACACAGGGAGCTGCATGTTTAGCAGCTCCCTGTGTATGAAAGCAGTGCCGGCTCCCGCAGGATCAGTGCCGGCTCCCGCAGGATGCAGGAAGCCGGCAGGGACCGCGGGGGCCTTGAGGCTCCTCCAGCGGTCCCAGTGCAGACTGGGTACCCTGGGTGGGACCAGGGCACCCAGACACATATGGCTGGGCCCCAGGGGATGAGGTCCCCAGGGCCGAAATCTGCCCAGGGAGGGGAGCTGCTTGGGCTGAGCACCCCCCTCCCCCATTAAATTGAGGCCTGACCCCGAGGGAAGGAGTATCCTGGGCCAAATCGGCCTGGGGAGGGGAGCCACGGGACCCCCCCCCTTCCCCATTAAGTGAACCCCTTCGAGGCCAGGTCTTTTTTGGCTATTTGGGGTAGTTCCCACTTAGGCCCCCATAACCTTTCCTCCACATAAGGTATCCATGCCAAATGTGCGTACTTTTTTTCCAACATCCTAAGGATTCGGAAGGTACCCAGGGTTTGTGGATTTCCCTGGAGAGGACCAAGAAATGAACCAAAATACAGCTACATTTTGTTTTTTTGGGGGGAAAATGGGAAAAAAGTGCCGCAGAAGAAAGCATCTAGTGTTTTCCCTGTAAATAGTATCAAAGGGTTTGCAGTTCTCAATTAATTAATCAATCAGGGTTTTTGTAGAGCGCACTACTCACCCATGAGGGTCTCAAGGCGCTGATGGAGGGGGGTGTGAGCAGCTCCGTTGGAGTCATTCAAAGAGCCAGGTCTTGAGGTCCTTTCTGAATTGGTGCAGTGTCGGGCTCTGTCGGAGGTGAAGCGGGAGTTCGTTCCAGGTCTTGGCTGCGAGGTAGGAGAAGGATCTTCCACCTGCTCTGGTCCTGTAGAAACGAGGGACGGTGGCTAAGGTGAGGTCGGCTGAGCGGAGGTTTCTTTTGGGGGCGTGGGAGGAGATTTGGTTGTTGAGGTATTGGGGTCCGGTGTTGTGGAGAGCTTTGTAGGCGTGTGAGCAGTTTGAAGGTTATTCTTCTTTTGAGGGGGAGCCAGTGGAGGTCGCGGAGGTGTCGGGTGATGTGGTAATGTCGTGGGATGTCTAGTATAAGTCTGGCTGCGGCGTTCTGGATGGTCTGGAGTTTGCGGAGGAGTTTTTTGTGGATTCCGGCGTAGAGAGCGTATCCCGTAGTCCAGTCTGCTGCTGATGAGTGCGTGGGTGACGGTTTTCCTGGAGTCAAGGGGGATCAACTTGAACGTGTTGCGAAGTATGCAGAGGGTGTTGAAGCATGTGGCGGATACGACGTTGATCTGGCGATTTATGGTGAGTGAAGAGTCAAGTATGATGCAGAGGTTGTGTGCGTGGTCCATTAGGATGGGTGGGGTTCTGAGGGCAGGGGGCCACCAGGTGTTATCCCATGCGGAGGGGGTGAAGCTGAGGATAAGGACTTCTGTTTTCTCCGTGTTGAGCTTCAGGCAGCTGTTGCTCATCCAGGACGCGATGGCTTTCATCCCTCCATCAGTTCTAAAATCACCATCTTCACAGCTTTCAGGAACAGGCAGACTTTTGTCAGAAAAACCAAATTTTTCTACACAGTTTTGGCATTTTACTGGGAGATAACCTATTTTTTGTGCTTTCAACCTCATTCCAGTTAGTGGTAGGAATGGGCATGAAACCAATAATCGATCATAGAAAACTATACATTTCTGAAAAGTAGACATAATTCTGAATACAGCAAGTGGTCATATGAGTAGATCCTTGAAGGTTTTCCTATAGAAAGTAACAGGTGAAAAAAAAAAAGTGAAATTGAGTTGAAAAACATCCATTTGTGCCTACATTTTCACCTGTAACTTCTTCTAAGCATGGCAGATTGTTTTAAGCAATATACTGTTACGTTCGCTGGATCTTTCTGGTTGCAGGGATATATAGGGCTTGTAGGTTCACCAAGAACCCGAGGTACCCAGAACCAATAACTGAGCTGCACCTTGCATAGGTTTTTCATTGTGTACCAGGTATACAGCAATTCATTTGGTAAAATATAGAGTGAAAAATAGTTATCAAGGAAACCTATGTATTTCCAAAATAGGAACAAGACAGATTTTAGAAGCAGTGGTTATTTGCACATCTCTGAATTTGTGGATACCCATACTAGCATGTGAATTAGAGGGCATTTTTCAAAATGACTTGTTTTTTACACACTGTCTTACATTTGGAAGGCAAAAATGCATAGAAAGACAATTGCTAGTAACATTTGTAAAACAATTTTGTATTTCCCAAAGACTCACAATACAAATGGTACCTCACTTGTGTGTGTAGGCCTAGGGCCCGCGACAGGAAACGGCACAAAATGCAACGTGGACACATCACATTTTTCCACTGAAAACTGACCCTTTTTTTTGTGATGTGCCTAGCTGTGGATATTGGACCCTAACTCAGCTGACACCTAGGCAAACCTAACAAACCTGTACATTTTTTGAAAACTAGACACCCAGGGGAATCCAGGATGGGGTGACTTGTGTGGCTCTTACCAGGGTCTGTTACCCAGAATTCCTTGCATACCTCAAACTTTGTCAAAAAAAGCACATTGTCCTGACATTTCTGTGATGGAAAGTTTTGGAATCTGTGGGGAGCCACAAACTTCCACCCACCCAGCATTCCTCCAAGTCTCCTGATAAAAATGGTACCTCACTTGTGTGGGTAGACCTAGTGCCCACGACAGGAAACGGTCCAAAACGGCATGTGGACACATCACATATTTCCACTGAAAACGGAACCTTTTTATGTAATGTGCCTCGCTGTGGATTTTGCGCCCTAGCTCAGCCGGTAACTAGGGAAACCTAGTAAGCCTGTACATTTTTTTTTTTAAACTAGACACAGAGGGGAATCCAGGATGGGATGACTTCTGTGGCTCTTGCCAGGTTCTGTTACCCAGAATCCCCTGGAAACCTCATAATTTGTCTAAAAAAACAAATTTTCCTAATATTTCTGTGATGGAAACAGTGCTTAATTTGAGCTGGTGGTTTCTGGTGCTCCGCACCGGCACTTAATTGTCAACACCGGCGCTTGACAGTCTGCCACAAAGTGGCGCTGTCTGGCACATTTAGAGATGACCACAACAACAGTTAATTAATAATGCAATCTACATTAAAAATGACTATTACGTGCCGCCCAAGCCATTCTTGTAGCTTTGAGGGCCTGAAATAGCCCGAATTGTCACGCTTGAAAGAGTGAGATGATTAGGAGTTCTGTTGTTACTATTATTGGCAGCGATGTGAGGGGCAATGTGTGGTGCAAGCTGCAGTGGCCTCCTGACGAGAGCCCTGGCACTTATTCCTATACAAATTAAGCACTGGATGGAAAACTCTGGAATCTGAGGGGAGCCACAAACTTCCTCTCACCCAGGATTTTCCGGATAAAAATGGTGCCTGGCTTGTGTGGGTAGGCCTAAGGCCCGTGACAGGAAAAGGTTCAAAACGCAAAGTGGACACATCATATTTTTCCACTGAAAACGGACTCTTTTCTTTCAATGTACCTAGCTGTGGATTTTGGGTCCTAGCTTAGCTTGCACCCAGGGAAACCTAGCACACCTGTACATTTTTTAAAACTAGACACCTAGGGAAATCCAGGATGGGGTGACTTGTGTGGCTCTTACCAGGGTCTGTTACCCAGAATCCCTTGCAAACCTTGAACTTTGTAAAAAAAAAAAAAAACATTTTCCTGACATTTCTGTGATGGAAAGTTTTGGAATCTGTGGGGAGCCGCAAACTTCCACTCAACCAGCATTCCCCCAAGTCTTCTGATAAAAATGGTACCTCACTTGTTTTGGGTCTGGGGCTCGGCAGCCATCTATGGAAACCTACCAAACCCAGACATTTCTGAAAACTACACATCTGGGGGAGTCCAGAGATGTGTGGCTTGTGTGGATCCCCCAAAGTTTTCTTACCCAGAATCCCCTGAAAACCTCAAGTTTAGTGAAAAAATCACATTTTCCTCACATTTATGTGTGGGATCACTGCACCGGCACAAATTTCATACCACCCAGTGTTCTCCTCTGTCTCCTGAGTAAAATGATACCTCACTTCTGTGGGTGCTCAAAACAGAGTCAGACTAAAACGTATACAAACAAATTGTATTTATCAACTCGTAATATCCCCTCAATCGCTACACATTTTTGGCCCACCCACACCAGTCTTTCTTGGGGGGGGGGAAGACTGTGGCTATTTTTTGGGGGCAGGGGTTGGCATTCCTATTCTAGTCAGCCCCCACCCCTAAAATACAAACAAAAGAGTCCCTGGTGCCTAGTTGGCTTTCTATCCTCCTGGGGGTACAGATCGGGGCTATTGCCCCATATGCCCTCCTAGGGAGGTAGAAAGACAGTGGCCATTTGTTTTTGAGTGGGGTGGGGGCATTGACATGCCCATTGTGGGTAGCCCCCACCCCGACTCTGGCTGAAAAAAATACTCCCTGGCGCTTAGTGGGCTTTCTGCCTCTGGGGGGGGCAGATCGGGAGCTAATGTCCCCATCTGCCCACCAGGAGGGCAGAAGGACTATGGCTAGTTTTGGGCGGACACTGGCATGCCCAATCTGGGCAGCACCCACTCCTGAACTACTAACCAAAATAGTCCTTGGCTTCCTAGTGGGCTTTCTGCCTCCCCGGGGGGCAGAATGACTGTGCCCATTGTTTTTTGAGTGGGCTGGGGGCATTGACATGCCCATTCTGGGCAGCCCCCACCCCTACTCTGGCTAAAACAAAATACTCCCTGGTGCTTAGTGGGCTTTCTGCCCCCCTGGGGGGCAGATCGGGGGCCATTGCCCCATCTGTCCTCCAGAGAGGGCAGAAAGACTGAATATTCCCAAAAATGTTGGAGCAAAATCCCTTGCCCAAAGGCTGACCCGGCCTCCCTGGTGTCTAGGGTGGATTCCTGCTTGGGGATCGCCCTCCTGGGGCAACCCCCAAGCAGGGATCCACTAGGGAAGGATACCATTGGAGATTTTTCCATTTCCAATGATACCTCTCCCGTGTGTTTTGCTGCTCGGGGGCTGAGATAGCCCCACAAGCACCGAAGCAGTGAAACTGAAATGAGCCGATCGGCTCATTTCAATTTCACTTTCAATGTAAAGACGTCAGCACGCCATGCATGCAATAGTCACTACAAAAACAAAAAAATGCCTCAGAAGCTCTTCCCCAGCTTCCAAAGCTGAAAAACAAAAAAGGAAATCCCTCTGCTGTAAACAGCAGAGAGATTTCCGGGTGGTATGCCATGGACGCAACGATTACGTCCTCGGCACACCAGCGCCACAGCCGAGGACGTAACAGTTACGTCCGTGGCACTGAAGGGGTTAGGGCGGGGGTCCCTAGGACCAAAATTGGCAAATAGAGGGGGGCTGTGCGGCCCTCCTTACCCATTTAAAAAATGTAATTTGAGATGTCATGAGTGATGTCACTGACAATGTCATGAGCGATATAATTTGTGAGGTCATAAGAAGTGCAAACTATAACTGCTGAATTTTTCTGGTTTTGTACGAGTGGAATCTGAGCCTAACTATAACAACCTGTAACCTTTGTTTTTTTCAGTGAATATATATATCACCTAATGGTGGTCTCCAGTAGGTAATTATAGTTAGGACCTAGTTCCTATCATAAAGGTGATTTTCAGTTGCCTATATCTTTAGTGCCGGTTGATGAATCTTCTTGAAATGTTCCAAAAAAATGTGTCCGTTTCTTCAATAGCTGTCCGGAAAGTTTTAGGGTGGTTTGTGAGCAGGGGCCGAGGAAAAAGGGGGGGGTCCCAAAACGCGTTTTTCCCATGTTAATTTCCTTAGGACCTATAGGCACGACTACAGCCCGAACTGCTGGACGGAATTACACTAAATTTGGCAGAAAGCTAGCTTTTGGTCTACAGATCGTGCTTTTTGTTATTTGGTTTAAATCCATTCAGCAGTTTTAGAGATATTAAGCTTAAAACAAATTATCAATGTTAATTCCCATAGGAACTTTAGACACAACTACAGCCCGAAATGCTGGACGGAATTACACCAAATTTAGCAGAAAGTTAGTTTTTGGTCTGCAGATCGTGCTTTTTGTTATTTGGTGTAAATCTGTTAAATAACTTTAGAGTTATTAAGCTTAAAACAAATTTTACTCCTCGGATTCGCGAATCCAGGCGCCAACAGCAATGCTGTGATTGGCTGGCATCAACCGAAAGGAAAGTTGTGACCGCTGTTTTGTTCATCAGGACTCGGTTCCCAATGTGGGAAATAAAATGAAAATGATAGAAGGGGTCTGAGTAGAGGTACCCTGACCCCATGGGACTAATGGAGGGGTCTGTGAGGGACCGCTCATGGGCAAGGAACTGTCCAAAAACCTTCATTTTAAAACCAAGCGGTAATCCGCAAATCTTCCCAGATCCAGATTTGGATTGGGATTCAGACCTGGATTCGGATCATCAGATCCAGACCCCAATAAATAAAACAAGCATTGGCATAGCCAATAGGTCTCGCCTTTGGGGCCTTATAAGTGTTTAGCCAGAGCTATTGACTTTGCCAATGTCTTCAAGCTGTGCTGTAGAGAAGTGTAGCTGCTGTGCAGCATGCTGAA